>JAHWFO010057280.1:8401025-8542090 GCA_023313115.1 Rhysida immarginata | reverse complement strand
ATAAATAAATAAATAAATAAATAAATAAATAAATAAATAAATAAATAAATTAATTAATTAATTAAACAACAATACTCTCCCTAGGCTATTTTGAAGAGGGCACCTGCCCAGCTAGATTTAGTGATTACCTGTTTTAATAAGCAAAAAATTTCATACACTACAAAATGTCTTGTGTGTTTGTAATTACAGTCCATCTGGCCATTTTTTCCTTCTACCCACTTGATAAAATTTTCTGGGAATAACACTGAACAATATAGTGCGAGTACTTGAAAATTCAAACTAAGTAAAAAAAAAAAAAAATTTGTAAACGCACCCTTTATTTCTTGCAATGTATCTATTATATGTGACTCAAAATTTATAAAACCCATATCCTTGCATTACCCACACCCCCTCCTGCAGATGTATAACCCACTGTTACAAAAATACTGGTACTCTAATAACTGGTAAATAAAGCGAAATGAGGAGTGTTATGAAGGGAATTCAAAATGAATGGTACAAAAAGAAAACATACCACCGATTGCTGTAATGAATTTATTTCACAAAAGCTGAAATGACATAAAAAAAAAAGCTAACTCTCCAAGTTTCATTTGGCAATGCTGAAAAGTCCACCATGTCCAAACAGCTCATTAGAAGTACTGTAATTTAAAATGGTGGAATCAGCATAAGAAAAGCTTATTGCGTATAAATATAGGCAAAAACTTCATCGGTAATCATTATTTCTGGTTACATTTCCGGAGCAAACTTACCTTGCCTTCCAATCTACCAAAAAAAATTCTGAGGAGGCATGATAAATCCAGAAGACTCAAATGCCCAATAATATTAAGGCCCAAAAATAATGCTCAGTCTTATTCAGATGAGACTGAAATGCTCCAAAATTGTTTGGTCACAAATAAAGATTACCTCTGCAATGTATGGCAGCTAATCTGCTGACACTGAATATTTTCCACATGAGAGATTTAGTTGACTGTTATTAAGTGTCAATTTAAGGACCTTTGAAGAGCTTTTGATCACAAACAATACTTTTTAATTGACTGTTTCAGTCAATGTTTTAGTGTTTAAATTTTTGTGAACACTGCATTATAATTATTTCATAGCTTTGAGAATTGTTCAATACTCAAAAGTGAAACTGAAAAGAGGATTAGAAGCATGAATCACAAGCAGATGATGAATGAATCAATGATAACGAAGTACATCATAGATACTTTTTCTTAGATGGCCCGGGCAGATCAAATAAAACTTACATGAACTTTGAAACAAACTTCTTTCACTTTTACCACAGATGAATGCTGCTAAATTATTATTACGCAGAAGGATTCAGTGGGCTGCGACTTCCTGTGCCGACGATCATCAATAAGAATTCCAAGTAAAGATAGCTGAATTGAAATTTAAGACAATTTTCGAAGGCCTACCTTATGTTCCGTTGAATTTTCAGCTATATCATTTTCAGTCCCTGAGATGTGGGTATCAATAAACTGTAATACATACATTAGAATATTAATATAAAAATATTCTTTAAATTTGTATTCTAGAAAATAAAAGATTAACAAAATAAGTTGCAAACTTTATTTTCCAAAAAGGCACCACTGGAATCAAATGTTCCTACAAATCCCACGTCTCCATTATCATCAATACTCCATTCAGGAAGTTGATCACCTAAGAAATTCAAACCATTAAAAATGCTGGTATCACAAAGCATCTTCTTTTAAAACTAAATTTACACTAACAAACAAAAATTGACCAGTATTAAAGGTAATGCAAAAGTTTAAAGAAATAAAAGATTACCTCCACCATCATGTTCACTTCCCCAACTTTTATTTTTTCTACATTTTGTCTGATTAAAAGATTTGTCATTTGTTTCTTTGTTATGTACATCGTCTTTACCCCTATCTCGATCAAAATCTCTATCATCTTTTTCACAATTTCTCCAGTTACTTCGGTCTTGAGGGAAAAATAGCAAGACAATAGTAAATTCAACAATGTACTACTACTGCAAAACCATTAATACTGCTGAGCTTAACTACGCCATACAACATACCCTTCTCTTAATATTACTTTACCTCTACTTGATGTTGTTCTCCATCCTCCCTCATCCGCTTCTCTTTCTCTTCGCCATGTCGTGTCGAAGTTTCTACCAGGTTCTATAAAACAATTCAATATTCAGCAAATGATAAACAGTAAATGCCTAAAAAAATTTTATTGTATTCCTAATATACAAAAGAAATGAAAGTTGCCTGTTTTTATGATGTAGATATACAATCACTAACCAGGTAACATTCTTAAAGCAATTTAAACTACAGAAGACTATTTATATCCATTTTATGGCCTACATCATAACTCAGTAAATGATAGTTTGAGTCATTTATTGAAAGTTAAACAGCATCAAAAATTGCCTCAAAACATTTTGAGGGAAGGAATTAACACCTAATGCACGAACTAACACCTAAGCCAATTCCATTCACCACCTGCTCATATCAATATAGCAAACTTGCATTGTGGAATAATTCCACATGCTAAGTACTTTTCATCATTCTCCTTGGGCGACATATGACAAGGGATGAAACTATTAATTATGTTGATAATATGGAATTCAAAAAGCGCTCTCTCTCCTTCAAATATATAATTAATGATCCACAGTGATAATTGAGCATTTTGAAAAAACGTTTATTTATCCACCTTTAATAATTTTTTATAAATTTTGTAACTTTTAAGGTACGTGTTCCTCGGTGCGACAATCACGATGATCGTTGAGCACTATTTCTTTGTATTTCGTATGGAGCTGTTTTGCTCCGAGCGACTGCTGCTAGAGTCGTCAACGATGATCGTACATCATGAATAGTCGTTCAGGAGAAGGGTGAATATAATCGTTGGTCGTTAATGATTTTTGTTGTTAAGACTATGTGCATCATGGCTCCTTCGCTTTCTGACGGCCGATGATGAAATTCTTCTCGAAGAAGTGGCAAATCACTGTCACATGCGTCCTACAGGGATCAAAGAGTCAAGGACCATATATGGGCTGAGATTGCCAATAAAGTTGGAAACCAAATTGTTCTTTAGTTATTTAAATACTTGTATTTTCTTTTAATAATTACTTACATAATTTTAATGTAAAATTTTTTGATGAAAGTGCACCACTAAATGAATAAAATTTTACTATATTCAATGGTTTTAGGAATAGATGTCGACGGAAATGATATAAACGGAATAGATGTCGAACGGAATAAATGTCGACGCAAAACAAAAAGCGGTGGTGCAGAATATATATCGATGTTTAACACAGCCTTTATGTATATTAAATGAAAGAGAGTATTTTTTAGATTTTTTATTTTCTTTCTTGTTGTTTGTAATATATTTGCATAAAATGTTTACATTCGTGTTAACCGACCGGCTCCAGACAGGATATCGGCAATTGATTTTCTACCATCCACAGATTGTCTTCAACCGTCTCGTTAAATCCTCAAACTTTCGGTTCTTACTTTTAGGGGGGGCACCCTATTGCATCCTGGGCTATCAGTGTTGCCGCAGTTCCACTAAGTGTCTGCAAAGCATGGATGGCCCTCCAGACTGTCGGGTGTTTATGCCCAAGCACATGCGTATATTTGGTGTTTCAGGCTTCTGCATGGTTGTTGCTTCTGTGCCCATCATCCAGAGTGGCCGCATGCATGCTCCAGATGGAAAGGGGAAACCTAGGGGCACATCGCCGTAATCGGAGGGTTCCTTACCTGGAGCGCACCAGTCGAAAAGCACCATTAACATAGATGGTATCGAAGTAGTTCAGTAAATCATCCGCTCCTTCGAGCATCATTTCACGAAGCAAGGCCATCCCATTCTGCACATCCTCAGCTCATAGGAAAAGCTAGGCCATACAACTTCCCCGTGTCGGAAATCCTCCCTGTCACGGTAGCGCGTAACCAGTGCAACCTCTTGTATCTTTCTCTATATGCTCTGAGTCAAATGGAAATAGCATCCACGAACCGTTACGTGTTCGCCAAACACTGCATGGACGGCCTGCATGACGGCAAGTTCAAAGTCAACAATTATTGTCTTCAGGTCTGGTAAATTTCCTATCCTTTCACATTCTGCAAACACAGCTCTGAACAACTCTATGTAAACCTCGTGAGTTTTCTTCTGCAACAAAGCATATACAACGTCTACTACGCATTCTCCCAATGGCATGTGGATAACATAGGTCTGTAAGAAACCTTCTGGAGCCGTCCCAAAGGTTCCATCCATGAACTATATAGGAGAATTTGCAAGGTAGCGAGGGCACTATGCCGTTCCGAACACTCAACTCTTGCATCTGTATCAGGTCCGTTGTCATAAAACAAAAATTGCTCCGCATTCACACAGCCAGTCGTCGACCAAGTGCCCTCGATTCGCAGTTCAGCTAAAGAGGAAATCAGAGGGTTGACGGGGAAATCGACCACTTCAATACTTTCGAATGCTTCTCTTGATTGAATTAGCAGCCGTTAGTGTAGTTCTTGCCTCTGCAGACATTTTGTGGACTGCTTTTGCATCATAATGTTCGGCACCACTGGTTTTTGCGTCGACATTTATTCCGTTCGATATCTGTTCCGGGTACATTATTTCCGTCGACATCTATTCCGAACCCCATATTCAATAATTATATTATGCAACATTGTGTAATTTGTGCACAAAGTAGTAATTTGTGCACAAATATCGATTTTTTTAAACGTTCATGACATTTTATTCATAATTCAGATCAATGAATCAATGCTTTTTTTCGATATACATACGAGCTCAAACATACGGCATTTTTTTGGCTCTTTTCATTCCATACGTCGTCTTCTCTGTCCTCAATCAAAAGGTATTTAATTAATAATTTTTTACGTCTATTCAATTTTACACTCATTCTGTTAAACACAACCTTCCTGTAGATGTGACTGCGAATGAAAACACACGACCAGTGAAAAATCAAAAAAAAATCGCAGACGCTCCAAGAAAACGGTAACCAATAATTATCGTTCAACGATTAATCGTTGCACGATCATCGTAATAGTCGCACCGAGGAACACGTAGCTTAGGATGACATTTAACTCACACAAAGATTAAATAATTATTCCACCATGTACCTACTATTAAATATGTATCATGTTGATATCTATAGCTTATCAATCACCCTTCATTAACATTTTTAACTAGCACATCAGGCACCAAATTACAATTTTCTATTTCTAGGAGCAGCAGTTAACTACGAGGGGTGATCAAAAAGTAAGGTTACAAAGCCTGCAGTGAAAGATGCACATTTTATTTCATGCAACCAGGACCAACTAATAGTACATATATTTAGGTTATTTTTCGACAGTCTCCATATAGGTTTAGGCACTTGTTGGTTCGTGGTACGAGTTAATGAGTCAGTTCCCTCCTGGTAAAAATCCTATCCTTGTGTGTTCAGACATGTTGTCGCGAAACAGCCAGGACTTCTCACCAAGGGTGTCATCCTCCTTCACGACAACGTGCGACCTCATATGGCCCAGAAGACAACCACACTATTGAAGCAGTTTCACTGGGACATCATCGAAGACCCTCCCTACAGCCCAGACCTCGCTCCAAGCGACTTTCACCTCTTTTCTCACTTGAAGGAGCACCTAAAAGACTGATGATTCGCTTCAGTTGAGGAGGTGAAACACTTCGCGACAACGTGGCTGAACATGCAAGGACAGGATTTTTACCAGGAGGAAATATTCAAACTCATCCCACAAACCGACAAGTGCCTAAACCGATATGGAGTATGTATTATCAAAAACATGACCTAATGTCAAAAAACATAACCTAATGTATGCATTATCAGTTGGCTGTAATGGTTGTACGAAAAAAAATGTACACGTTTCACTGCCGGTTTTGTATCCTTACTTTTTGTTCACCCCTTGTAGTATTACCTCTGTCTTTACCAATATAACTTATAACTTTACCAATATAACTTTGGTATAACTCGTTATAACTTTGTGAATTATAACTTCTTTTGTGTTATGAACAGTGCTCGCGCTAGCCTACTTTAGGAGGGTGCTGCGCCCTACCGCGAGAGTATTGCGCCCTGTCAAGAGAGTAGTGCGCTCGTTTCCAAAAACAGTGCTTTTCCGCAAAAATAGTGCTTATCAATTTGCTGTTGCGCTTCCATGCATCCTTCCGCCTGATTTTATAAAACAGAAAGCACACGGCAAGCCCTGCTTTAGGCTTAGCCCTGCCCCTCACCCCCCTTCCCCATGAGATGCCTTGACACTGCATGATGTGCCCTCTGTCAATATTAGTAGGAGCACTGATGAAGCATAAGTTATGTGCATAACTTGTAACAATCTTTTATGCAAAAATAACCTCAGCAAATCGGAAATTTTACATTATGTTTAATTATGATAATTCTTATATGCATTTTATAAAAAAATGATGGTAGCAAATTGGAAAATCGGAAATATATTTAGTAAATGAATTACACATTCCCATACATCAGGGTTCTCCCCAGGCCCTTTTTAACGGGCGCGCCGCCCGGCAGATTTTGGTGACCGCCCGGCTGAATACACGAAAAACTGCGCACCACTGCATAATATTTTATTTGTTTTCAATTTTTGTCCGCCCGGCTACTTTATCTTTCCACCCAGCTGATAAAATTTTCTGGGGAGAACGCTGTACATGTTAAAAAAATTTACGAAAAGAAAAAAAAAAATTATCACATATCTTACATAGTTTGTGTTCATTCTAAATCCTAAGGTTTACACAGCACATAACTAATTAAACCGACCATCTAATTATGGTTTACAATGTTTAGGAGTTTAATTGCAGGTGCACTGTAAGATCAAATTTCCACAAGTCAATTTGACTCGTTAGCCTTAAAACTGCGAGTTAAATTTCAAAAGTTTCAATTCAAATCTAAATATTTTTTAATGCCCTTATATATTTTTTACATTCCTGAGGCATAAAATTGAATACAGGGTTCACGCTTACTCGCAATTATTGTACCAAATGGTCATTTTTGCTAAAATTTGACTTGTGATTTTCTGACTAGTGAGTCAATATTGACTCATTAAAGTTTAAATATCATAGGCCTTCTCATCATGTTTTAACTGCACTTCATTTCTCATATGTTATCTTGGTCAAATTTCTAATTAACTGTATAGATTGTGGATGCATGTAAAACAGGGAAATTAAAAGGATCATTGGAAAATGGTCTCAGACAGATTTTTTTCACACCATTACCTCCGATATTGATAAATAAATAGAGAAAAATAGTAAAGAAATTTCCACGGCCTGGGCTCGAACCAGGGAACTTCAGGTTACCGTCCTAATGCTATAACCATTAAGCCACTGCGAACAAAAAGCCGCGCTTTAACCTATGCTCATAGAACATGTTTGATAGCAACAGCATCCATGTCCATGGTGGGTTAGTCGTTACAGCATCGGGACGGAACCCGAAGGTCCCTGGTTCGAGTTCAGGCCGTGGAATTTTCTTTACTATTTTTCTCTATTTAAATTAAAATTTGTCTCGCATCTTGTGAAATTTGACTCTCAGTTTTCAGGTTGAGGAGTCAAACTGACTTGTACATTTTTGGTCCTAGAGCAAACCCTGGAATGTTATTCCCAAGATTTGCCACTCTAGGACTAAAAATTTACGAGTCAATTTGATTCCCAGCCTAAAAATTTCGAGTCAAATATCACAAGAAGTGAGTCAAATTTTGGATTATTTTTGTCTTCTTTATTTTTATATGCATCCACAATCTCTACAATTAATTAGAAACATAAACAAGATATCATGTGACCAAATGAAGTGAGGTTAAAATGTGGTGAGAAGGATTCGCCGATAATATTCAAACTTTAAGGAGTCAATTTTGACTTGGTCAAAATATCACAAGTCAACTTTTAGCAAAAATGCCTATTTGACATGTAATTTGCAAGTTGGCGCAATCTATATTTTTTTTTAAAACTACACACTTATTTGGATTAGACGAAAAGCAAATCTTTGTAATTCGCCCTGAGCTAAAACAAAATTCTGTAACTTATTATGTTGTAGGTGGTTGCAGCTGTAAATATCAAAACCAGTTACTAGGGCAAAGCAAGGCTTTTTTGTAGCTCTCACAGAATAAAAGGATTTTTGATATGCGGATTAGATTGTTCAAATTCATATTATAGACGCCCAGAAGGAACAAAACAGGTTTTGTCAGCAAAGACAAGTATGGACAAAGCGATTAAAAGAGAGAAGTATTTCGGGTCTTGTAAAATTAAAATTAGCACACTGAAAACCGTATTTAATAAGAACATCCATTTTCTTTTCATTCAACTCCCAGTCTCATGGCCACAAATAGTTTGAGAAACTTCACGATGGTGGTGCCCGTGCAGCTTGCAAGTGGCGAATAGAAACATACTCCAGCTGCAATTATATCGATATCCATATCTTGAAAAATCGATTTTTGGTCAGGGTTTGAGCTATTTCGAACCACTGTGCACTGGTGAGATTATGGAGAATTCAGTTCTTTTCTTTGTAGATTATATTAAAATAATAATATGTTCAGATTCCATTAAAATTCCCAAAAAATAAAAAGATAAAATACTATCAAAAATCAAAAATTAAAATTTTTTTTTTTTTTAAATCTATGTTTAATCGTGTGAAACACGTTAAATAAAAACTTTAGAACACAATAATATGGCCTCATAAAAATAAAACTGATTGAATGTAATTATAAAAAAAGTAAATAACAGTACTTATCATTCCTGTTACAAAATCAGCTGATGATGCTGGTAGAACTCATGTCCTCATGGTAGAAATCTGAATCATTTAACATAAGATAATAAAATGACCTGAAATTGACCATCCTCCCAACTAATTCAGTTAAAATGGCACATATACAGTGTTAAGCCACGTTTAAGTAGAGGCACAAACATAGCATGCTCAAACATCTTGTACGCAACGAGACTTGCCAAGGAGATCAAAAAATTGTTTCGTAATGCACGAGAATCATCTAATTTTAATGGAAGTAATTAAGTATAAAGAAGGGCTCTTTTTTGTTGTGGTAAAAGAGCCCTTCTTTATACTTAATTACGATTATCCACATACCTCTTTATTCTTGGTTTCAATTGTGGACATTTGCCCTTGTTTTACTTTCTCGGACAATTCCCCCAAATTAATTTTTTTGTATAATTTTGATTCACTAGAATTATCATCATTTAATGGAAGTGATGTCAAATTTCTGGGTTAGCACATTGGTGGCATGAGCCAAAGGTTCCTGGTTCGAATCCCAGCTGTGTAATTTCTTTCCTAATAAATTGGCGACTTGATGTAAACAACATATATGGAAGACAGAGATCACTTCATACACAAGTGAAAATTATTAAAACAGAAAATGAAGGAAAAGACAAAATAAATATGAATAGAAACAATGAGAACATGGACTAACAAGGGAATCCTCCAACATGTATGTCACAGATTTCCACCAAATTGAAATATATCACTCATCTGAAGCTACTGTAGATGCTTGCAAAATAAAAGAGTGCGAAATTGTGTTTCTTTCAAAATAAACCGCGAAAACGAAAAAATTTCAGCATACAAAGTCATACAAGGACTCCATTGTTAAAGCGGTTAAGCTATGTGGGGTTCCCTTGTAAGTGCCATCTAGTTTCTAATAGAAACGATAAGAACATTTAAGTGGGTTCTCTAGTTTCTATCCAAGTTGACTAAAGGCTGTTGCAGAATCTGGCCTTTCAGGCATGAGGCAAATGCACTGCATTCTAGGAGTTTTCTATGAGTCACAAAGCCGCATGGTGTTGAAATTTCGAGAATTTATATTTAGCAGAAACAAAATGGGTTCTAGGTGGGAATTGGCCAATTCGAGCTTTTGTGTTCGGATGTATGAAGGTCCCAAATTACTCTACGCAATTCAATGCTGGGGATGAGTCATTCTTTCAGTAGTCACTGTTGCTTTCTTAACATCGTGTCTTATTAGTAAAGGCAATAGAAAATGAGGCATGCCTGCACAGAAATTTTCTGTCAGAAAACACATTACCATTCTTACGGCTGAGTTGACTGGCAGAAGTGAGTTAAAACCAATCACTAAGGATTCTGGGACCAGAGATGCTTACTTGCAGCTCTTCTTCTTCTTCACATACAGCCTTTTAGATCCATTCAACACCAGATCTTTAGCCTGATGATACGAAAACATTATAGGAGTACTATTCAACTTTTAATTTCGTATTTTCGCCCAGGGGATCGGAGATAATACTTTTTTAAGAAGGTCCGTATTAATAAGATAGTGGCGTAGGGCGTTTACTATTAACTTTTATTTTCTTATTCAATTTTTTTCTAAGGCTATTAAAGTTTTTAGGTCTATTTCAGTGGGCTTCCTTATGACTAATTTTATTTCTTCAAATAATACTTTTCTTTGTTTGTCTAAAAGAGGGCATCTCAGTAGAACGTGTTCAACCGTCTGTTCTTCACCACATATACACTTGTTATTGATTGTGATTCCCAGCTTGAATAAAAGCAATCTAAAGACAACATGTCCGGATCCTAATCTAAAAATCGTTGATTGATCTATTTTAGCCAGTTTTAGAGTTTGTCTCTTAGTCGAAATTTCTGGAAGAAGATTTTTATAATGAGCGCCTTTATTTTCATTACACCACTCCGAGTTCCACATGCAGTGCACCTGTGTTTTTATTATTTTTTTGATTCGAGTCCAGAGATAAATTAACGGTCGCCTTAGGGCTGTTGTGATTTCTTGTTTAGCTGCATATTTGGAGCAATTTCTGAAAATTTCAACTTGGTTCGAACTCCAAAGGCAGCAGAGTTGTCGCCGGCAAGCCGAGTGCCATATGGAATGAGCTGAATGTGTAATGGCTATAAAAACAGTGTTTTTAAGTCTGATTTAACATCCCATTTGTCCTCAATTAGATAATGTTCACTGTATCGGTCACAAATCATTCCCAAATTAGAGATCCTTCATTAAAATCAAAAATGCTGACTAACATAAAGAACACCATTTCATCTGAAGGAAACAGTAACAAACACCATCTATAGGCTTGAGATGAAAACAATCAACAACTATAACACTTAAAGAAAGCAAAAGTACCAGATGGTTATAATTAAAGTTCCCCACTTCTGCACGGGTTGCAGACTGCATTATTGCTTGAATAGTGATGAAATTTTGTGTATAGGCTATGCAGAGAATGAGGAAGAGAATTCCAACGGAAAATTTATTAGTACATATGGCTGCCACCAGGGGAAAAAAAGTGGCACTGCAGATCATACACAGATCGTAGTAATGCACTACTGGATGCTGTTAGAGGGACTGTTCAATATGCAAACCCTCCACGTTGATGACATGCTGGAAGCATGCTCAACATTAACACAAAGTGTCTCCTGTGAAATGGCTGTAACATGGTTGTTGGCCTTCAGTTCAGGCCTCCATGAAAAAACACGATCCTTCAGCATTCCTCACAGCCAGAAGTCATATGGATTAAGGTCTGGTGAAGGGGCAGCACACCTAATCGGCCTGTCTCTTCGAATTTCTGCATCATCATTCCAGTGTCCGCACAGTACTTGAAATTTTTATCGCCAATGGTTTAGCCAATAGAGATTTTCTTTAAGCCAGAATCTCATGTTTTTAGCCAAATTTAAAATTAAAAAAAAATTATGAAGCATTTAAAATTTTAAAACGTTTAATCACATGATAATCGCATTTTCGAGGATGAAAATAAATATTTCCCATATAAATAGAATTAGCCAAGTATGTTCGCCAAATGTGATTGTTTATTCGTCAGATTAATTGAAATGTCGCCACTGGCAATTTGGCGAGCGGACTGCGCGGACACTGTCATTCGTAAACCTCTCGCAGTCATGGATCCTGTTCGCAATCCCTTCACGCCGATATTCTCGCAGTGCTGTTGTACTACTGCTCTTCTGGTAATAGAGCTTCACCAGGAGCACATGTTCTTTCTTTCCCAGTGGCATGGTGTCCTCTGCAGATTGGTTGTTCACAGATGCATTGCGCTTTTGCATACAACGCCACGTTTTCCCCTGGTGACAACCGTATGCACTAATAAATTTTTTTGTTGGAATTCTTTTCCCCATAATCTGTAGAGACTATACACAAAGTTTCATCACTATCTGTGCAATAACGCAGTCTGCAGCCTGCACAGAAGTGGGGAACTTTAATTATAATCACCCAGCAGGTTATGAACCTAGTACATTCTACCAAGTCTACTACTGTAAAGAATAAGGACATGGAAATAGAAGCAGTGAAAACATTGAGCAATCTAAAGCTGTAATAAAAAGGCCTCATCCATGAAATGGAAAAATTACTGACTATATAATTCGGCAATCAGATACAAAAAAATGATGCCAATGAGTTTGGTTTTTATTTAACGTTTGTAAGAGGTTTTGCAAAATAAAACAAATGTACAGTCATGGACAAAAAAAACGCTCCTCACTCTGTGCTGCTATATTTTTAAATGAACGTTTACTACTTTTGCCACTAGGGGTGTGATATCGATTAGCATGTCAGTTTTTCTGCAGTATTTTGATTACAAATGCACCACACTTTTATCTAATGATAAAATTTTGATTTAATATTTCTTCTCAATTGATTTTTGGATAATGATTGTGAACAATATTTATTGCTTTATTATTAACTTTAAAATGTTTTACCTCGACTGTTTAGAAAAATAGTCAGTAGGGAAGAAAATAGGATGGCATGGTTTTTATTGGTAAAAATTTAGATAATTTTCTGACTGAACTAAACGATATCAGACTCCTAGTGGCAAAAGTAGAAAACGCTCATTTAAAATATAGCAGCATCGAGTGAGGGAGCGTTTTTTTTGTCCATGACTGTACATACCATTACTACAGTACAATCCGTATGCCATGAGTTGGGGGATGTATGCCAGATAATTGCTGTTAGGTGCGCTGCATTTTTGAATCAACTCTTAGTGGAACACAACACACCTGCCAGCAAATATCTGCCCTACATCCCCAACCCCTAGTGAGTGGATTGTAGTTTTCTTTTAAATTGGTGGCTTCAAGGTCATGCGATCTCACACATAATCATAGCAACCTTTGTCATTTTAGAGGCTATCGAGCTATTGAAATAACTGAATTAAATCGCTATTAACCTGCTTTCTAATTATGAGAAATAATCTAAGTATATTTTAATGCTCTAAATACTGGCAAATACCTTACTAATAATCATTTTAATAATAATTCTAAGATTTAAAGTGGCAGTATTTTTATATTTAAAAAAGAACCAGACTTGGAGGCTAGGAGGGGGAAGCATGTGACCTTAAGCTGCTAATTTACAGAAATTAATTCCTTAGGTGAATTTCTTTATGCAGATTATTAATTACACTGGGCAACAATGAAATTGCTTCTTAGGTGAAAGTACCCAATCCTGCATAACTTTAACGTGCTGAACACGAATATCACTTTGAAAAATGTTGATTGGCTCTTTTGCAGAGATATTGACGCATTGTCATTTGTATAGGTTCTATTGGAGAGTATTAATTACAGCAAGTAGGGCTGGCAGATCTGTGCTGACCTAAACGTCTTTATTGACGGGTTTGCAGCACGGATATACAAAGTACTGCTGTTTTCTTTGCCTATGGGACAGCAGAGCAATCGATTTGCACTATATCAAGAAAGACTGGTCTCCGAGAGCATCTTTTAAGCCTGGAGAAACGTACAGCACCCACCAATGGAAGAACCACACAAAATCATCATTCCTCCTTTACACATCAAGCTCGGCCTTATAAAAAAGTTAGTAAAAGCCATGGATAAGAGTAGAGCAGCATTCAAATACATGCATTCAAGTACACATTATAAAGAAACTGTAGCCAATTCAGCCTTTTCTTACTCATATTCGTGTTCAGCACATTGAATTCATTAAGACATGACTATTTTCGCCTCGGAAGCATGCACTTTTTGAAATTTTATTGTCCAGTGTTATTTTTAAACTGATACTTGATTATTGTTCATTACATTCTATCACCAATCGGATAACATTAAAATAATATCTAAAATATTTTGTGAGCAGATCACTGTTATGTGAAGAATTTGTCAGCTGACCAATTTGTTTTTTGACCACGATAATGAAACACAATCTGGTCATTAAATGAGCATCTGTATACTCTAAGAAATTTTGTTTCATATAATCAAACTACAAATTTGTAGATTAAACCCATTCTACCACAGAATGTCATCATAAGTCATAAGATAGTAATGTTAGATGATGCATCTGAAGTGTGTTGTCAAGGATTATTCCCAAACATTTCTCAACTGCATTCTGATATCTTACAAGTCAGTTCAAACAATGGATAGGATATGCTCATGACAAATTGAAGAAAATTACCAGAGATCTAATTTAGCATGATAGTGCCCAATGGATGGGATACAGTTCTCAAAAGTGTGTTAACATTCAAAATTTCTCAATCTATGGTGTCATGCGTGCCTGAGGAATACCTCATGGAATGCATTGCAACCACCATGAACAGCACAGTTAACAGCCCACAGATGCTTCCAACACTGATACAAATCACATCCACATTCAACACAGGACATAGCAGGCACGTACCTGACAGGAGAATACAGCTTACTTTAGTTTTCACGAAGATGGGACCAGAAGACCTAACAAAATGACCCTATGGGCTTATGTGGTCCAATGAGTTAATGATTTCAGTTGTTCTGGTTGACGATAGATTCTGAGTGTGGCATAGATCCTAGAAGGCCAGAAACCCCAGTAAGGCACTGTGCAGGCCGAAGATGATTCCAAAATATGGACTGTCTGAACATATCCCAGACTGGTACTTTTATATTATTCTGCTTTGGTGACCATATGTCACTCTTGAGCAATATATCCCCAGAACAATGGGATACTCCAGCAGAATGATGCATCATTTTTTCCAGCATGAGTGGTCCAAAAGTGGTTTGAAGAGCATTCTGGAGAATTCTGATATTGGTAATGAAGACTATGTTTGCTCAACATGAACCCAATCAAGCATTTATGGGAAGGTCTGTACACACCCACAATATATCAAGTTACGAAGTTTAAAGTTACATTTCATATTGAAATATTAACTAACTATTGTTTGAAACAATACATTTTAATGATGTGATGCTATAAAAATATAATCACATACACAGCTTTATACTATTAAAAAATACGAATTCAGAAAAGTGCTACTCTTTTAAACGTTTTCCTTTCAGAGTGCTTTGATTTCATAGCTAACATGCGCAATTAAATGGAATGGCATGGCTGGACAGGATGGTGTTAAGATAATTTTTCATTGAATAGCAGTCATAATTTGAACCAGTAAGCGCTGCGTTTATTTTTTTGCCTTTTATCTGCACATTTTAATTTTCTCGAATGTAGTATTTGGCAAATGTAAAAGAGCTCTATCTTCTTTCATTTCTCGTCATTTCCGATTGAACGACATAAGCCATACCTTGCCGTTTGATAAAATTAATAGTTCTAAAGACCACGAGGCTGCTACCCTCAACTCCAATCCCATTGGGACAATTGTGCCAAGTTTCATAGTTATGCGAGATCTTGCCTAGAGGAATCTGCATACCGAATTTCACTCTTTTACATAATACCTATACAGGGTGTATCAGGTACGATGGTCATAAAGTACCTAGCGTGATCCTTTGCATGATTACAAACTTAAAGTTCCTTATCGAAAACCTGTCGAAAACTTAAAATTTAAATTGCGTCATTACGTCATTTATGAACTTTCCGCACCAGCAGTTCATGAAATTCAAAGGGGCGATTACAATTAAATCGGCCACAATTGTTGAGATTAAATGACGTTTTCAACAGGTTTCCAGCAAATTTGCGTGATGTTTAGACCCTTAACATTTCAGTTTTGAACATTTTGCATAAGGAACTTTAAGTTTATAATCATGCAAAGGATCACGCTAGGTACTTTATGACCATCAAACGTGATACACCCTGTATACAACAAAGACGAAAGGTCCTCTCTAACTTCCACCCCCATTACTCTGACCCCAGTGTCCCAATCAAAACCAATAAGACTTTTATTCTGTTATTTGAGCAGCACATGACTACTTGAAAAAAAAAAACCTGCTCATTAACTCTAACAAATAAGCCCAATTTCAGTTACTTTGGAAAAACTCAGCTAGTCTCCTTTCATTCAGAGATGAAGGCAATGTTCATTTTTAGCACAAAGTATGATTTTGTCCGAAACAGAATCACATTTGTTCCATAAATTTTATTAATACAATTCAGAGATTAACTAGAAATTGCCGAGTGCTAGTTAATTTGTCAAAGAAAAATGACATTTTGCATTACAACAGGAATTGTGGCCAATCTTTGGAATACCAGTAGTCCATTTTAAATCTGATACTTTACAGCCTGTACCCATTTAAAGAATATTTAACTTATAGCCTAAGTGGTGGTTGCATGAAACAAAGTTTTATAGTACTGGTTGCATGCGACAAATGCTGACCATCCTTGACAATTAATCTATTCTATCATAGTGTTTTTGTTTGGGGTTTTTGTTTTGTTTTTGTATTTTAATTAATTCTGATACAATGGTGTTCATTGTATAAATGCACTGATAATGCACAGCAGAAAATTTTAATTCAGTATTTAGTATTCACGTTGGGAAGCAATTTATTACACTTGAGAATCCTTTCTCCCAAAAAAAATTTTTAAAAACCCAACACATAAAATTTAAAGAGTAAACAAAAATATCCAAAAAATTATAATTTAGATTTAGTATAACATTACAATCAAAATTAAAACTAACACCAACCTTCCCCCCAGAAAAATGCAACTTAACCGAGATTACATAACATTTTACGGGGGAAAAAAGTTCCAATATCAAGTTGAAATGGTCCATGAAGTAACAGTGTCCCATCAGTCTACAATGAAGTTGACCCATAACTTTACACACAAAGTGTAAGGAAGACATTTCTGCTCACTAAAGCGCGGTTCCCACTGACAGAAAACAAGAGAGCAGAAACCAGTGCGTATTTTTTTCTGCCTTTTTACTTTCTGCTCCTGCAGGTGTCCCACATGGCAGAAACTCAAAAGGATAAGATAGCAGAAGTTTTGCCTAGCACAAATACACTGCACCGAAGCCGTCGATCGATCTAAACGGTCGGCTCGGAATGCACACAGTACGTACACAGTTCGTTCATTCCTCATCAATCATCACATCGAATTTTTGCATTCAATTGTTGTTTATTCATTTTAATTTAATTTGATTAGTAAATATATATTTCGCACCTCTTCTATTAGCGTTCTACATCAATTTTCTTTCTCGGCCTCTTCACCTTTGTGAGCTGAGTGTCCGACATTTTTATTTTGTGAGAGAGAGGACGTCACTGTGACGTCACTGCAGAGATCGTTTTCTATTGGCTGAGCAATCTTTCTGCCCTGCTTGTGCCACAAAAGTTGAACTCAACCCAACTCTAAAAAGCAGAAATTTTCAGTCGGGCAGAAGAGACGAAAACGGGAAGTGACATCATAAAATTTTTCTGCTTTGTGGTTTCTGCCGTTGTTTTTACGCATGTGGGAACCACGCTTAAGAATAGCATTTGGAGCTGAAAATTTCCATGCAGTTCACAGCCGTAATAGGCATAATTCCAACTAAGATATTGAGAAAGGATGACAAGAACTCTCATTGAAAACCTCAGTTGTAATCATAAAATTTTGAAAACATATAATTTTAAAATTTGAATGCCAGTCAAAAAATTTTTTGTCAATTAAATGGAAAAGCTCAAAGATGTTACATGATTAAAAATGTCTCATTAAAAAAAGTTACATATTTTAACATTTTCGAGTGCATGCACTCATCATCAGAACTAAAGGGATAATGATACAACAAAAATTAAAAGATGAAAAATAAGAATCCAAGTCACGAGACAAGGTGTCACATGATCATCTAATTATTGTCAAGATCATGTGACATCTTGGCAACGTGTGCTCTGCCATGTTAATAAAATAGGCCTCTTTACCCAACATCTTAACTCCCCTCCAATTCACCTTATGTCCTGTGGCAAAGCAGTGTCTAGCCAAGACATTATCCACATAATTTCAATCGGACCACTCTCTCATGCTCTTCCAAACGAGAATAAAAGAGTGTGGCCCATCTGCCCCACGCAATTACATCACAATTTAAACATGGAATTTCATAAATCACATCCAAATTTTCCCATCATAAATTATAATTGTTTTATAGTTTTGTTTATTGTTTAAATTTTGTGTGTTGGGTTTTTACAAAATTTATGAGAGAAAAGATTCTCAAGCACAGTAGAAAAGTTCATATTTCAAACCTACTTGGTATTTCAATTTTTGGAGTTTTTCTATTTATTTATTTATTTATTTATTTATTTATTTACTTGAAGGAAGGAAATACAGAGGAAATACCAGTGACAATCACCCACAGCTGCATCCAGCTCTGGTCCAATGCAAGGGTCACACCAAACTGTGCCCAGTAGCGGTCTCACCCAGCAACAGGTCCATCAAGCCACTGACTCTCACCCAATCACTGGCTGGCCACGCCAAAGGTCTTAACTTCAATGAACGGCGACCGATCAGTGAGACAACCAGGCCACAACCACCTCCAGAAGACAGTCTTACAAACTTCTACTTCCGGCATTGTAATTTACCATATATACTCGCATCAGGGTCGATATCGCATATAGGTCGACCACAATTTACAGTTTAAATAAGAAAATGAAATATACAGTTTAAAATAAAGGATTTTTTAGCAATGCATCAATCATATTCTATACATTTATTACATATTCTATAACTATTTACAAAGAAATAATAGTAGAGTATAATTATTGAAATTCTTCAAACTCCGATTTGTCATCATCCAAAAATTTTTGATGGAATTCATCAATTCCAACATTTTCATCGTAAACAGCTGCAAATTCATCATTATCTAACATCATTTTCAGGTTCATCGTCAGTATCATCCTCATACAGGGCGCCATCTTGGGTCCCGTCGAGTGTGTTGCTAATCAGGCATTTCAAAAATGACTTCTTAGCCATTTTGTGGTTATGTTAAAGCATATTTGTTATGTTAAATTTTTTGCTCTGCATATAAGTCGACCTAGGGAAGCCCATTTTTTGTCGTAAATTTCTCGACCCTGACACGAGTATATATGGTAAATACTTTTTTTAATAAACATGTTAAACAATATCATAAAGACATGAAACGAAAAATACAATATCATAAGATGTCAAAAAATTATCTTGATGATAATTGGAGTTGAAATTATAATAAGCCGGTCTGGCAGCCGAGAGCATTAAGGCACAGATCTTATTGCTCTCCAGACCAGCTAGTCATGAGTTGAATTCCACTAAGGCATGGATGTTTGTTCTTGTCCCTTTACTAAAAACCTTGGAGAACCATGGAAAGCCTGAGTGGGCTGATCCCCTGCTAGGTTAAGTTTCAAACAGGTCCAATGGTTATTTAACATCCCCGGCATGGAAAAGGTAAAGGAGGAAAAGAAAAAAGTTGCAATAAATCATCTGCCGAAATCCAATTTACATACTCATGATAATTGAAAAAAAACAAAATTCTTTTGAGGAAGTGCAGATTGACATTTCAAGAGACTTTCTTCATTGGAGGGGACTTGAAAAAGATAAAGTTTATCTTTACTACAATCATAGCCAGACTTGCATCCATTTACATCATCTGAAAACAATTTTAAGAAATACTCGCATGTATATATGACGGATGTAAGGAGAGAAGGACGAGACACAAGATAGCTCTCTAATATTCTCTTTGCTTTAGAGAAATATCCCCCTTGCTTTGACAAAAGATAGCCTCTATCTGAAATGTCAGCTTTTTAAATTTTTACTGTAAGTATATAGTGACAAAGGTCTCCATTCAAAATAAGCTTAATTTTTGGCGGTCAATGGACTACTTTGACTTAGAAGCTATCTAGTGAGTGCAGTTTTCCCAAATTAGGTTTTTAACCATGGTATAACTTCTAATAACTATGGTATAATTAAGCAAGACTATTACTTCTTCCAATCATTAAACAATTAATATGACAATGTTTCCTTATTGGATAGTTTTAAGTTTTCTAATTTCAAAATATATTGATTGCTAACCTTTTAAAAAAAATCAAAGTTTGCGATGAGGTTAATAAACACGTTACCAGCTGGCATTTCGTAGTACAGTGCTCCCTCTATATAACGCCACTCTACATAATGCCAAATTTATAATGGCAAGTCCATAAAACAAAGTTTTTTCCAGAAAATAAAAACTGCAGACTCGTTTATTTTCCAGAAAAAAACTTCGGTTATATGGACTTGCAGTTATAAATTTGGTGTTACGTAGAGCCCCGTTATATAGAGGGAGCACTGTATTTTGATGACTTGCTGCCATTAAGACTCTCAGTTTAATCAAACATTGATGCAGTTGAATATTTTCAGTTGATAAGAACATAAGAATTGAGCAGATCTGGCATTTAATATCTAGCTGCAGTCTCTGCCCAGTCTGCTGAGCTGAGAGTAAGCACTTTCCTGTCTGTGATGTTATAATGGCAGCTAACATTTAATGCTTCGCAAAAGGGTCTATATGATAGCATGATCAGGTTGTCTTTTGTTAGGTAAACAATTTTAAAAGAAATTTACAACTATACAATGAACTTTAACTTTCTTTGATTCTTTGCACATTTGCATAAAAAATAGCGGTGAACAGTTGTCATTTGCAATGCAAACAAGTCAAATGGCACTTTTACTTTACATCCAAACTGCATATAGCAAATTTTATTGATGTCTTTGAATGAATTTTCTTTGCATTTTTTGAAAAAACTATAAAAAATATACTGTATCTATGCTACTGTCACTGATCTATTTTCTCCATCCCCCATCCCATCTTTTTTTTTTTTTGTGTGTGTGTTCATTCACAATAATGCCTCTTTTACTTGGTATCATTGAACACCTTGATTTGAGCAAACAGGTTGAATTGTTTGACATAGGGGAAGGAATTTTTCCAAGTGAATTTCTAAATCATTAAATTTCCTAAACAATGACTTATCATGTTTTAATTTGTGCAGAGATGAATTTTGTAATTCAAAAATACATCGCATGCATAACATAATTATTACTGGAATATTCCAAGTTTCTATTTTAAATGATTAATGTTTGATGTTCCAGTAGTAAACTGTAACTTTAAACTTCATAACCAAATAATAATATTATTCAAAATTCATTAGTACATTTAATTTTTACTCTGCCTGGCTTCATAGGAGACTTCATAAAAAATTAAACAAATTTTATTAAATTTGAATACTATAATTAAAAAATGTTTAATTTTTGTGAGAATTGATACAATTTATGCTACAGATCTTATATCTTGTGGCATAAAACAAAACACGTATTTAAGCGAGCCTATGAATATAGTGGTCAGATATCATAATACAGTCAAAACTCGCTATAAGGATATCCTCAGGACTGGAAGAAAATATTCTTGTAAGAGGAGTATCCTTTTATCATGTATCCTTATATCGAGGTTTGACTGTATTGTGAAGTTTTTGCTTTTCAAGTGGTCGGTTTTTGTTGGGTTTTTTTTGGGTTTTTTTTGGTGGAGAAAATAAAAGCTATAAAATTAAAATCACTATCAACTGAAAAGCACATAATCAAATTTATGCTTAAAAAAATTGATGTACAATGAATATTATACGATCTTATAATGTTAAGCATGGTTTATACAGTTTAATATCAAAAACTACTAAATTTCACGTGAAGGAAATGACTGTTTCATAAAATAAGATTTCTATATTAACATACATTAATGTTGACGAGATATTATGCAGATGTCTTTGAATCAATTGTATAATAAGTGTGGTTTATTCATCTGCTGTAAATTATATAATAATGAAAAAAACAAAAAACGTAAGTAAAAAGGAACTAAAAGAAGAAGACCGACGAGATCTTTCGTCCTGGCCTCAGGACATCTTCAGGTCATCTGTTTGGTTTAAGGCCCCTCCCCTTTTTCTGGACATTTGATAGTGTTGGTTGTCAGGCAAGAGTTATGGCTTTAGCAGGCGAGGATGAATGGCAAGACCTGAGTGGGTGAAAGGCGCCGTCGGCTGCACCAACCCCACTGGGAAGTCAGGGGTGTGAGAATTGGTTAGGGGTTAAGAGAACACCGTCAGAAGGAAACTGGCACAATATGTAAGCGGAGACAATGGGCAGTGTGGGGCGGAGTCAGGAAGTAAAAATAAAAAACAAAACGAAAATAATCAAACTTAAAGCCAGCATAAATATTGAGATGAATGTAGATCTAATTATGAAATTAATTGCCAATTTGGGTGGATTTGATAAGAGCAACTTGCTAAATTGTTGTTATCTTTTTTTTTATGTACATTGATTCTTTGATCTCTTTTTTTTAAATAATTTTGCTTCCTCTTTAATATGGCTACCTGGTTCCATCCACTAGGTGATCATTTGTGTAAGCATGGAGAGCTATGGGATTGTTGATATCTGTTATTCTGCATGCTTTTTTATGTTCTTGTATACGTGTTTATAGTTTCATCCTCCACCGCTAAAGCCATAACTCTTGCCTGACAACCAACATCACTAAATGTCCAGAAAAGGGGGAGGGCCCTTACACCAAGATCTGAAACTGTCCTGAGGCCAGGATGAAAGATCTCGGTGATCTTCTCCTTTTAGTTCCTTTTTACTTATTTTTTTTTGTTTTTTTTAATTATATAATGTATAGAAGATTAATAAACTCACAATTATTATACATTGCTGTATTATAATGTTTCAGAAACCATGTTTCAACTTATTTTTGTAAAAGTATGTTAGCATTATATTATGAAAGAAATTAATTCCAATCAAATTTTAACCAATCTCATTTTTGCCACAGTACCTGTAAACGGTTTGTCAAATCTTCCTTCCCTAATGACCAAAATTAAAAAAAGAAAAAAAATAAGTTTTAAAAAATGTTTAATCAAAAAACATTAAAATACTGTCAACTAAATGACTTACTTGTCTTCCCAACTCTGGCTTCTTTCATGCATAGACTGACTACGTTCAAACGGCCGTGGACGTGAAAACCCTCCAGATGAGTTGTCGGTGCCCTCTTCAGTTGTTATCCCACGTTGAAAATAAAGACCACGTCCTATTAAAAAAAAAAAAAAAAAATTAGATATTTGGCTGGAAAATTCTAGTACAAGAAAAGCCAGATTTTGAAAGTGGAGATAATAAATTTTACCACGGCCTCTGCCTCGCTCGGAAGATCCTCCACGGCTCCCACGAGCCGACGCAGCTCCGTTTCCTCTCTCTGAACCTCTGCCCATCAAGCGAAGCACAGCATCACTATTAACAGATCTCGCCCAGGTTCGCTTTGTCGAGACATAAAAATTCATTAACAAACTGTATAAACCTGGATTCTACGAGCGTTTCTTTTCAGATTAACGTAATAGCAACTCATTAATACCTGCTCTTCTTCAGTTGTTGCGAGTAAAGCCAACGGTAGCAAACACGTTTCCACTACTAACCCTTCAATTTTGGCTAAATCTTCAGGTATTGTCCCATTCTTATCAAAGAGAGCCAACATTTCCTCCCTTCCATATCTATGTTCTGCCAATTTATATTTTGGCAAGCTTGGTGACGGAGGCGGTGATGCAACAGCATTTCCATGAGAAAGAGCTCGCAACCTTAATACAGTTTTGTTTTTGTTTTTTTTTTTAAATGTTCTTAATAATTCGCTATTAAATATTTATTCTAAGGGAAAAAAACACAACAATTAAAATTTGTCAACTTACCATTCGGGGCCAAATTTGAGAGAACTTTCAGTCATGTTGGAATTATTCTTAATGCAATTTAGTTATGTCCTGTAATTTGATTCTGTTTAATTTTTAATGAAGCCTATGGTAATGAAAAGGGTATTATTTTAGCAATCCGCAAAATGAATGTGCGATGGGGGAAGGAAAAAAAAATATATATAAAAAAATAATAATAACAATGAAGTGCGTTAACGCTATTTTCTAAGGGCTTTTTTTTTGAGCTGTTAACGTGAATAATTGGCTTTTAGCAAGAGGGTTTTATTACTTTGATAAAGTATTATTATTCTGATTATTTCTACGCGTTCATGTCAATATCGGTAAGAAACGAGCGAAATCAATTGGTGAAGAGTACTTTGGGTTTAGAGAGCAGGAAAAGGGGTAGTACGGAAAGGGAATGAGTTTTTATTTCTCAGAGATTTTTGATTGATGACACTTGAGTAAGCCTAACACGCTGTATTAAGTAGTAGTAGTCCTGGGCTTTAAACTCCAGTTTCACCATGAATAGCCAGGTAATACGGAAAGTCAACAAATTTTTATATATTAGAGAGAAAAGGATTAGAATTTGAGGGGAAAAACACATTAGGTTCTGATAATCCCTCATATGATGTTTGTTTTCCATTTGATGTTTTTTTTTCCTTTTTTATTTTGATTCCAAAACGGTTATATGACGGTAATGCCGAGCTTACCAAAATTATAATACAGGCAGATACACAGATTTCGACACGACAGCAAAACCAAAGATGGCTGAATGTCTGACCACGTGACCTGGTGGAGCAACGCGGCGCTGGCTGCGCATGTACGGGCCACTTCGTCCCTTCCGATCCACGTTGTTTCGTCCCCATGTGACATCCAAAAACATTTCGTAGGGAAGTGAAAGAAAAATTCCTTCGCTCGATTAACTCAAAGCAAAATTGCCATGAAGATTACTGTCACCACTCTTTCCGATGAAATTTTTGTCCTCGACGTTAGCGAAGATCTTGAGCTGGAGAATTTCAAAGCCTTTTGTGAAATCGAATCGGGCGTTCCAGCTCGCGAAATAATCGTCGTTCACGAAGGCAGACCTCTTTTGGAGGATGGCAATTCACTCAAGTATTACGGAATCAAAGAAGGCGACGTCGTCCTCTTACAACACTTACAAACAACAGATCATTCGTCGTCGTCATCAAGTCAGTATAGGATTTAATAGGAAAAAAAACAAAAAAAAACAAACAATTTAAATCAATCAAATTTTAATAATCAATTCCCCCTCCCATGCAGGGTAGTAAACTGTTGAGCTCTCAAAGAATGCCACAACTCGATGAAAAGCAAATACTCGCACACACCATTCTCGAAAAGAATGTGGGCGAGTTTGCTGCAAAGTTAAAATTCTGATTGCTTTAAGTCCAATGTTATTGTTTGAATTCAAATTTTTTTTGCAGTCAATGTTCCAAATATCGATTTTAGTTCAGTCATCATTCCAGGAACTCCCAGCAATACATCGCAATCCGTTGCCTCGACGGAAAATGACCCAGCCTTCATTCGAGACATGTTTCTAGCAAATCCAGATCAGCTGGCCTTGTTGAAGCAAAATAATCCACGATTAGCGGATGCTTTGCTCAGTGGGGAATTGAGTAAGAAATATTTTATTCATTAACGACATGTGTGTGACATCTAAATACGGTTTCCATAACTGGCATGGTGAGATCTTGTTACATAAGTGATATGATGCTGGTCAAATTGGTCAATCCTGTTAATTCTTAAGGTGTAATTCTTAAACAGTAGAATTTTGTTTGCAAATAGATTTTTAGTGTTTAACATGTGATCAGCTTGAATCTTTAAATACTACTTGTGATACTTGTGTGTGTTTATACTTGGTACTCAGGCCTGTCCAGAGTTCAAACTTTTTCATAAGTGCAATCTCTTTTTATCATTGTAGCCTAATTGTGTCACCATAAGATAGTTAACCATTATTTTAAAATCCCATTGCCTTAAAGGAACTACAAATCTTAAGTGGGAATTTCTACAGAATTATTAAATCCTAAGCTACCTTTAAAGTTATTAGCAAAACATTATTATTATTTATATAAATTTTACTTAATGATATGATTTTACTCTTACTCACTTTATTGGGAAATACTCAGAAATAATGTGTTAAAACTTAATTCCTAAGGAATAACTGTTGCAGATTAATAAAACAGCATTCGAACCCCCAAAATTTCTAAGGGATATCATGATTGAATATATGTGTATTCTAGTATATCAAGGCTCGTACTAAATCAGGATTCGTTAATATTTACGGAAAATAAACACAAAACTTCAACAAAATGTTAACGCATTAGCAGCATATACTTTCAGTATAATTTCTTATGCAAATTCTGAGTTTTCCGTCGCTAAAAAGTTGGTTTTCCGGACCGCTTTACTGTAAGCTGGCATCTTAAGCCCGAGTTCTGTGGAGTAGCGGGCTTAAGATGTCAGCTTTCAGTGTAGCGGTCCGGATAATTAAATTTTTAGCAACGCATAACTCGGAATTTGCATACGAAATTATACTGAACGTATATGCTGCTAATGCATTAACGTTTCGTTAAATTTCGTGTTTATTTTCCGTAACTATTAATGAATCCTGAATTAGTCTGAGCCTTGGTATACTAAAATACACATATACCCATGATTGTTACATAACAAGTACCATTGAACCATTTCAGTCATCTTGAAACTATAGTCAGACCTCGGACATTCGCGCTTTGTGGGCACCATTTTTTTTTTTTTAAAGGGTAATGTATGAAGCTAACTTTTAAATGAAATCATGACTGGGGTCATATTTAGGGTTTCAACTATAGAAATAAGTATATAATAACATTTTTAGTGACTCTACCAAACATCCACGAATCCTCTTCATTCGCGACGGGTTTTGGAATCTAACCTCGCGAATATCCGAGGTCTTACTATATATTTATCAATTGGTGGGAAACAGTACTTAATAACATTATACAGGAGTTGCACTGCTTATCACCACTTTCGCCAATTGTCCCAGAAAATTCAAAGTGGCAAAACAAATAAATCATTTTTATATCATAATCCTCCCTAATCACCATTCTCAACTGGGCTATTCTTAAAATATACCTTTTGGAAGTTACTGTACATGTAATTGTATAAACCATAAATATGTCATAAATTTGGTTGACATAAATACACAAAAATTTTTTCCTATTGATCAAATATCGTGCTTGACATAATGGTTGTGGCCATGCATAATGGTTAGGTTACGTCATTATCCAACATTTGGCTATTGCACAGTCATTATTTGGCATCAGTGTTGTCAACTAAGTGGTTATTGTGCTCAATTTAGACTAAAAGTATGCAAAAATCTACTAAATCTAGATTTGCCCAGTTTGAATAGTATAATTGAGTGATAGTTGACAACCTCGATAGCTAAAAGCTGAAAAAGACATCATCAGGAATGTGTTCTTGCAACATTGGGTTTTTTCACCTTACAAAATTGAATTGTTACAATTGATTCATCATTACTGACTCTACATGAACAAAAGTAAAATTGTTTGTTTGGTAAATCATTTGTTCAGAATGATTTTGGTTAATTTAATAAAAACTATAAATTACTGTACAGTACTTGATTACATCTAGCTTATCAAAATGATGTTTGTAAAGTGACATGTAAAATCGCGCCAAATTTACATACGAAGACGAGCCTTCCGATGCGCAGAATCAAAAATACATGTAAAGCTATAGAGTACAGTACTATAATTTAAAATTATCAACTTCAGTTTGCTATATGAAGGTGTTAGAAAATAGGAAGTGAAACTAGAACTTTTTTGTTATAAAGAGAATTTCATCGTAAGGGGTGTTGTTTAACATTGGGTCTGTGTGCAGCCAATCAAGCTTTTAAAAAAAAATTCATTCTAGAGAAAATTTCATTATAAAGAGGTTTGTTATAAGGAGTTTTTATTTGTATTATTCTTAACATCTTCATTGTTTATTGCCAATGATCATCATCTTACAAAAGTTATCTTTCTATCAAGAATAATCGAACTTCAATTTCGGGCTTATTGCTTTGCATAATTATTGTGCCAATTTTTGCTTGTGCATTGAATTTAGTAGTATTCCCAAAAATGATTGGCTCTGTCTTACAAGAGCTTACAGGCATGAGAGAAAAAAAGATGGTACATTTCTATCCTTTTTTTTTTTTTTTCTCTCAAGCATGCTTTGCAAAGACATTAACCATTACTTGCTATAACTACAGTTCCAAATATTCCCACTACAAGCAGCAGTAAGGTTTTTCCATTTTAAGCAGCATTTTTAGGGTAAGATTTCTAAAGGGTCTCCAAAAATAGTTTGGGGGAGGGAGAGCGAAATAAAATATTGTGCAACTAACGGCAAATAAGTGCTCCACCGAGAAATTTTGACTATCCATCTGAAATGAAAAATTAGTCAGATAGATGAAATATGCAGCGTGTTTCAGAAAATTTTATGTCATTTGAGATGTACATATCTGAGCAACTAAATAGTCTAGGCAAATGAAACTAAACAGCATAATGTTTTATTCATCAAAAGTTGAAGAGCAGTTCAAAGGCATATGGATTTCATAAGTTATTTCACAGGTTTTCAATATGCATGCGCCACCTGTGATTAATACACTACAAGTCAGTAGTTCAGCTTCTGCCAAACACTATTCTGCATATCTTGGATATACATAAGCTGTTCAAATGTGAGATCATTTGAATGAGAACTAGTCAAGTTATTAGATATGAAATATCATATTTTCTGAAACGCCCTGTATACGCAGATTATAGAAAATTAAAGCTGCACTTCTAACGGCCTGGGTAGAACTTGGATAACATTTCACAAATGCATCATCAAGACGTTTTTTTTATAAATTGATATTTGATTAAAAATATCAAATAACATTCATTCTGAGTATTTTTACTATGATTAAAATGGGACCTAAAAAATTAACCACATTCTTGTTTGAAAATAAAATAAATAAGGAGAATGCATTTAATAGAGACCCAACCTTTCCATTTACTGGTCACTTTATTATAAGCATTTAAAGTACAATTAAATGGTGCTTAAAAAATCCTGTGGAAAATTTTCATTAATATTGGCAACAATGATTGTATATTCAGTGAAGTTTGTTCAGACCATTTGCAAATGTTAATTTTAATTTCGGATATTGTATGCTAAAAATAAATTGCTTATTCCTTAAATATATTTGGTAGAAAGAGTAATTCATTCTAATGTATACTTGCAATTAAACCTGTAGTATTTCTTATAATTTTCATTTTACAAAATCATCAGCATTATTACTGATTTGAATCATAGAACCCTTTCTCTGCGTAATTAAATTTCATGGTCATTCCTGATAACATGAAATTATCCACATTTTGCAGCCTAATGAGAAGTTTGTTAAAGTCTATGGGATGAATCCAATTTTGCAGGTAAACATAATGAAATTTTGAGTGGATATATCCACTTTATGCAGCCTTAAGTGAACAAAAATGTCAAATGCTTTTAATTTTAAAATTAAAAAAAATATATTTGATAATGTATGATTCCAAAAGGGCTTTTAATAATCAAAAATTCATTTTGTAATCAGAAAATTTTAGGTAATAGCCTTCTGGTCTGAACTTATTTCTTTTGTTAAGTTAAAATCGTAAGAAACTGTTACAATTTGACCAGTACTGTATCATTAACAATTTAAAATGAATAATCTTTGCCAGATGAAATCGGTTATTAATGTAAATCAAATTTTTAAACCTCTATCACTACAAATGGATTAAAAAATAAGAAGGATTTATGGTGTGGAATTGCCTGTATAGGAAGAAAAAACCTCTAACCACAAAATAAAAGACATTTGAGATGTGAAATGCAAGGTGATGGTTTTGAAAGCTATGCCTTCATTCTCAATAGCAAATCTCAATCTACAAGTCTCAACAGTAAGTCTCAGCAGGTCTAGCCCTTGAAATACATATATGGTGTTTCATATTTCTGATATTTTTTTGTGGTTAGGGGTTTTTCCTTCCTGTACTGACTACAAATGGAGTAGCGATGGCCATGAAAGTTTAAAATGTAATATGCATGCTTTAAAAAGTTGATTGAATTAAAACTATTTTTCTGTATAGTATGAAATATCATTTCATACCCCAAAGCTGTTTCTTTATTAATAGCTTAACGCTATTTTTTGTTTGTTTTTTTACTTTATTTCTTTTTAACCTGTTGAAGTATTTGCTTGTAACTTTGAATTGGTGACTGGACATTATAATCGATAATTTGTGTTATATAAAGAATCAGTCTAAGTTTGTAGCGTACAGGATGAAAAGTTTGAAAGCTGAAGTTGCAAGAAATCATTCTTAAACAAATGCAGTTGCATTTCCTGATGTAGCTATCTTAGACAGAAACAGGGGGTCAATATAAAATGTTTTTGTTTTTTTTCTCGCTTTCTTATGGCTATGTATATAGCAATATTTTCTGGAGCTTACAAGGAAACATTACATGGTTGCACAAAGGGATTTTGATGAAATTTTATGTAAGTATAGTTTATGATACACATAATTCAATACAAGAGAGAAATTTTCCAAAATGTGAATTGTTGTAGAGATATTGAGTGGCAACTTTTTGTTGCTTGGATTTTTGAATAGGTTTTTGACACATTTTTTTTTTCTTTTCCTTCTTCCGATATTGACCTCATTGTTTTGTTATTTTTTTAAAATCGATTCTTTGTATTTCCATTTTAATTACAGTAATTATTTTTTAATTTTGTCACGTGGTCTTATTTTATTCCATGCACTATGACTCATCATTATTAAACAAGTGGTCATAATATTGACTAATTATCCATGTATTGTGGTCTAAACCAAAACCTATTTGGTCCTGATTTAACATATAAGCTTATTAATATCTGTTTATTTATTGACTCCAATGGCAATAACAGTCAAAAAAAGTCAGACCTGTTATTATATTATTCAAAATGAACCTTGTTAACTTATATTGCTACACAGCAAAACTAGTCCATATAATGTCTAAATTATTAATTAGACATGAATTTAACAAGGAGATAGAATATATCCATTCTAATCATATAGCACTGTATGTAGATATAATGTAAAATTTTATTCAAACTGTTGAAAAAATATGTAAAACTGAAAATAGTTTCACTTTTCAAACAGCTTATTCGTTAGGGTTGCGAGGCCAATAGCCCTGTGGAGGATCTCAGTGCTCGCGATCTTATGCCAGCAGCCACATATTCTTTATGGTAATACTGAAGCGAGCTTGGCTTTGTTCCCTAGCTCATGTTTTGTTACTATGGATCGCCACAGATTCCGTCTGACACAGAGCTGACCATCCAATTTTCTGCAGTGAATGCAGTCTTGAGATACTTTAATTCCCCATCTATCTGAGTGAGGCTCCCCTAACATGGAGAGCGCATTGAGCAGAGATGTGTGTTTGGATGCTTTTCATCTCACTTCCCAACCATGACCTTTCTGGTGAGGGTGACCCTAAAGTAGCAGTGCTACAACCAGCATAGCTCACAGAATCCCCAAAGCACCCAAACCCTTGGCTTTCTAGTTCTCGAGTCCACCTGGTCGTGGGTTTGAATCCCGCTGTGGGCATGGATGTTTGTGTTTGTCCCGGGCTGCATACAGATATAAAAAACAGTGCAAAATGACCTCAGTAGTCGACGCCAAAGATTCTAAAAAAATAAATAAACCAACCTTGAACCACCGTAAGGGGGTGGGCTGCCTGAAAGTAGTTATGAGTAAGACTTGTATTGTTCTACTTATCTCTTAAATAAAAGGTAGTCCCGGAACAGTTAATAATTAATAATTTGTTTCTCTGAAAATTAATATTAATAAAATTAAAAAGTGAGCCTGCTTATTTTTCATAGAATAAAAATGTTTTGCCCAAAGTGAGTTAGAATAAAAATGTTTTGCCCAAAGTGAGTTTTGAAATTTACTAAGTATTAAGTATGATGTTGATAACACAGACTTTCTTTGAGATGAGTGTAAAGTTACCTTATATAAACATTGCTCTTTATGTCTTATAACTTTGCATATACCGATATATAAATATAGTCTTACAAAAGAAAAAAAGACTACACATTCACAAAATTTTGCCTGAATTTTGGATTCTAATTGAGATCTCATTGCATGTGAGAGCAAGAAATTCTCAAACAAGTAGACTAGTTCCTTTCCACTTAACAGGGATGCTGATCATGGGAAATGCAACTGTTAAATCAGACGTTAAGTAACTGTTTGGTGCAACAAGTGTATTGAATCAAACTGAAGTAGTTTTTTTTTTCCAATTTTTTAATTTTATAAAGATGATTTCTTTAATAAAAAATTTGAATTTAATTTTAGGTGTAGAACTTTCATCTGTTTATATTCAAAAAATAAAAATTAATTTTTTTTTTTTAAAAATTTGACACTTTAAATTGAAATAGAACATTCGCATTGCTATCATCTTCAGCAGAAATGCACGTTACATACAGCACTCGGTGTAGTTAGCACGAAATGATCAACTGATTCTAATTTTTTTCCCGTCACATGTTAGAAAAGATTACCTTAAAATCATTCAATAATTTTGAGCCCCATCTCAGAGCAGTAAGAAGTATTTTAGATCATAGAAAAGATGATTAAATACTTGATTTAAATTCAAATCGGGAGATAAATGTCGAAATGTAATCGGAAAATTAAAAATCGGACACAAGTGTTGTCGTTCCGTGGCCATCGCTACACAGAGTGTGTTCGTTCTCAATTTATTCATCTTGTTTAACTGCTAGTTTTATGGCGTTTTAATCAATTTATCCTGTACTGAACAGGCAGATTTGCAACTCTTCTGCATGCACAGCAAGAAGAGCGAGCTGAACGAGAAAGAATGAGGATCAGAATGTTAAACGCTGATCCTTTTGATCTCGAAGCTCAAAGAATGATAGCTGAAGAAATTCGGTAAATATAAACGAATTATGTGAACTTCATGTTCATGGTGAGAAGTAAGTGTTAAAGAGTATTTTGTTATTTTTTATTTAAGATTAAAGAACATTGAATCAAACATGGAAGCAGCAATGGAGCATAATCCAGAAAGTTTTGCTCAAGTGGTTATGCTCTATATCAACTGCAAGGTGAATGGACATCCTGTTAAAGCCTTTATCGACTCAGGTATATTCATCTTTTATAAGAGAAAAATAAAATTATGATTATTTTACTTGTGAAGTGTGCACAGTTCGTTTTGTATTTTAATGAATTAAAGGGGGGGGGGGGGGGGTTGGGGAGTTTACTGCCGTAAGATAATAAAGCTTGGCAGACACTGATGTAAAGGTTTCAAGAACACTCAAACACAGATTTTTATTTTTGAAAATATAAATTTAACTGTATATCAATTTAAAATTTTTCTTTATCATTTCTAATTTGAATTTGAGGTTCCCTTCAAAAAGTATTTTCCATCACAATTTTTTTTTTTTAACCTGCATCACAATGCAGTCTTTATAGTCATTATAATCATGTTTTTGAAATTTTAATTTTATATGGAGCGGCACTCCAAAAGTAATGTCTCTTAATTTTTTTTTTATTAAAACTACAAGAGATAAAATTCTCAAACACATGCAATCCGATAGAGTACAGTTTCAGCTCCAAAACACTATTTTTCCACATCTTCACCATCATTAGTTATGCATTTTTTCCAGCAATAAACGAGACCTTGTATGCCATGCTCATCAAAATCTGCATCGGTGGATCTTAACCACCGTTTCACAGCTCGTATGACAGTATCATTGCTTGAAAAATGTTGACCACAAAGTCCATCTTCAATTGGCTCGAACAGATAATAGTCCGATGGTGACAAGCCTAGATGTTTAACGTGTGTGGTAGCACACTCCAGCCACTATTGGCAATGTGCTGCATGGTCTTAACACTGGGACTGGGGTCTGGCATTATCATGTTGCATGAGAATATTATTCTTTATCTCTGGCCTGACTCAATTACACACCTTTGATTCAAACACGCTTCTGTGGTAGCAGCCATTTTGTTGGACTGCCTGATGCCACTTGTTGTTCACTAACAAAATTACACAATAATGAAGAGAGGTTCAGTGTATAATATCCTGTTACTAACGTTCACATACGACATCACAGACCTGCAAAACAAAATAGGCGGCATTACTTTCAGACTGTCTTTCGTATTTAATGCAAGGGTTAAATAATGGCAATATCATCAGGTATTCGTTACATAGATGACCTTCAGATACTATTCAATGAAACAAAATCAATGATACCGTAGTACTATGCTTCACCACTTTTACCTGTTTTAGCATCTTTTTCGTTATATGAATCAGATGTTATTCAAACATGTCTAAATTTTTAGACAACCAAAATTTGCATAAAATGTTTTACATTAGAAATAAAGGATATGTAAGTTTTTGTAGTTCCATGTCCCATTGTATCATAAGACCGGATTTTTGATCCTGATTGCAGGAGGTTTGCGGTCGTTTGAAAGATTTTTTGATGCAGAGAGTTTCATTTGCAAAGGACTTCACCCAGTGTCATTATCAGAATTGCAGCCATTTTAGATATTATAATAAACATCCTAATACAAACAGAATTAGAAAATATATGAATACTTGGAGGATTATGTGGTGAGAGATTATTACTCTCACTAATGGCATTCCCAAATTACAAAACATGCAAATATTGTGAGTAGAATCATAAACCATTACTGACATGAGGAGAAAAATTAATTTTTTTTTATTTTTTTTTTAACACTTTGTGGACTTGTTCGTTTTTGTAATCATCAACCAAAAGGCGTTTTTGAATTCGCTGTGAAACTTAAAATGCAATTGTGATTTTCAGTCTCAGATAATCTTTCCAAATTTGCACTCTGTGCATCAAATCTCTCAAACTACAAACATCTTGCAATCGCAATCATTTCTTGCACTACCGTAAATCTTTTTTTCTCTAGCATTCAATTTTGCTCTTCTGTGATTCAGTAAACACCTTGAAATTAAGTCCCTCAAAAATACAAGAAATAACCCATTTGTTGTATGACAAGTTTTCAGGACAATCTACCTTTATACAGGGTGTCCAAAAAGTCTGGTAACATGAATTCCCCATCCCCCTATTATCTATAAATCACACTCATCAGATCTTGCCTACCTTTCAGCTTTGAGATATCTGCCATGTTACCAGACTTTTTGGATACCCTGTATTTTATAGAACAACTGTATAATTAATGGGGATCATGCATGAAATTTTTAAATTATTTTTTTCTATAGTATTTGATAGCAATCAAGGAATAGTGATTTGTTTTTCGAATTTATTTATTTATTTATTTATTTATTTATTTATTTATTTATTTATTTATTTTTATTTTTTAATTTTTTTTTTAAATATTTGACACCACAAGAAAATGATACAGGGTCTGTATATAAAGTATCAAAACAATTTTTTCTTGACGTGACTATAGTTGCAGCACGCTCACACTAAACATACTCGATGGTATGGGGCTGACCTTCAAAACGCGCAAAGCGTCAGTCGCCTATGAGCGTTTGTTCAGGCTAGATCGAAATTTTAGTGGACCCCTGTCGAGTGACTCGGTGCAAGCTCAAAATGTAGCAAACGATTGAACAGTGGTACACCATCAAATTTTGTGTTGGACTGGGGAAATTGGGTACAGAGATGTTGGGCAGATTCACCAAGTGTTCAAGGATGAAAGCATGTCACAGACAGCACTTTTTAAGTGGCACAAGCTCTTCAAAGATGGACGAGACAATGTGCAATGTGTGCGTGAAGTGCTGAATTCAGACTGTCGGTTAAGTGTGCACATAATCGCAGATCGAATTGGTATTGAAAAGATAACAGTGCACACCATTATCACTGCAAATTTGGTGATGCGGAAGATCTGCGCCAAACTTGTCCCGAAGGTCTTGACGGACGACCAATAGCAGAGGCGTAAAAGGCGTCGCGACGATTCCCCAACCCCCTTACAGTTCCGACTTGGCTCCAGCAGACTTTTTCCTATTCCCAAAAGTGAAATCCTCCCTCAAAGGACACCACCAGCAGACCCTAAGTGCCATCAAAGAAGCTTGCACGCATACTTTTAAGGACCTTCCGGAATTCGCCTACCAGGGAGCCTTCGAGTCACGGAAAAGCCGCTGGCAAAAGCGTGTTGACGCTCAAGGGATGTACTTTGAAGAATTTTAAGGTTTTGTAGCAATATCTGAAATAAATCTATTTTTCCGAAACTTTTCCCGATACTTTTTATACACACCCTGTACGTCATATCTTTGAAGTGTTATGTCACTTTCCTGTTCATCACTATTGCCAACAATGCTTAAAGCTTACATTCAACAATACTTACTCATCACATCAAGCTACACATGTGGATAAAATTATTTGCTAGAAAGTGACATCGGATATCATGTTTGTTGGGAGACTTGGTTTCATGTTTCTAGAGCTAGTTTTAATAGTTTTTTATTTTTATTATTTTTAATATATTTAACTACGATTTTTTCTTCAGCAAAACATAATCTGTATAGAACCAGCGCTTTAATTTGTAAAGAAAATTTAATCGTCATCCCTATTTAAAATGTTTTAAGTTATTAAGGGCAACCGACATCAAAAATTTTTTTCGCTAAATCTTTATGAACTATTGAATGTTGCAACGCATTTCAATTTTTAAAATTTTTGTTATTTCTATATTTTGTTATTTCAAATTTCATCTTGGAATTTGGGTGTGATGCCAAAGGCGCGTTTGCTTGAAAGCTGTGCATTACACACTGTTAATAATTTTACGAGCGAGAATGTTTTATGAAATGAATTTGAATACACTGAAGGGTTGAATTAGTTAACTAATTACTAATAGTAACTCCTATCTGTATGAACCAGATATAAAGATTTTAATTATTTATTCTGAAATTTATGGCAATTTGGAAAAAAAATTGCATACGTGATCTAGGAGATGCAGCAGGCAATAATGTATGTTATGGAGATTTTAATTAAGTTTTTTAATTCTACATAGCAGTGTTTATGTAATGAAAATACTTAAAACTAAAGTTCAGGTGACTACTCTTATATTTGTAGGGATGAAATAATTATGTATTGATGTCGACATTTTGTTTAGAATGTACATTGCACAATTCGCAGTATTTTACAAATACAGAAGGAAAGAAAAAGAAATAAAGAATTAATATACAAGCACATCTTATACAGTTGAATCTCGATATCTCGAATTTCACAGGAACAGAAAAAGAATTTGACATAGCCAAGTTTTCCAAGAAAATGTTTCAAGATAGCAAGGGAAAATCACATTAAAGTAATGATGAAAATGTGGGGAAATTAAAATTTTCGAGATATCGAGGTCTGGCTGTTTTTACTTTGTCTTGTCAATCTTATGCTTAATTGCTTCGATCAAAAAAATAATAATAATAATAAAGTTACTAGTTGCATTGTTTAATACTAGATGTTCATATTTCCCATATCGTGGGATTATGGATTAAAAATCCCCCAAGGTTTAATTTAGGCTTTATTGTCCACGAGAAAACTAAATCGCATCACCCAAATTTTTATTTCTTTAATAAAACCTAATAATATAGTCTAGCCAATGTAGTTTTCTGAATCAGCCTATTATTTTCCAATAGCAGGTCTTTTTTAGTAAGGCACCAAGAAAAATGGTTTTCTTTTGTTGGACTTTGTAATCAAATAGTCAAATATTTTTTGAATGCTATTTAATAGTGCCAAAATTAGCACCCTGCTCCCCTCGTAGGGGGGGTGGGTAACTTTGAAATTTCAAATGGGAACCCCCAATTTTTATTTTTATTTATTTTATTTATTTATTTATTTATTTTTTTTTGCAGATTTGGATTCTACAGAAAAAATTACCTTAATTGTGCCCAAAAAATTTTTAAAAATCTTTTGTAGATGGCGCTGTAATTGCAAAAAAAGTCAAACTATAGTGCCCGGCACGAAAGAAAATGGAAACTGGTGTTTGCTTAAATGAAAAAAAACCCTCATTCAACCGCTCAAACATGGAAATTAAACGAGAAATTACTTATTACTGATGCCAGGAATAAGTAATACACCGTTTCTTGTTAGTTTCTGATTGGTTGAACGAGGTTTTTTCATTTACGCATGCACCAGTTTCCTTTTTCTTTCGTGCCGGACACTATAGTGCGAATATCTTGAGATGGGCAGGGACAACTTTGAAATTTTAAATGGGAACCCCTATTTTTTATTGTAGATTCAGATTCTTCTAATTTCTTATCATTGTTTTTTATGGCAGATGGCGCTGTAATTGTCTTCGGAAAAACACTTTAGATCAAAGTAATTGGATTTGGAAACTGTTAGTGGGAAGGGCTCATTTTAGCACTATTGAATATGGCAGCTTTCAATAAATATTGGATACTTTTTTTGATTTGAAGGGGATTTCTCGATATGTTTGCACTAGTTTGACTTTTTTGCAATTACAGCCCCATCTACAAAAGTTTTTTTAAAAAATTTTGGGTAAAATTAACGTAATTTTTACCGTAGAATCCAAATCTGCAAAAAAATGGGGGTTCCCATTTGAAATTTCAAAGTTGCCCCCCACCCCATCCCCTACGACATGTATTTTTCGAGATATTAGACTGTCCTGGGACTTTTTATTCACCCAGTATAAATATTTCCAAATCGAACTCTAAATTGTTAATATTATAAAAATCTCACATGCCAACAAAAAAGAATCTCCATGATTGTAAGTTCTTGAACATGCACTGTTGCAGAGAGCTTGATCCTGTTGGAAAAAAACAATGGTTATTTCCATATTATATTGGTATGCTGAATGGTTTAGAATGTCAAGGTACATTTCACAGTGCATGGTTTTTGGTTAACCCCCCCCCCCCCACAATTATGGTTATGGATTCATGCCAAACTGAGCAGCTGAAGAGAAATCATTTTCCAGATGCTTGCCAAACCTAAGCAAATCTGTCAATTTAAAAAAAAGTGAAAATTGTGTCACACTAACACCAATTTTTTACACAGGTTGTATCTAAACCCATGTCACAAACTGTTGGTGGTGATTCCCCACAGTGAGATGAAAACAAAAGTTCATGTAAACATGATTCAGATGACGAATCATTTACGAGATTTCCGCAGTTAAAAGTGAAGTTTCAACAGCTGGTTTTATACTCTGAGGATGGCAGGTAACATGCAGAGAAGCTACAACAAATGTTCAAAATGACGACCATGGCAACACACGCATTGAGACGACGAAACATCGACTGGCATACTCGTTTGAGGGCCCCTGGGCTGTCTCTTGCAGCACTGAAAGCATTGTCAATACGGTTCCAAAGCTCATCAACCTCCTGAATGGTTTTTTTATGTACACCTGAAATTATTAGCAGGTGCACCTGTTAATAACCAATAAATGGGACGTTATTTCAAGAATTTGTTGTAGCTTCTCTGCATATCACCTGCCATCCACAGAGTACAAAACAGGCTGCTGAAACTTCACTGTTAACTGCGGAAATCTCATAAATGGTTTGTTATCCGAAACATGTTTTTATGAACTCTTGTTTTCATCTCGCTGTGGGGATTCACCACCAGAAGTTTGGGGCAGGGGTTTAGATACACCCTGTGTAGTATCCAACGTTTTTGCATTGAATTACTGGTAACGTACTCTGTGACTTTTTCTAAAAAAATAAAAAAATGACTAGTAAATCTAGATATAAATAAATATGTGATGGTGAAACTACTTTTGAAGAAGTTTGTATCCTTTCACTTCACAGTAGTCAACTTCAAATCAAAAAGTATTTGATACAATCATCCACTGAAGTTAATTCCTAATGAGATATTATTATTATTTTGCAGGTGCACAAACTACAATAATGAGTCAATCTTGTGCAGAACGATGTAACATAATGAGATTAGTTGATACACGGTGGGCTGGAATAGCCAAGGGTGTAGGAACACAGAAAATAATTGGCCGTGTGCACTTATGTAAGCAGATGTGTAAAATTAGACATATAAAATCAATTGCCAGGAAAATAGTGACTTAAAATGTTTCAACAGGTCAGATTCAAATTGAAGATGTTTTCTTGACGTCATCATTTTCAATTTTAGAAGATCAGCCTATGGACATGTTGCTAGGCTTGGACATGTTAAGAAGACATCAAGTAAGTTGGTTAAGAATCTTTAAATAATTCTGACAAAAAAGAACTATGTATAATAATTTAATAATTTAAATCCATCTTCTTTTTTAGTGCGTTATTGATTTACAAAGGAATGTTCTTCTTATCGGTTCAACTGGGACCGTCACACGTTTTCTGAATGAAAGTGAAATACCAGAATGTGCTCGTTTATCAGGCAGCATAGAATCCATTCCACATCGGCTACAAGATGAGGAAGACCACCAATTAGCCCAAGCCTTGCAACGCTCTGCACAAGAAGCTTCAGCCAAGTCCAGTGCTAAACGTGGTAAGAATAAAAGACCACATTAGAACTAAAACATTGATGTTGGTCCTATTTCTTGACATCAAAATGTGAACTATGTTCTATGTAGTTAGGTTTGTATTTGTATGATAAGAACATTTATTTATTATTTTATTTTTTGTTTACCATTTTCTAAGTTGTTTTTGTTCAAATAACAAGACATTTGCACCCATTTCATAACAAGTTTAAAGTGTCATAGCATTTTTATTTATTTATTTTTTTTTATTTTTTTTTCATTCATTCATCCAAAAGTTCCATTACCTAATTCCACAGCTCCTAACCCATCATCCATTCCTAACCTTACCATTATACCTGGTGACAGATTTTCTGAAGAAGAAGTCCAGAAGATAGTTAAGATGGGTTTCACTCGAGAACAGGCCTTTTCTGAACTACGTCGCTTCAACGGCGATGCTGTACAAGCTACTGCAGCACTTCTTGCAAAATCACTCAAATTTTGATTTAAAAGAAATCTAATCTCTAATAATTTCCCCGCCTTAACCACCATCATCCTGTCATTTAGTTTTCATTTCATCATTTACTAACAGCATTGCTAAAGGTAACGGACAGGCACGGAGGGAAAGGGGGGGAACGTTCTTTTCGTTTAAATTAACAAAACTATGTGCATCTTTTTTTTTAACAATAAGGTTTCTCCTTTCTTTTTATTTTAAGAAGAAATTGTTTATAATATTTTTGTACCTTCTAAAATTTTATTTAAGCTCAGAGAACTACTTTTATATTCTATGAATTTGTAATAAATTGTATTTATATATTTTTTGTATTAAAAATTTATTTTTCATTGTTTTAATGTTCAATCTTAAATTAACTTAATGTGAAAAGTAAAATAAATAATATATAATTCCAATCCTTATAAAAATATATATTTAATTCTACAAAAAAAAGTATGCAGTAAAATGTCACAAGAATCTCTTTAAAAATGATGTATGAAAAAAAAAAAGAAAGAAAAAAAATTCTAAACTTTTTCACAATTTTTGCATTTAAAAAAGAAAAATTAAAAAAACTTCTTATGCATCAGTCATCTTGTCATATTATGCAAATTATACACAGCGTATTCACAAGTGTTTTGATTCATTGAAGGCAAGAAATTATTTTTATAAATATTTTTTAAATTAAAAAAAAAAATAATTAAAAGTTCCTTGTCCATTTTTTAAAAAAAATTCTAATGAATACTCCTTTTTCTTTTATAAAAAAGAAAGAAAAAGAACAAAATTTTCTAAAACTTTTATGCTTCTGTCACTATTTTTAAGATGGTTTTTCATGATCAAATAAAAATTCCATAATACTTGTTTGCAAGATAGCTTCTTTGAGCATTGTATGTCTATTGGCAATGTCTTCTTTCATTAAAAAAAGATTCTACTGAATAGTAACTGACATATGTGAAATAGTCATGAGTATTATATGCAGTCATTTGATTGTGTATATAATGTTGTATTTTGTTCTATCTCACTGTTCACTATTATCATAACTGAGAAACACTGGCACATTCGATATCGGAATCGTTTGTACATGTGCTGGCCATGCTGCTCATTGATGTTATCGTGGAAGTGTAGTGGACATGGCTTGGTCCAACTTCATCGTCATCCCTCCGACCAGAATCCTCCAGTTTTTGCACTGTACCCGTATTTGTTCCTTCAATTGCTTTTCGTAACTGAAAAATGAAAAGTATTATTGTTGTTGTTTTGTTTGTTGTTTTTTTTAAATCAATACCTCAAAAAATAAAATTGATTTAAGAAACACTGAAAAAATAAGTTTTGTTTAATTAATGTTATATTTGAATTATTAAGAACAAACTAACGAAAATTGAAAATCTTACTTCCTTCAAAGCAACAACTCCGACCAATCTTCCTAATGCAGTAACGTATGCATGACTTAGCCCAAGCAGTGAAAATAAGGAATGAACCTGGGAAAATAGATGCAATTCGATTTACCAAGAGATGTGGAAGCGATGTATAATATCAAGAACAATGATCTGAAATTATTAGCTCTTGATTTAACACATTGTCTGTTAATAGGAAATCATAAATTTTAAGAGATTGCAAATCATGGGCATAGCCAAGAGGAGGCAGGGCCTAATCAATTAAGCTTATATACTATATATCAATACTACATTAATGGTAAATATAAGATGTACATGGGGAAACTTAGGAATATCGCTTCTATTCTGCAAAGAATGAGCACGTATTTGGTGAATTTTTGTATATTGAAATATATTTGTCCCCCACCCCATTACACAAATTTTGGGCTGTGCTCATATTGCAATTATATCAGTGTTGCATCTAGATAGAAATGGAAGGGCATGGCACCCTGCCCCTTTTTTGTTGGATTTATAAAGTAACCATTGTAATGTGTGCAGATATCTCTTGACTTGCCCTAATTATTGTTCACTTCCCTGCCCTGTCATTTTGCTAGATGCAGCCCTGTATACGGTATGTTTAAATACAACAAAATGTTATGTTAATCAAATACATGTATTTTCTTTCTACATTACTTACTAAGGAACCTCATGGAGTGGTAATAAAATTCCGAACCAAAATAATGCTCATATCCAATAAGATATCAATTATAAAAATATTTTGCATTCCTTCTTCAGAAATAATTCAGATCACGTGTTGGTGGAGCAACTTGATGTCGAATTATACCATAGAAATAAAATATTCAAGTTCTACTCATTTACCGTAATTTTCGGATTATAATGCATCATACAATCAAAAAGTTTAAAAATCGTTACTGTGCATTGTATAAAAGTGTGCATGATATTCAGATTTTGAAGTGAAAATTCCAAGCTCTACGTAAAAATTTCTTTATTCCAAAAGAAAATAAGCAGTTCTTAATTCAAAATTCAATTGTGTTATCGTGAGTTCAAAGCTCTTGTATAGGACGCTAAGCTCTAAGCCAATTGTGTTGATTGTTCATAGCAATCAGGGATCTATCTAGGGTCAATTTGATACCGTTTAGGGGTACCTCCACAAAATTAGTTTAAGTGGAAACTGTATCTTCACAAAATTATTTTGATCGGAAACTCTTACCTTCACAAAATTTTAACTGTATTTATCAATGTATTACCTTCAGAAACGGGAGTTATCAGCTTAAATAAAGTCATTTCAAATAATTAAAAGTAGTTATTTTTTTAAATTAAACTGTGTTTTATATTTTTTATTAAAAATTTTCACAAAAATCTAGGTATGTTCACAAAAATGGGTATGGATTTTGAAACTGTAGATAGACCCCTGGCAATACAAGCACTATACAAACTGAAACTGTGAAAGGATATACATGTAACCTGTTGTGCACAATATACACAACAAAAAAAGCTAGGTGCGCATTATAATCCAAAAATTCCAGTATACACAATCAGCTTTATTCTTCAAGATTCAGGAACAAGCTTTCAACATGCACATTTTAAGAGTGGCTATTTCGAAGAACTATCAATTTTTGTGCCAGCTCTTCAGTTTTGCTTTGATAGGGATTTAAAATGTCGTATTTTTGCCAAATACAAAATGGTTTAAAAGTGACCTATGCTTTGACTTTTTTTTTTTAATACCATTAGTGTAAAGTTTTTATTCACTCAAGTGTTCTGGACTTATTCGTTGATGTGTATTTGTTTAAATAAATTTTGTATCAGAAATTACCAGAAAAATCTATGTATAGGTGGAAAGGAATGATCGGAGTGGCATTTAGTGTGATCGTTTTGTTTGATTTTATTCAATCTTCCACTTTGGCCAGCATTGTATAAAATAAGAGCGATTTCATGCATTTATTGTTCTACACATGAATATTCGAATGTAAGGTATCTAGATGTTTTATACATGGACTTTTCTCTCCATTTTGCAAGTTTTATGCTTATATTTCCTTTAAGCAAACAGTAGGTATACAGACGTCCTTCCGCAAGTCGGGATTCCACAAGTCAGCAATTTTTTTTCCTGAAAGTCAAGATGGTGGACAATGACTTCCGGTCGGGGTTTTTTGCCAATAAAAACTAAAGTGCTGATGATTATTACAATTAAAATCTTCAAAATTAACCAATTTTAATTGATGATGCTCTCGCTCTCTCATGGTTCAAAAGTTAGTTTTCGTAACTTCTCAGTATTTACACTAGGGGTGTAATATTTTTATTCAATTGGGTAAACCTGACATCTATGGCTCTAGCATCTTTTGTTCTAATGTTATTCGACTGTGCAAGGAATTTTCTCTACACCCTTCTTGTGGTTATTTAATATGCCAATAAAATCTTTGAATATCAACCGTAGCTTATAATTTTTTATAATCTATATCTTATTAGATGTAGGTGTTAATAATAACTTATAATAAAGATGTTACCTGTATTAGTTTCAGTTTGGAATTTTATTACAGTATCACTCCATAAAGTTCCCTAGTTAGTTGTTTCTAACAAAAGATTCGCATTTGCAATGTACAGTATACCAGTAATGTATACCATATAAAATTTATATTTTTCTATAAATTTGTATGTTTTGAATATTTTTAAACACTGTTAAAAATATTAGACATAGACCTAATATGATCATTTAACCCGTGGGAGGACACTAGAAATATTTTCTCAAAATACCGGTAGGTGAAATTTATAGTTTTATTGAATGATTAAAAATTGCATAAAAATATTCCTTTTGTTAGCAAATGACACAAATAAATGCAGATTGGAGTAAGTTACATAAGGTTAATGCTCAAGTGACATTTTATGCAGCTGTTGAATCAATACAAGATTCTGCCCCCAGCCCCTTTTATAAGCAAGATGGTTATAATAAAACGGATGTTCCAAAAACCAAATTTGATGTACTTGGTCAATTTGGATTAGTGACACCAGAACGTGCATTACCCGCATAAATGTACTACCAACAACGCAGAAACTTCTTAAGGAATATCGACGTTTGAAGTCTTTACGAAAGGGTACGCTCACTTTCACTAATCTCAGGAACATGATTCTATTTTCAAGGAAATGGGAACGGGCTGCAAATTGGCTGAATGTGAGAAAAAGGATGACGTTGCAATGACTGTGGTGGAGCAAAAAATGCAAAATTCATGTGGAGTACCTCATATTGGTTTAAATATGCAGCGATTATTACATCACTACTTCACTGATGAGATTTCTGGTTAAGGACACTTAAAGAGGCTTGTTTATCAAGGCAATGCTTTCAACTTAGCTGCTTTAAAAGAACAAATTATATATAGGGTGTTTCAAAAATACTTTTACAAACTTTGGGGCAGGTTCCTTACACCAAAACAAGAAAAAAGGTTCATATGAACATTGTCCAAAAATACTTTTTTTTTTTAATTATTCATGTGGTTTATGCATGATGGAGCTCCAGCACATTTCAGTTTCTGTTCAAGATGCACTGGCTGGTATCTACCATGACAGATGGATAAGTAGAGGAGAACCAGTTCCATGGCCTGCACGTTCCCCTGACCTCAATCCTTTGGATTATTATCTCTGGGAACATCTGAAATAATTAGGTTTATACAGCAGACCACCCAGATGCAGAAACTCTTCATCGACGTGTCATGGAGGCCTGCGAAACCATTAGAAACCATCGGGGAATATTTGAAAGGGTGCAACAGTCCATGATTTGATGAGTCCATGCATGTTTAGAAACAAGAGGAAGGCATTTCAAGCATTTATTATGAGTTTGTGTGGATGAGCTCCAATCGCCTACATTGTAAACTTTCATTAATAACTCGAAAACGAAGGGTTTTCGGACATATATTAATGTGAACCTTTTTTCTTGTTTTGGTGTAAGGAACCTGTCTCCAAAGTTTGTAAAAGTATTTTTGAAAACACCCTGTATAGTAAATGTGCGACAACTGCCTCCAAATCGGTTACATTCTGCTATGGAGAGCGTTGTTTATCAAATGGGTGCTTTACACCAGGAAGATAGAGGGCACTTGCTGTAAATTCTACAATTGGTAATCTGCACAAAGCATGAATGAAACATTTCTTATGTCACAGGCCTATGGATAGCTAAACCTTATGGCATGTTTTTGTCATATTAAATTGCAAATAAATCTTTGTGCTTTGTTTAATGTCTGCATTTATTCAATGACCTATCCAATATGCAAAATAAGCGATATTAGGACCAAATGTCTCCCTAGCTGAAATTTTTGAATTATAATTTTTATTTAAATCAAAACCCCCATGATCAGGAATGATGCATACAAAATTTGGATCCGTTTTGACCATAGTTTTTGCACATACAGCTCTAAACAACACCTGTTTAATTATAACCACCCTGTACACAATAAAAAAAAAAACTAAAACAGTAAGTACATTAATACTGATAGGAGACAATAATATTTCATAAGAATTCTAGAAGGAAGGTGAGTTATAACACCAGATATCCTTGTGGAGTTCCACTCTTATTGAACAGGGGAAACTAAATCCAAAGGGCGTATGATCATCAAGATTGGATTGTGAATGGCTGAAGAAGAAAGGCCTAATCTGACAAGTTCAGTTTCCAACTGCTCCAATGGAGCATTGGGTATCAGAATCTGTTAGGAGAGATCACGGTGTAAGATTAATAGGTGATCAAGGTCTTTATCTTCCCGTGCTACGAATCCTGTGAAGATAAAGCTCGGTTTTAACTTTTGGCCGTCTGCTGGTGCTTCAGTTTGTGGGGCTAGAGTGAGCATTGAAGGCAATTTAGCAAACAGCCAAACCATTTATTAGCAAATGCTGTGCAATAAGAAAAAAGTTTAAGTTGCAAAATATCTAAAATGAACATAAATGATAATTAAATGTTGTGAATTAGCATAAAAAGGACATAGTTTCTTGAAATTCTGCTGCAAATGACATTATGAAAACGTTCGAAATATGTTATTGTTTGAAATAATCCTGTGAACTGTAAATCTGACATTTTTACTGTTTGTAAATATCACATTTTAGTTTAAATTTAAGGAAGGCACTGATAAAATTAATACTGCCTCCATTCAGAAATGATTGTCCGTTTTGATCAAAATTTTTGTTCAAAAATGATTGTCTCATAAACAATTTGAGCGAAAAATTATTTTGCGAATACTTTTAATTTAATTATATTTACAATGGTAGGTTAATTAATTTGTATTTAAACAATTTTGGGCAGTTTTGATCGCTTCTGGGCTGCAGTTTAACATTACAAAAAGTCGTCAGTTTCTCTTCGCATCTTTGCCAATGTGCTATAATTTATAATTATTGCCATTGTAGGATAAAATTTCTCTGATCATCAGACAGGTTTTTCTTCTTTCGTTGAGATGATTCCATCTTTTCACAGTTACCTCAAGCCCACTAAGAACAAATATTTGAAGATTTTCAAAACTTGAAATTTTACGACCATATTATGCAAAGAAAACATGACTTAAGAACATATAAATTAATGAACAGCTTACTATGATCATAATAATTAAAATAAAGTCAAAAAAAGGACAAGTGAATAATTAATGTTCTTATGTTTAACAAAAGTATCAAAATGGACAATCATTTCTGAACAGAGGTAGTAGTTCAGTGGCCATGAGCGCTTAGGCTCAGATCTTGTATCTTTCACAACTAACCAGTCACAGGTTTGATTCCCGCTGAGGGTATGGAAGTTTGTTTTTATCAAGACTTCCAAATAAAGACCAAACTTGAAAGTTTGGTCTTAGTAGTCTGATCCCTGTTAGGTAAATTTACAAAAAATCCTATGGTTATTTAACATCCTCAACACTGAAAAGGTAAAAGAGGAATAGAGAAGATAGAAAGAAGTAATAAAAATAATTTGTTATTAATGCAAGTTTGTGTGTTATGTGAAATTTTAAAGAATTTTAATTCGTCATGTGAAAATGACATTGATTGTAAAGAAAATAAACTACCCTTAACGGAAATAAACATTTAAAATCATTAAGAAATAACTTAAAAATGCTTAAGCCAGGCCCACAGTTCTCTGCATCATCATGCAGATATTTTGGGAAACCAAGCTTTAAAATCACAAGAATTTGGTAGAACCTGTACACCTATTAATCTTACACGGTGGGAGAGATGAATCCCCAGGTGGCCACTAAGTTCTTGTAGGGTACTGTGATCTTTCAGCATAATCCAAGTCACAAGGTTCAACTTGTCAACGAGTGTTTTGAAGAGATTACACAGGCTTTGCTAGCCACTGAATAGCCAGCACAGTTGCCTGATTTCGACTTAATTGAACAGGTGGTCCGACATATTCTGCCGCGAAGGAGTACTCCCATACAATTTTGAACTACCATACGAGTTTATAGACCAGAATCCCCTGTAGAACGTTTCCAGGCAACTTGTGGAATCGATGCTCAGAAGAATTTGGATAGTTCTGCAGGCACTTCGGGGAGCAATTCTTATTAGGTGAGCTTACTAAAAAATAACAGAAGATGATTAAATTAAATGAGCTAATGCCGGAAGTTTGTGTTAAAGTCAGTCTAACTGTGAATATAACCAACATGATGGGACAGACTAAGAGCTATTCCCATTTGCCATTGGGATTTCCCCGTTTGTTGAAGAGTTGAAGTTTATTGACATTGTTTTTTATGGCAGGAAGTGCTCTTTTGCGATTTGGCAGAACTCTGATGCAAATGCTCGACTTTTCTTATAGAACAATTGAGTGCACATCTAATGGGTTTTAGGGGTTCTTTTAAAGTGTCCAAAATTATTTTTAATCCTATTCATCATAAAATGTTGAAAGTTTATTTTTGTAAGCGTTTTTTAACAGTCTTATGTTGTGGATTGTACAGGAAACCGAGTAACAATGTATTCATATGTCGTCTGAGAAGGCCGACCAATCGAAGTTAGAGAGAGGTTAAGTGGAGTTTCACTATAGATATATCATAAACTAAATTTAGGTCAAGAAGGGAAAGTTTTTTGTTAAAGGAGTATTGTTTATTTTCCCCCGATGGTTATTGAAATGCGAGAATGGTGCCTCCAATCAGATCATAATTCTATAGTCAGTATTTAATCTTAAAAATAAAAAAAAATAAAAAAAGAAAAACCGAATATAAATAATTACTAGTTAATGAATTCGAATGCAATTAATAATTCATAGAGTTGCACTGAAATTTCCAGATTAACCAGAAAAATCTGGGGTTTAATCCGGAAACGGGACCATTTTCCTCAATTTTGAATTATTGAACGCTCCGAACCATTGAGTATACTGTAATTTTGTTATTTATAAATTTGTATATTTATTATATTTACACCAAAAAAATGCCTCTCTGCCTCTCCTAAGGATATTGCTTTTTTTTTGTTATCCTGGAACACATTTTATGTACAAAGATAGACCCCCCTCCCTCCATTTTTTGTGTTAACTTGGTAGACACCCTGTAATAATAATAATAATAATAATACCGAGTGGGCCAAAAAAAAACATGGGGTCTTAGAAACACCCCTTTGTGAACCGTTTCCATTGGACTTAGAAATTTTTTTTGGCCCACCCTGTATACAAACATGAAAAACGATGCAACTTACTTGTAGAGATTTGAATGCATGTGTAAAGGTACATAAAAATTTTTAAATAATTATAATAGTACATACACTAGATAAAAGTTCTTGCCGTTTTTATGTTGCCATAAAAGGAAGTGATAGAAGATATGCAAATGAGTGTGCACTGTGGTCCAAAATCTATCAGGGGGGGGGGGAGCAGGAAGGTTAGCCTATATAAATACAGGGCTGTTGGGCATCCACATCAATCACACCTCATGCAGAAGTGAAGTCAAATGGAGGTATCGAAGAAGATGGTTAGTTGTCGTTTGCTTTATGACTTCAAGGTGGGCTTGTCTGCAGTAGCATCAAGTCGCCGAATGTGTCTTGCGTTTGGGGATGATGCTGTGAATGAACGCATCGCAAGGCATTGATTCCAGAAATTCAGGTCGGGAGAATTTGCCATTTTTGACGAACCCTGTAGACTAGTGTGTCTGGTGGACTAGACGCTATACGGTTCACTATGAGCTGCTATCAAGTGGCCAAACCATCATTGGGGACCTGTACTCCCAGCAGTTGGAACGTGTGCAACAGGCATTGCAGCAGAAGGAGCCAGCATTGGTGAATCGCAAAGGGGTACTCTTCCTTCATGACAATGCCTGGCCACGTGTTGTGGGTGGCCAGGAAACCATAGAGTGGCTTGGCTAGGAAACTGTGTCTCATCCACCTTTCTCACCAGATCTTGCTCCAACGGATTATCACCTTTTCCATTCTCTGGACAACCATCTTCGTGGAAAATCCTACACCAATGATACAGACCTGTGAAAGGCACTCATGGATTTCTTTACGTCCAAGACCGGCAAGTTTTACAGCCAACTGGAGACAACGTTGGCAGAAGGTGCTAGATGCCAATGGGGATTACTTTGGGGACTAGCGATACGCCTGTTTTAGTGTACATCATTTTTTTTTTTCCGGAATTAAAAACGGCAAGAACTTTTGTGGTTACATGGTAGTTATTTTTTGTAATGAACAAAGAATGATTTATACTTTGATAGGGAACCAGAGTTGCAAGACACTGGGAAAACACCTACATTCCATGACCCTAAAGACCTACTGAATTTTTAAAATAACATTTTGAATTTTCTAAACTATTAACAATATAAAAAAATTTTTGTACATAAATTGCTTAGAATAACATACAAAATAAGTATGCAAAATTTGAAATTTTTTCAATGTACACAAAAAAAGTCAGATCTGAAAAGGCTACTGTCATGGATTTTTGTTTTCTAAACTTTTATTTGTCTACTTAAGAAACACATCTGCCAATCAAATGTTGTCACTAATCAGCAGTGGGTTGAATTATGACAGAAGTTGGCTTGCGATTGACTGTTTAGAAGCAAACTTTGTCTGTATCTACAAGTCCCCCTTAATCCTAGAATATTAAATGCCACCAATAACTTGGATGGATTGTAAGGCAGGCTCTTCTATTTAGATTTACAGATTTTTGCCTTATAAATATACACTAATGAGTCATTACATTATGACTATCTGTTTTATACGACATAGGGGCACCTTTCGGCAAAGCCACAGATATGCAGTGAGGCACTGATTTAACAAGGTGCTGGTAGGTAGTCTGAGGTATCTGATACCAGGTGCTTATCAGCTGGTCCTCCAGTTCCCATACAATGCGAGGTCATATCCGTCCCATTGTACATTTGGGTGTCACAGTTTCTGTTGGGAATCAACGTATCTGCACTCAACCGTCCATGTGATAGTCCAGAAAACGTGACTAGGCAACTTTTTCCAGTCCAAATTGGCCTGCTTCTAACAGAAGGTAATGGGTCCACTTTACTATCAAGAAATTCCCCTTCTCCACAGTGCAGACGCTCATTGAGTACACACTCAAATAGATAAGGCATCGAACCATACTTTACGTTCTTCACTGGCCTAAAGTGCGACAGAAGAAACTGGAACGTACTCTCTGACCCAGTATAGGTGGAGTTGGCAATGGCATGCCGTAACCACAAGGACTTGCTTGGGGCGACAGCTATGCTGGCCCTACACAGAATGCTATGCTGAACTGTGCGCTGTGCCTTTTCTTCACAGCGAAAAATGCATATTAGTCTTCACTCCCCTTTCTAGAATCAATGCACCGTGGACAGCAAACGGCAGGACGGCAACTCGTTTTTCCATCTGTACACAAATTCTGATAAGTACTCACAATGATTGCATGTGAACAGCCCACAAAACGTGCCATTTCCAAGATCGACATTCCTGAGATGCCTGACCATCATGATTTGTCCTTTGTCGAAATCTGATAAATCTGCTGCTTTTTCCATGTTGCCACTGAACATTCTGCATTCAGAAACTCAGTTCACTGACAGTTTATAAATGGCAGTATGAGCCACGTTTGCACCGTACATTTGTTCAGGGCAAGCTCATTGCTCTAAGTTGGAGGTGGTCATAATGTAATGGCTCATCAGCATATTTGCTTACATACTGGGAAGCAAAAAAAATGACTTGGCCTACAATTCTGCACTTGCAAGCTTCTTTTCTGCTTCTGTTCAGCGGTACTTTGGAGATACTTTAACAGATACCTAATCTTATTTTTTACTGAGCAAAAGTTGAGAAAAACAAGTGCAGAACTCTATGCACAGCCAATTGTTTTGCTTAAAGTGTTTTACACTTTCAATTAACTTTCAATTAATTAACGTATTTACCTTTAACAGTGATGTCCTTTCAACTAACTGAAATGGAGCTGGATCGATTCTACACCTATCAAAGTTGACAACTGAATCCAGTTGTTCTTCTTCCCAGGCTTGTTGCTAGAGGAAGATTATATTTTATTAACTTCATTAATATAACTGGCTTATTATATTAACTTTATTAATCGTTATTCAAAAGAAAAGCTACCAGAAGTTAATGAAACATTAGACTACATAAATCATAAAGAGATTGATTTTATTTATAATATTTTCAGTTCCTCCATGGCAAAAATTACTTCCATCGAGGAACATTATTGCCATGGAGGGCCCCCACAACTAATTTGCATAGTGATCATTTTTGTTTTTCCTAGTTAATATGACTGCATACAGTGTTAAGCCAGTTTCACAAATTCCTTGCAGGACGCAATTCGTGGCAGCTGCCTGGAGTGCTTTACTACAAATCATTTCCCAATTAATTAGAACCGCATGGCAGTTCGCAAAACAGGCAGACGAAATTTGCAATGTTGGACTTAGGCGGCCGCGGTGACGGCAGCACTGGCAGTGGCTCAACCAATCAGAACAACTGAATGCAGTATGGATTCTGGGAAGGGAAAAGCATGTACCAAGCACAGATATAGTTTGAACCTGCTCGTGGGTCAACTCTATTCCAGTCGAGAATAGAATGAACACCACAAGCATGCGATCAATGGTGGACAATCAAGGAGTTGTTGTTTTGATGACATCATAACCATTGACCAATATATATATATTGATTGCTCTTCCTGAAAATGCTCACTGAGCCGCTTTTATCCATGAAACATGATGGGTTTGCAGTTTTCACTGCCGCCATTAGCTGTTTGATTGTGAAACCTGCTTTAGTGGGAAAACATTGTCTACGAAACACAATAATCGGAAGAAACCATTACTGACTGACAAAGACAGGAGAGTTGCACAGCTCAATCTACATTTGCAGCACTCCTTTTCCACAAAAACAGTGCAGAGGAACTTGGCAAACAAAATATACATGAATGAGCTGCTATTGTCAAGCCACTTGCCACACAAATCTATGCAAAACTAAAGTCATCAGTGATACTATGAACATGAAACCTAGTCTGCCAAGCAATGGAAATATTTGCTGTGGTCAGGATGTGTGTCTGACATTACCATTCTCCAGTCTCTCTGAAAGAACTTGAGCAGTGGCTGCATGAAGAATGTCTGACTATCCCTTTAGAAACAATCCAGGAGTTATATGTGTTTTCCAAGATGGATTATTAATTGTTTTTCTAGGCATTTCCATTATTTTGTCCAACCCCATTATTTATTTAATGTAATTATTGATAAATTTTGTTAATATTGATTAGCTTATTTAGGCTACATATTATAAGCATAATAAATTTAAAGGGGGATTGTAATCATTACTGAAGCAACTTACTTCTTCTGGAGACATGTCAATGATTCTTTCTTTTGGCTGAAAAATGAAAAGTGGTTTAATTACAACAATTAGTTAATTTTTTAGATCTGATTAGTTAAAAATTTGTTCTAAAAATTTACCAACTGGACTTTTTTCTGACTTGTTACAGTATTTTGAGGGTTATAATCTTGGTTAATACTTGCTTCATTGCGTTTTTCTCGCTACAACATTAATATAAAAAAAAATCATTTTCAACCTTTAAACATTTCACTTAAATATAAAATGAAATTAAAAATATATATACAGAATGGGTGCCACTGAAAATTTCTAAGTCCACTGGAAACGGTCCACAAAGGGGTGAGCGATACTAGAAGGAAGAACGCTACCATTATGGTAATTAAGGCAGGCGTTAACGTTAAATGGAACGAGTCAATTTCTAGACAAGTGAACATAATCTTAAAAAATAAATAAATTATACACTTTTTAGATCATTGTCTCTTTTATTGAATATCTATTGACTAATCCCTTCTTGCCAGAACTGTCGGTACCCTTCGTCTAGAAATCGGCTCGTTCCATTTAACATTAACACCTGCTTTAATTAATGGTAGTGTTCTTCCTTCTAGAATCGCTCACCCCTTTGTGGACCGTTTCCATTGGACTTAGATATTTTCAGTGGTGAGGTATTTTTTTTGGCCCACCCTGCATATAGACCTGTATATGTTAATTTATTTATTACCTCAGCTTTAGCCTCTAAAGCACGTGCTTTTTTGGAAATTGCTTCAAATGCCATTCTTATCCTAGAATCTGAAATAAATTCATACACTCATTTTATAAATTTAAGTTCGAAAGATAAAAGAGAAAGGGAAAGAAAATTTTAATCCCCATTACCCTTATTTGAATTACTGGACATTTAACCATAAAACAAATTACCTCTTAGTCCCCTTATATTGTGGACTTAGAGGTAATTAGTTTTATTGTCATTTGTTTATCCACAGTTTTTTCCTTCCTTTTTATGGCACTGGACATTTTCTTTCTTTTAAGTAAATATATTCTTACAAGTAGGAAAGCGAAGGAAATATTCTGCGACCTGGACTTGAACCAGGAGCCATGCCTTTCGCTGGTACTGCTCTTACCAATTGAGCTACCATGGATGGGAAGTGACAACACTTGCCCACAAACACTTGCGAATAGGGGGCCTCCTCTGCTGATTGAGCTGATTTGTGGCTTTATGGAAGTCCATATGGGCATATTGGAACAGCTCGACTGTTCATGTCCGCGTTAGCTCAATTGGTAAGAGCAGTCGATTGAGGGATTTTGTTCATTGAGTATAAAATGATGCAGTCATCGAAAATTCTTTTTTATTTAACTAAAATACAAAACTATAAGCATGCAAATCAATTTCACGCATAATAATAACAATAAAACGAATAGAAACACAAAGTAATGCGGAAGGCTAGGTCCTTGGTCCAAGATCACTGAATTTTTCCTTCCCTTTTTTATTTGTAATTAAGGTGTGTTTGAAGAGTTTCTTCAGTTATATTATTTTCTTTTCTTAGAAATGTATTCTTGTAAAATAAGATGATGCATTCTGTTTTCTGGAAAGCTTGCTTTCAATTTGAAAACCATAATATAACTGATAATAAACAAGAAAAATTAGGATACATTTTCTTACCAATATAATCTAAAATTACATAAAAACAATCATATACAGCAGCATTTCCCAAACTAGTGTTCGCGAAAACTTTTCGTTAATGGCGGATTCCTATTATTATATGCATATATGTGTGACAAGTCATGTCACTTGGGATCACATGGGCCCGACGGGAAGTAAATATTTGCTAATATTCTATTCTAGCAATTCCTTAAGTCATAAATAATAAAAAAAATGTGTATTGTTGTCAATCTCAGCCCTGTTGCTTTGACAAAATCGAAGCAACAAAGAGCGAGATAGTCGTTAATTAGTATTGTTGTTGAGGGAATTTCTTGAAAGATGAGGAGTTCACCATCTTCCAATTGTTTAATGCGTGCCTGCTGTTTTTTGGTAGCGTTTTTTCGTGTTGTTGTAAAAAAAAGATTATTATACATTGTTCATTGAGAAAGTTCGTAATGAGAGGACACTTTTTTTTTTTTTTTTTTATTTACCCAGCTGTCGATAGCAATAATGGCGTCCGACTGCAATGTTTTGTTCGAACTTAATCTCACAAGTTTACGGCGTCCGCAATCCTAATATACATTATTAATGTTGTACTAATGTATATACTATTGGATTAAAATTGCTCTTTGCAAAGGAGGGTGAATGATGAACGCTTGATAGGCGACTTCAGATGCGGAGTTTCCGATCCCGAGTGGAGTGTTCGATTGGACGTATCGAACTGCCGTCCCCGATGAATAAGGTTCCGTGTACAGGTACCGCTGCCGGAGCAGCATTTATTTGTTCTGCTTGCCATAAATGATGACAACATATGGTGAGTGTGTTTTGATTTCATTTACTTTGTCTGGAGGAGATAATGCAAGGCACCAAGTTAAAGTTTTACAAGTGAACGATTATCCCAATGGTGGCGAACTGCGCTGGTCGCGTTAGAGAGACCCGTCCGCGTTTGAAGAAGTTTGAAGAACTATTTGTTTACGTCTTATTGATGCATTTTGTGTTGGACTTTTAAATTAAACTTTAGCCAATACAAATGTCTTTGTAATGTATGCCATTGATATTTGCCTGTTATCCATAGTTGTATTGGAATAAGGTTGAGGTGCACTTTCGAGCATGTAGCAAGTTATTCTAAGTTTTAAAATTCCGAAGGAGTGAGCATTTCGGTGAAGCATCTCTTATGGTGATAGCACATGTACAGTTGATCTCCTTGGTACTATGAAAAATGGAATCACTGTGTGTTATAGAGATATTTACATTAAAATTGGTAGTTAACTGTGTGGGAATCACGGGCGGGGTTTCGGTGATTCTCCTCGCGTTACTCATTGAGTCAGCTAAATCTAAAAGAATCACTTGACGCTCTCCGGCGTCATGCCTAAGGAAATAAAGGTTAGTGATTGCCCGTTACAGACCCAATTTTGTGTTACTCGCACTGCGCCCTCATTCGCGGGATTCTTTTAGTGACTTGATGCTCATAACTGGCGCCCGAACAGGGACTGATAGTTCGGAAAATCCGGATAAACGAGGATGAGGTTTTGTTGATCCAAAAACGATAATATGACTTAAGGAATTGCTAGAACAGAATATTAGCAAATATTTACTTCCCATCGGGCCTATGTGAACCCCAAGTGACATGACTTGTCACATATGTATCTCTATTTATAAGACAGTGGTTTGCACAACTCAGATCTTTATAAAACGGGTTCGCTAGTCGAAAAAATTCGTGAAAGAGATTCGCGAGTCGAAAAAGTTTGGGAAACAAAGATATACAGGGTGTCTCTAAATGGAAGGACAATAAGTACCTAGCATGATCCTTTGCATGATGATAAATTTCAAGTTCCTTATGCAAAATGTTCAAAACTCATGAAATTTTAAGGGTCTAAACATCATGCAAATTCTGCTAAAAAAAAAAAAAGCTGTTGGAAAATATTATTTAATTTCTAAATGTGTGAAAAAACGAAAATAATGAGCATGATATGAAATAGGGAGGCATCTATCTTAGGTGAGGCCGTGACATAGTTGGAGTCGTGCATGAAATAACAATGTAATCCGTTTTCTCATGGCATAACCCTTTGGATTTGATGAACTGTTGGTGCAGAAAGTTCATAAATGACGTAATTTTTTAGACCCTAAATTAAGAATTTTAGACATTTTCGATAAGGAACTTTTTTTCTTAGATTGTTGAATGGAATACACATAATGCTCTTCTGGTTGCAAGTCAACTTTCTCCAAGTAAATAAAATGTTATGTTCTTCTGGAGAAATTATTTTAATAATAAAATAATAAACAAAAGGAAAAAACAAAAGGAAACAGTCCCAAGTCTGGTGGGCTCATATCAAGACTGTATGGAGGGTGGGCAACTACTACATGGAAAATGCTTTGATGCAACTAAAGAAGCTTCTGGTTTTCACGACTTCAAACATTGATTCAAAAAGAAAAGTCTTGAAAAGAAAATTCCATAGTCGGGACTTGAACCAGGAACCTTTGGCTAATCATGCCACTAATCTAACCATGTTTGAGCCTGGCTGTGAAATTTTCTTTCCTATTTTCATTTATAATTTTACATCTGAGATACAGCATATAAATAAACCTTCAAAGATCATGGATCAGCTATGAAACTTGTAAATTTAAATGATCAACTATTAATATACGATAAAATTATTAAATAAAATTATTAAAAAGATAAAAACAAAATTTTTCAGCCAAATGCCAATTTATAGCCTATGATGCGATTGGATTAGCCAAACAAGACATGCTTCAGTCTATTAGACTGTTAGGATTAGGATAAGTTGGACAATTTTTTGGGGGAAATAGACGGATCTTATTTGCCATTTTGAATTCTACTATTTTTTAAAATTTCAACAAATTTCCTAAATCATTAAGGCCTTGGATCCCATGATGCCCACTTGGGAAGGAATGACTAGTAAGTAATTGGCAATTAGCTCATGAATACCATGGTTTCCAAGTTTGTCATTCCCATAGGCGAATGAGCACAATCTGCCACACAGCAAAGTCATATATTCTTTTAAATATTGTGAAAAGAGCAATGAATCTGAACTTCTTAGGTAATTCAAGTTTGTGTGAATATGTCAATATTGGTTGTGATATATAATCTTAATTTTTCATTCTGCAGAAAATTTGCAAACAGACAGTGAATCAGGCAGTGATGTAGCTCTGCACACCCAACAAAATGAACAAAACGAACCTTCAAGATACAAAGAAAGGTTAGTTCAAGTAGATGAACATATTGTCATCTCACATAATCCAAAGACTCCGAAAAGTAATGTATTCAAGAATAGCATTTCTAAATCCTTAGATTAAAAATATATCATGGAAAGTCTGATTTGTCACATTAAAGGATACAATACAGTGAACCTTAACAATGTTCTTTATACATTTGATATAAGGTTAAATGCTGTCTCAGCTGAAGGTATTGGTTCATATTTTCCTATACATAGCAGAGCCCTGATAATTCAAGTCTTGGTAGTTCGAGGTTCCGTGTATTTTGAGCTAAAATTAAGCTAGAAACCTTGAAAAGACTAGACAATGATGAAACGTTGAAGAAACTTGCAGCTGAGTGAAGTTATGGTAGGAGACAAAATCGAAAAGTTTTCTTCTATTAAATGTTCAAATGCTTCATCTTTTGGAACAAAAACAATGGAAATTCCACTTTGTATTGTAAATTAAACCATCTAAATGGAAATATTTCCATGTAGTCCAAGTTATTCTAAATTCGAGCTACAGTCAGCCTCAATTACCTCAAATTATCGGGGTTCTACAGTATATGACTGTTAATCAGGTGTAAACTGAGTTAGTTTTAAGTCATTATGAAAGGGTATACACATTTTTATGAATTTACAACATTGTCTTCTGGTTGTGATAAGAAATGAATGTGTAAATATCAAATGTTAACTAACTATATTTATCATTCTTTGTGAAGCATATTATAAGTAGCAGGAGAGTGAATGCAATCAAAACGAAAAAATATTGGTCATTTTCTAATCAGTGAGGAATAATTCCTAATAAAAAGTTGCTTTAGATTCTACAGTCTGTTTCCTATTTCAGTGGATAGGTGAACACTCAAACTTACACTTAGAATTCTACAATAAAAATTCCTACACGTTTATTATTATGTTACATCATGTTCAATTGTACTTTGAAACAAATGAACATTTAATTTCAGATATTAATGGAAAAAAATGAGCTCTTTTGGGAAAACACTAGTTTCCTATTTAGTGGACTGGTACTTCAACGTGAACAAAAACTATCAAAAATTACAAATAAAAGTCAAAGGTTGTATGAGGGAGAATGTGCATGTACTGCTTGATAGAAATATACAAAATCACAAAATGGCAACAAGACATAAGCTATCTGATGAAGAAAAAGGCAAAATATGCCATTAAAAGAATGTGGCAAGTCAGTTCATGAAATCAGAGAAAAAAATCACCTCTGGTCGTTTTTGAAAGCAAGAAACTCAAAATCAGCAGCTAAGAAGCATAGACCTAAACTAAGTTGATTCCGTGACAAAAGGCTGATTGTCCAGGAGGCAAGTCAAACAAGACACTCTGCATCCAAAATTGCCACGGAGCTGGCTCTTCTGGTGAAACGCAAAGCTGTTTGTAAAGTGTTAGCATCTTCCGAGAATATGAAATATACAAAAAAAAAAAAAAAAAAGTTGTCTAAACCACCTTTAACAGCTTTGCATAGAATAAAATGTCTACAAAGAGAAATCACCTTTAAGGCTCACATGATATGGGATGAGAAATGGATGGAGGTACTGTTTACAGACAAAAAAAAATAGTTCAATCTGGAAGGACCCAACCAGTTACAATGGTTTGGCATGGTATTCGTAAAGAAAAATAAAATGTTATTCAACCAGAGTTAACGGTGGTGATTCTGTTATGATATGGGGAGGCTTTTGGTTTAATGAAACAACTGTTCTCGTTTTCATCACTTCCAAAATGAATTCAAAATCTTAGAAAACTCTGCCTTGTCCTATCTACCTGAAATCTGTAGTGATTCTTGAATTCTACAACAAGATAATGAACCCTGTCACTGTTTCACTGACACAAAGCAGTGGCTAACTCTATGATGCGTCTGATACATTATTCTTGTCAATGTAGATGAGTTATACTACTTATTGATTAACGAGTGGCATGAATGTGCCAGTTTCGCATAGATTTCGAGGTTAGTATTCAAAAGGTGTTCCATCACGGGTGCTCGTTACTGTAAACTTCTGCAGCAGCAAGTCAATCTTGTCTTACAAGAACGAAAATGTTTAAAGGTGATGCAATACCCCATATTATCCGCCAAGTGAAGGAACTGTTTCGTGCCCTCTTTAGAGATGATCAAGTAATTTTGAGAAGTTTTCCGATTCCTCCTCCTCCATAATCAAATCCCTATGACTTCTAGTGGAGGGTATTCCTTACAGACCGTGTCTATGGAGGAAGCAAACATACGTGAGCCACACTTTTTCTTTTTTTTTTTTTTTAACTTTCTCTTTACTTGAGAAGTGCAGTTTTGAAAGTAAAATTGTTTGCTTAAAACTTTTTTTTTTTTTTTTGTATATTAGATTTATTAAATACAAAATTAAAAAAAAAATTTTTGCCCCCCCCCCCCCCATGCTAATATTCCATTCTGGTGTTTTAAATGCAATATCTGGAAACCTTACTATAATGCACTGGCATTGTCCACTACCTGGACTGGCAAATATTAAACTAAGCATGAAAACTAAGGGCCCACATATTCATGTGATTAGCTGCGTAGGAAAATATACAACAAGACCTTCAGCTTAGGCAGATTTAGCGTTATTTCAAATGAAGGATATATGCAGTGTTGTTAGCAAATTAATCTGGTAGATTATAGTTTGTTTTTTTTTGGTGCACTGATTGCACTCAAAACAAGTAAAACTTAGTAAAAAAGTCTATGGCCTCTTAGCTCTCTTATCCTTTAGGCCACTAAAATAAGCTGTTTTTTCTTTATATTTATTTAAGCATATTAATTTCGGTTTTGTGGAGAATTATGTAACATAACATTTTCATATTTTTAAAAAAATTCATTCGGTGATGCAAAAACAATCTACTGAATGATAAACTGAATAAAACCTAAATGTATAATTTACTCATTTTAATTCTTAAGTGATCATGGTTTGTTTGTTGTTTTTTTTTGCTTTTTTAAAGTTTATTAAGATTTATAACTGGAATTTTAATATTTATTTATTAAAATTTGCTTATAACTCATAAGAACTCAAAATATTTATTTCTGCAAAAACCTTTGAAGAACACAGCTTATATTACAGGTATGAAAGCGAATCATTTGGCAGTATCAATCTTCTTTTTTCTTTTCTGTTGTTAATTCTAACCTGTATAATGCTATGTAAGTTAAGTTTTTAAAAAAATCAGACAGTTTCTAAGTCCTTATTAACCTCTTCACGATCGTGACGAACATGCGTTTGTCATTTTCAGTTGTTAATTCTATGAATCAAATGAAAACATGGTTTTTCAGGAATGAAACAATAAAATCATTTGGAACAGTTTATTCTTTTATGGGTCCATTTTCCTGTCGATAGATGGAACCATTGCGTTTATTTTTTGATAGGGGGAGGCCGTGGCCTGGTGGGCTTTCACTAAAACACAACTTCTGTGAAGTTAAGCAACACCAGGCATGGCTAGTCACTAGATGGGCGACTCATCAGGGACTCACGATCATCACCCCCCCCCCTCCCCCAGCTGCTGTGACCATCATACAGCAGTCGTTAATCCAGGCCCATCCAGGGACCCAACTCGTCGGCCTCAGGCCATACAGGCTCTGGATGGACGTATTGGATTCTAAATTAATTAAAATTAAATAAATAAATAAATTGCTTATTTCAACACTGTTATACATCGTATTTGCACCATTTTTACATTGTTTTTGCTCCTTTTTTTGTAAAAAATGGATGATTATGATTATGGCAATGCAAGTAGTGATGCCGAAGATCCTGATTTTGAAATAAATACATGTACAATATTCTTATGTTCGTCATTGGTTTGCTAGATAGTACATAAAATCTGGTCCTGGTGGTATCCTTCAAAATGTATGCTGGTCATGAAGAGGTTAAGATGTACCTAACCCAAGTTTTACAATTTTGCTGAAAACAAGACACATTATTATTTCATTTCTTTACAGATCTTATTTAAATGAAATTTTAAACTTGGCCTGAAGATTAACTGTAACCTTTTCCAAAAATAACACCGAATTTCGGTCTGAGTACTTCTTGTAATATTTAATTAAAAATTTTGCTAGTTGCATGAATCAAAAAAAGTTAGAACTGTAGCCAGGAAAAAATTGAAAAATTTGAAACTGTGTTATTGAATCCTTTTTTACTAATAATAACAAAATGGGAAAAAAAAACCCTTTGTTTTTATGCTTCACTATGTTATTATAGAAACCAGTAAAAACAGGTTGTTCCTACCATCTCAGCTTCGACATGTAGAAAGTACAACTTCTTCTCTGAGAAATCCTAGTGCGGGGGTTATACGCAGATGATGTCAGAAGCCATTGTGCAACTCCCCTATTGCATTACTAGATTCGCGACATGAGGTTGGGTGTTGTCATGATGAAGTCTCCACCCATCACGATGAAGTTGTGATCGTTCCGTACCAATGTTTTTCTTTGAAGTCCTTGAACCTCTTAAACGCTGTTGCATGTGGTAGTGCATCTTCACTATACGCTTGCTGCAATTTTTGCAAACTTTCCGAGGCTGTATGCTATAAGCAAAAACAGAATTTTTATCATTCCGTACTGCTCCTCTTTCACCATCTGCATTTTGTGGTGAAATGCAAATGGAGCATACAACACAGAGCATTACTTCCAACGACTGGTGCAACAGTGTTACTGCTGCCAATGGATATTATACCTGCTTTTTTCAAATATTCAAAGTACAGACATGTAACTATCAAGGAAGCTAAAAAAAAAATAAAATCAGCCTCAGTCTTTCTTATTCATCCCTTGTATTTCCGACCTGTTATGATTATCCGATCAGCAATGATGACAGTGCTTATTTCCCCCAGTAAACTCCTGATTGGATAATCCACCTACTTGATTCAGTACTACATGCACTTCTTTATTTTATGCAGGGCTCTGTTGACGAGTTGTCTTCGAAACATGTCGACCATTTATTAAAAAAACATATTATTTATTTATTTGTTTATGGGAATACAAGATATTATCTCCAAATACAGTAAAATATCCATTATTTCTACAAGACATAGACAAGCTTAAATAATAAATAAAAAATGAAAAAACATTGCACAAACTTTCTCTACCTTGAGATGTAACAGTTGCATACGGTCTTCCAACTGAACTTTGAGGTGAGGTATACTGTGTTGTAAATGAATAAGCTTTCTTTAAAATTGATTTCTTCGGTTCATTGTGTTTAACTGACACTGCAGGTGAATTGTCACCATTAAACTAATAAAAAAAGAGAAAATAATAAAAAGTAAACAAATTTAATGCATATGATCACAAGTATCTATCTGGTGGACACCTTTATACTTTGCTTTTTCTTAGAAAGATGGTTATTACTAGTAAACCAAATAGGCAAACTGTATAAGAATTCTGCTAACTGAGGATTGGAATAATTTTAAAAACACAGTTCAACTCCATTCTTTAAAAAGTTAGAAAACAGCCCATTCTTCCAGACAAAAGTAAATAAGATGTCGAAGACAAAATGAATTAGCCATTATGCTGATAAATAATACTGAGGTCATTACTTGATCTGTTTGGTGTTATGTATTGGTAATTTAAGACGATAATTGAATGTTTGGGATGATTTTCCTAAGATGTGAAATATAATTTCTAGTGTTTTTTTAAATCTTTTGATTTTGTGCAGAGTGGTGTGCTCGTGTCAATGTCAGGGGTTTAATTTTTTCACCTCCAGAAAGTACCAATGGCTGCTGCTAAATCAACTTAAAAAGGTAGTTTCATAAGTATTGGTTGATTTCACTTGAGCTACTTTGCATGAGCCTTATGGTGAATAACATTATAGCAGGAACTACATTGGTACAGACGTTTCATGAGTAAATGCACGTGTAGCGGTGCAGATATTAACATCATGGGAGTAGGGTGTTGCACAAATACCAACTTGGACGGAATGTGCGGAAAACAGTTGCTAATGGAGCATGGGCTGCATGCATGATGAGTGACAGAACAGTCTGTAGATTATTTACTGGTGATATGGACATTAATTGTAAGCCAGTGGACAGGCGTTCGATAAAGTGCAATACCAAACATTTACGACAGAACATGGAAGACGTGGTAAAAACTGTAACCAGACACATGGTAAAAACAGGCAAGTCGAAAAAGCTCAACACTTGGGTTCCGCACGCCCTCACCAAACAGCAGCAACTGCGACGCTTGGAAACATGTATTGCCCTCAAACATAATGAGGCTCTACCACCGTTTGTGTATTGCATAGTTAATGTTGATGCAATTTCTGATGAATGCCACCAGAAATTCCGAACAAAACAACTGTCACTGGTGAATTGTGCAGGTCTAATACTCCTCCAAGATGGTGTTAATCCACATGTGTCTGTTGTAACTCTGCAAAAAATTAATGTTTTGGGGTACGAGGTTCCCCCTCATCTTGCATATTCATGCTGCATAATATTTATCATTTGGACAATTTCTTGTGGGACAAACCATTCACTGATCAAGATGCTGTCATTATTGCTGTCGCCAATTTTTTTTTTTTTTTGAACTTCGGTCATCGTGGCATTTTTTTCATATATACCATTTTGGTCATAATGTATAGCTAGCATTCTTTTCCTTGTTTCTGGTGTCTTTTTCCTTTCCATCATATTCAGCCAATGCTTATGAAACAACCCAATAAATATGATTTTTTGCCTACTATCTAGAGTGACAATTATTCTATATTTTTAGTACCTTTGAAGAAGCCTGCTCATCATTAGGGCCAAGAGTATCTGGTGCAGGTGTTACTTCAAACCTGTACTTAGGAGAGAAGGGAATTTTTAAGCTTATGCAATATAAACTAAAAACAAATAATTTTTTTAAATCTTTATAGTTATTATTGTTACCGTGAAGGCCGACGTTCTCTTCTGTTGTATTCATCATTCTGAAATAATTCAGATTCTTGTTTGGCTCTTTTTGCTGCAACTTGTAACCTTCGTTCTCGTCCCAGTTGTTTTAGGAGTAAAGTGAGAAGTTCTATGCGTTGCACAGATCCCAGCAAAATCATGGATTCTAGAATATTATTTCATATATTACAGTCCATCCCAAAAGTTTATAGACATCAATACAAAGCATGTATCAAAGGAACAAAAAGAAATACGACTGAGTTCAAATAGGTTTATTATTAAACACATACAACTTGTATTTAATCAAAACAGGAATAACAATAAACTTACATTAGCGTATTGTTATAGAAAATAAATGAAAAGAGCACTGTCCCAAAAATATATAGAACGCATGGGAATCTCAAATTTACAAGAAAACACTTGGTTCTCAAAACCATATCGATTTTCCATTGTTTCGTATGACATCATATACACGATTTTCCATAGAAAGAATCAAAGTTTGTAACGTTTTAGGATCTAAATTCTACCAAGCATACTCGATTGATGTCTTGAGTTCATTGATTGACGAATACTGGCGTCCATTGGCATAAACTTCCCGAGATAAAATGCCCCACACATTCTCAATGCGGTTCAGGTCAGGCCAGTCAAGAACAGATATATTTTTTCTGTTTTGATAGTCTTTTGTAGCATTGGATGTACGGATGGATGCGTTATCGTGCTGAAAAATCCAATTCTTTCCTCCCAAAATTTCACCGAACGGAATCAAATGACTGAGTTTTGTCGTCCATCTAAAAATGGTAAGGACGCTTGACCATTATATGAAAAGGCCGCCCACACCGATCCACCACCTTGTTGTCTGCTAAAAATGTTCGGGGCTCTTTCCTTAAATCATGCCAGTAGCTTGCATATCCATCAGGACCATCCAGATTCCATTTCTCTTCATCACTGCACAGGACACTCAGCCATTTATCACCACAAGACATGTGCTGACGAGCCCACTGCGACCTCTTCTTTTGGTGAAGCTTTGTGAGTGGCAGTTTACGTCTCATTTTCTTGTGAATAAGGTAACCAGCTTCTTTAATATGTCTGTGAATTGTATTCTTTGGTATATGCAAATATGAACTAACAGTGATATTACGTATGGACATTTTCTGGGAGGAAGCCATTCTCAGTATCCGTCTTTCATCACGAGAGCTTGTCACACGTGGTCTTCCTGAACGATGTTTTAGTTGGTGTGGCTCTCTACGAGCTAAAACTCGGTAAATAATGTAAATAATACTTTTAGAACTATTTAACGCATTGGAAATGTCATGAACAGATTCACCCTGCGATTTTAAGCTGAATATTCTGGCAACCTCATCAGCTGTTAGCTGGGAAGCTCTAGGCATTTCGTTGATGAGTAAAATGTCGCTCTTGAGCCATTTCACTGCATATTTATACACCCCAAACCTTGCATCGTCACTAAATATTTACATATTGCATAAAATTATGTTGTTCTATAAACTTTTGGGACACAGCATTTTCAATGGTTTATCATAAACATTATCAATGCTTTTGTGAAAAGTAAAATTTTTGTCATGTTTGCGTATTATCAACTTGCACATGATTTCATTCAAAACCCAAAAACTTTCCATAACATCATTGATGTCATAGTAACGTAATCAGCAAAACATTGATGTCTATAAACTTTTGGGATGGACTGTACATGTAGTAGCATATTATTATTAGAAAAATTTTACTTTGATTAAAAAATTCAGTATCACTGAATAAAAACCACACCTGGTGAATCGACCAAAGGGAAAGCCCTGAGTCGCTTTGCTGCTTCTAACAGATTCTTGACTTCTCTGTATGTTGCTCCAAGCCATATGTAATGTACATCTGTCACCATTATATCTTCAACATAAACATTATAGGCACTGTAAATAAAATAGTCTTAAAATTTCCTTTGAAGTCATAAAGCATAAAAGTATACAAAATTAAAAAATAATAAAAACAATAAAAATTATGGAAACTATACAAATATAATAACAATATACATTAATACCTGTTCCTATTCCGATATCTTTTTACCTCGTTGAATTACAGTAAATTATGAGAAAGGTCCTCTTTTTTTTAAATATTTGTTTGAAATAATAGAGAATTACAATCGAACCTTGATATCTGATAAAAAATTTTTATTTCCCTACCTTTTCACTATTAGTCTCAGGGTTCAATATAATTTTTCCTCATTATCTTGAATTATTTTTTTCAGAAAACTTCTCTATTTTTGAATTTTGAGTTCGTGTGCCAGCGAAATGCAAAGCATTTATAAACATTACAGAATTAAGATATTTTTTCATTGAGAAAATGTTCTTATGAAAACAAAAAAAAATTGACATCAGTTTCATTAAAGTTAGATGATTTTTGTGCCTTATGAAAAATATTCATGAAAAAATTTTTCTATCTCATTAGCAAGTCCTACTGCGTACGAGCTATTTGAGTATGTTCATTTGTGCGTTTCTGATGCAAGTGATGCCACTCTCTATAAACGTGCCATTTTATCTTGCAATGTTTGCTGCACTTTCTTAGTATAGTGGAAATTAGTGAATTGTCTTGTGACATTCGTGAACTTATCTGACTGAATTATGGTTATTATTATTATTATTATTATTATTATTATTATTATTATTACTACGAGTATTTCTCCTGTGAAAAAAAAAAGAAAATTTATTTTGATGCCCTAAATTCGAGCAGCATTCACTTCCAGTACACTCAAAATAGTAATACCATCTCTCGGTGCTCAAAGAAAAATCAAGCTAACTTCTAGAAGTTACTATAAAGGAGAAATAAGATAGAGCACGCAAAGCCTTCACTTTCTCATTATGCCACTCATTCGCAACAACAGTTCCTCTTAAAGGGCAAATGATACCATAAATGTCGGTATCAAGATAATAAATAATCAGAAAGCACGTAGCATAAAAAAGAAAACAACAAGTAAGAGAAAGAGGCAACAAATAAGCGACGTAATGAGGGATAATGGCCCCCTCCACTAAAAAACTTTAAGCTGCACGTGATGTCATCTTAGCCAAACCGAGGCCAATGAGATTTTATAGGCCCTGTGAATCTCACCATGTCATGTAAATCTCGTTGGCCGTGGTTTGGCTAAGCTGACGTCAACACTCTTGACAAAATTCAAAATGAATTTATATTACCAGAAATGGCCTGTAAATTTCTTTATTAAAAATGAAAATAAAAAAAAAAGAATAAAATTGATATTTAGTATCAGGAAAGTATTCAAAACTATATGAAACCAACTTTAATTTGGTGTCATTTGCCCTTTAGGAAAACTAAGAAGACTTAAACGTTTCGCAATCATCCGTCCCAAATCGCAGTTGGCTATTTCGCCTCGATGTTGGCATCTGAAATTGCTCGCTATCTAATTTCTCCTCCGGGATGGTTACGGGACATTCTTAATTATTATTGTTAGGATTATTATTATAGGAAGTGACTTTTGTGTTTTTCCATTGAGCACTTTTGCTTTTTGGATAAATGGTAGCTCTGATGGGATTTCTTTTTAACGTTATAAACAAAATAATAAAAAGAAAAATAATAAACAAAAATATAAAATTTCTTACTCTGAAGAAGCTGAAACAATGTCAGGAAGGTATGGCAATTTTTTAATCAAGATAATGCTATCATATATGGATGGCTGTAATGCTTGAGAAACAGCATTTGAAACTAATACTGCAACCTAGTTGAAAAAAAAATAATTCAGTTTACCATGGGAAAAATATTATAAATTCAAACAGAGTATTTTTTTTAATTTTATTTTTATTACTATTATTTTTTTTTATTAATTAAAAAAAAGGAACGAATGAGAGCCAAGTAATATTAAGGCGTCAATTAAGAAAAACTAAAAGCAACTTGCACAGGGTTCAAGTAACAAATTTTTTTTCCAATAATTACAAGATATGTACAGGGTGCGTAAGGTATTTGAGGACACACCTTCGTTTGGCTACGCTACACTATAGTAAATTGTAAGTCCTTTCCGTTTCCGGCGGACCATCAGGTAACACAAATCATGATGAGACATGCAGTAATCATGGCAATAAAGGCAGAGCACAGCGATTTAGAGATATCACGATTACTAAAGGTCACAAGATCATTCGTCCACAAAGTACGGAAGGAGTTGGAGACCGAAGATGGCAATGTTGCACCAGTAGCAAAGCGTAAAAAGCATGCCTCACGCTCTGGCATCATCAGAACACCTGAATTTATTCAGCAAGTGCAGCAGGCCATCGATGACAATCCCAGAACATCCATGAGGTCACTTGCCAAAGATCTCCTAGTGTCGGAAGGAACAATCAGAAATGTTGTCCATGAGTTCTGGAATGAATTAGAACACTCTGCTGGCTAATATTCAAACTTAGAAACCCACTCTTTGTAATGTTATGCAACTGATGCCGTTAAGATTCTTGTGGACTGCAAAATAGGGCTTGGAATTGCAGTTGAAGGCATTATGTACACTCCAAGACAAAAGTATGGAAACTTTCTGAAATGTCAACAAGAGCTGTCTTTAGAATTGAAATTCTTCAAATGTGAGCAAGTTTACACACAAAACGAAATAAAACCTAACAAACGCTTGCCTTTAACTAAGGAAAACAAATATTACTTTAATTCTAGCTTGAATTTACAAAGGTTACAAGAAATAAATAAGAGGACCATCTGGGACAAAAATATGGATACAAAGAAATTAAGGACAAAAGTATGGAAACTTTCCACTTTTCAGAGGGGTGTCAAGAATATTTTGATGTTTTACTGCACTAAAGTATTGAATTAGTTCTTTTATGCAAATTGGGAAGCATTAACCATTTTAAATTTTGAGGTAGATGCAGTATAAAAATTTTGAAACCAGTATTTACCAAGATGCATCCATCAAGGCAAATCGCTCAAAGTGTACGAAATCTGATTAAAGAAAAATGGAAATCCAATGAAAAACAGGTAAAGATAGCAAAGGACTTGGGATTGAACCGCAGTGCTGTTAACAAAATAATTAAGAAATTTAAGGAATCTGTTAAATGTAAAGTTGTCAAGAGATGCGGCAGAAAACGATGTACTAGTCGAACAGAAGATAAACACCTACCACTGATTGTAAAGGGTGACAGAAGAAGAACAGCAAACCAAATAACTGCTGATTGGAATACAGTCACTGGAAAAGAAGTTTCAAGCAAAACTACCATTCGACGACTAAAAGAAGCTGGATTCAAATTCCGAACGCCGTTAGAGAAACCATTGCTGTCCACTAAGATGAGAAGAAAAAGACTTGCGTGGGCAAAACAACACGAAACGTGGACAACCGAGGACTGGAAAAAGGTCATCTTTAGTGACGAGAGCAGGTTTTCATTGTATAATGATGGAAAACAAAAAATTGTTCGTCAGCAGCATGAAAAGTATCATCCATCGCGTGTAAACACAAAGGTGAAACATCCTCCAAGTATGATAGTATACGGATCTATGACGGCCTACGAAGTTGGCAGCTTGTGCTTCATAGAAGGAACTGTGAACAGTGCCTACTACATTGAAATCATGGCAGATCATCTCATCCCAACAGCTCGATTCTACTACGAGGGAGACTTCGTTTATCAACAGGATGGGGCCCCGTGCCACAAAGCTAAGAAATCGATGGACTGGTTTGAAGAACAGAATATTCAAGTGTTAGACTGGCCAGGGAACAGCCCTGACCTTAATCCTATAGAAGAACTGTGGAGTATGATGAAAAAAAGTGTCATCTGAAAAATCAACAGGAAAAGTTGCAAGTGGCCATTCAAAATGCTTGGTGTAGTGTGACATGTGATTTTTGTTGTAAATTAATAGAGTCCATGCCCCGTTGAGTCCGAGCTGTAATTAAAGCACACGCCGGATGGACGAGGTATTGAATGGAAAGTTTCCATACTTTTGTCCTTAATTTCTTTGTTTCCATACTTTTGTCCTTAATTTCTTTGTTTCCATATTTTTGTCTCAGATGGTCCTCTTATTTATTTCTTGTAACCTTTGTAAATTCAAGCTAGAATTAAAGTAATATTTGTTTTCCTCAGTTAAAGGCAAGCGTTTGTTAGGTTTTATTTCATTTTGTGTGTAAACTTGCTCACATTTGAGGAATTTCAATTCTAAAGACAGCTCTTGTTGACATTTCAGAAAGTTTCCATATTTTTTGTCTTGGAGTGTAGTAAGATTCCTCTCTATATAAACAGCATCATGTAAAGTAACAATGTGCATTTTTCATTAAGGTATGCTAATTATAAGCTAATTTGATCATTCATAGTCAACATCTAAGCAATGATAGAAACTCTTTGGACTAAACCAAATTTCAGGCACTCTTTTAAAAATCCTAACAACATAATCTTCTTTTTTGAACGCTCCTTATATAATCAAGATATATTAATCACTCAGTCATTATGCGTAAAGGCTAATAGTTATAATCATACATTTCCATTCAATTTTCATACTCATAGAAAATATGCAAGCTCTTCTGCAAAGACTTTGAAAGGAACAAAATTGAAAATATATAGGAACAAAGAAAAAAACATTCCTGTTAAATGAAAAAAAAAAAAAAAAAATAAATAAATTTATAATGGTTTTTATTTAATTATGTATACAGAAAAAAAAAGAAAAGAATAAACACTTTCCCACAATAAATTCTTTACCTACAGATGTGCATTTCGAATGACTATATCATCTTCAGCATAATACAACGAGTAGGGTTGTAGAACCAAAATGTTTAACTTTTAACCATCATTTTGGCCTTGTTCCCAAATAGATTGGACTGCTTTACCTTAATTATTTTAAGTAAAAGCATTACCACACATTATCAACTGGTTTAAAATATATTTTCTACTCTAAGGGAAATAAAGATATTGAAGAAAATCTTCAAACAATTTCATGATTACAATTAGAAAAAGGGAAGAAAAAGTCTTTGAGGACAGATTGTAACAGACTGCGGTTCACTGTCCACTATAGCTCAATTGGTTAGAGCAGCGACAATGAAATTCATAGTCCCTGGTTCGAGTCCAGGTCGCGGAATTTTCCTTCCCTTTTTCTAATTGTAATTACCGTATTTACCTGACTGTATCCCGAGATTCCCCCCCCCCCCCCTCTCCAGAGAAATGATAAAAGAAAGTCATCTCGATTTAAATTCGCGTGTGATGAAAAAAATTTTTCGAAGCATTATTTTTTGAAGTTTCATGTGAAATGTTTTACAAAGGCCTTTTACGATAGTTTAGGAGGTGAAACTATAGATATGGATGCAAAATGTTTATTTGTGATTCTTATGTTTATTTATTTTTTTTTTGTGTTATCACCCAGCTTCTTGGGCAGGTAATGTCGATGCATGAGGCCTGTGCCCACTTACGAAATTACTGTTGACCCTCTGTTACACAATCAGGATCAAAATTGCTTGGAATAATATTTCCAATGAATGTACCATTAAAGGGTTCAAAAAATGTTGTTTCTAATATGGACAGCCCTGAAGACAACATTTTATGGAAGGAAGAAGAGGTGGAAAAAATCTTTAAATGATGAAGAAAATGAATAATAAAATTATATTTTAAATTTTAATTAATTTTTTTTTTTTTAATTTATTTGGTACTTTTTTACGAACATTTAGTACATTTTCACAAAGATTTCGTACTTTTTCACAAAGATTTCGTACATTTTCACGAACATTTAGTACGATTTCACAAACATTTAATTCATATTTATAATAAAATCTTGTAAACATTCCAAGGAGGATATTTAGCAGTGAAGCAGAAATACATTTATACATTTATTAAAAAAAAATTAATCCCCCCCCAAGTAGGATGAGGCAAGTCATGTAGTTTTTTTTTTTAATCAATAAATTGATTTTCTCGAACGTAATATGTATAATGTAAAAAAAAAACCTATCTTCTTTCCTTTCGCATCATTTCCGAACGTATGATATATCATATGCCATTTGTTGCCATAGTTCTAAGGACCAAGTGACTGCCACCCCCGCAAATCCAATCCCACTGGAACAATTGGGCCTAAACTTCATAGTAATGTAGATCTTCTCTAAAGGAATATGGATACAGGATTTTACGCCTTTACGTGCCTAAATAGCACATAGATATGTTGCCCTCTCTAAATCCCACCCCCGTAATTCTGACCCCCGTATACCAAACAAAACCAAACTAAATAGTGCAGCTGGACATGCCCATAGTAAGCTACATTCCGAATTTCAACCTTCTACCTGAAAAAAATATAGAAATTATGAAGGGGATGGACTGACATTATAAAACCAATAAGTAGCTCTATTCTTATTCTACTTACGAGGGTCAGTCAAATGAAAACCGGAAATATTTTTTTCAGCTCCTTTATTACAGACAGAGTTAATACACTATTTTTCAATGTAGTCTCCATCTTTTCGATGCATTTCCGCCACCGAGTCGGGAAGGCATGTATACCTCGGGGGAAAAAAAATCTTTATATAATGGAGACCTTGCTTATAGGAATCGGCATAGCGAATTTCACTCCTTTTTATGCATACAGTGCTTGTTATAATTAAGTTGGCAATATCATCATGTTAACTTTTTGTCAATCTCGGGAAATTAATTTAAATAGTCTGTAAAATCAAACAATTATAATCTTTATAAAAGTAATTTTAAAGTGAATTTGCATATGAAGACGTAAGTAAATAAGGAGCTATGAAGGGGGGAATGGAAGTTTGCAACTAGACAAAACTAAGTTGCCAGTCATTTCTGCGTGAGAATTTTAAAATTAGAAGACTTCAGGTAATGAAGTAAGGTCATGTAATCATCACTGATTGTTTTTCCATATGTTGTTATAATTCCATGTTCGCATTATTTTAGAATATTAGCTAACTGAATGCCTAAAACCCGGGAGTTCAGTGAAGCAGAGAGATTAGACATTTTTTGAATGGCTATGGACCGTTACAGCAATCGACAAGTTGCTAAAAAATTTGGAATTAGTCACGAAGCTGTCTGAAAAATACTGCTAAAGCTAGAAAAGTATGGAACGGCTAAAAATCTCCACAGAACCGGAAGGAGGGGGCAACTGACGAACAAACTGATCGGCAAATCTTAAAGCAAGTGAAAAAAAAATCCAAGAACAAAAACCAAAGAAATTAAAGATGACTTCAACTTGAAAGTCAGCCTTAAAACAATGGCTCGTCGATTGAATGCAAAAGAATTTCACGGAAGAATGGCGAGGAAAAAACCTCTAATTTCACATATAAACAAGAATAAGCGACTGGCCTTTGCTCGAACCCATTTGAATAAATCTCAGGCATTTTGGAAAAAAATCACATGGAGCGATGAATCAAAGTTTGAAATTTCTCAAAATAATCGACGACAAATAGTGTGGCGGAAGAATCGTACTGCTTTTAAACCAGGTATGACCAAAGGAACAGTTAAACATTCAAATGCATTGATGGTTTGGGGATGTTTCTCATATTCTGGCGTTGGAAACTTGATTGAAATTAACGGATCAATAGATTCCAAGATATACAAGGACATACTAGAGAACAACATTACCAGCTCGGCCAGAAAAATGAAGCTTACACGGGGTTACACATTTCAACACGACAATCACCCCAAGCACAAATCGAAATTGGTGACTGAATATTTAGCAAAAAAGAAGATAAAAGTTCTCGACTGGCCTCCATAGAGTCCTGGCATAAATGCCATTGAACACATAGGATGGAATGGATCGAAAAGTGCCGTGCACCAGACGCAAGAGCATGAAGGACTTCAAAGATGCAATTTTTGAATGCTGGGAAGATATTCCGCTGGACACACTGCTGAAACTGGTTGACAGCCTTCCTAACAGATTACAAGCAATAATTGATGCTAAGGGTGGATCCACTAAATATTAAGTAACCTTCATTGTGTTTTCATATGTTCAGTTTTCGTGGCAACATACTTTTGCCATCTACACATTGTTTTTTTGTGCATAACTTATGATATATAGTAATTTATTTTGTTATTATTTTTCATTTGTTTATGTTCGTAAAAGTTACAGTATTCATTGTAGTAGTAAAAATTGATTGCCTGATGCATTTTTTCTTATTTGCATTTAGATAACTAAAAAGTATTCAGTGGCAACTTAATTATGACAAGCACTGTAAATACACCTAGACCTTTTGGTCCCCTCTAATTTTCACCCCCAAAACTCCGACCTTAGTGGGCTAATCAAAATCAAACTAAATAGTGAAAGTGCGCATGCCCATAGTAAGCTACATTCTGAATTTCAACCTTCTAACTCAAAAAATGTAGAAATGATGAAGGGTGATTCAAATCGTGTGTAAAATAAAACCAATAAGTAGCTCCATTTTTCCGCTACTTAATAATAAGCTTATAGATTATGAACACTTGAGCAGTCGTACGTCGACAAAGCGATTTCACGTGCGCGTGCCGATGCCAATAATGCTTAAACAATGAACAGAAAGTAACAATGTATTCCTTCTTGACAAATCGATTGTTATATGACATGCCAGTATCTTTGAATTCTTTACACTCACAGTTTTAGCACGTGAATTCGACTTGAAGGGGTCCACGAAAAATTCTGAAAAGTTGATATGGCCGAGCTAAGACTTTGCTGGTCATATTTCTGAAAACAGAATTTGAAAAAGTTAATTCGTTTTCAAGTTATCGTACAAACGGCGGATGGCCGGATAAACGTACAGACCAAGGGCGCATTCTTATAAGTAGCTTTTATGCTAAAGCTCCTAATAAACTGTCTAAATTTACAGAACAATTACAGACAATGATCAATTATAGACAATCATTCACTCGTGAATTTCTTGTGAATCAGAGGCTGAGTTCAGAAAATGTAACCGGTGAGAAAACTGTGACGTCATTTTAACGCAGTCGAAAACGCAGCTGCAGTTAGTGCTCCTATGCCTAATCAGTAATCCTAACCAGAAGAGAAAGCAACCTTGTCTCTGGTCCTAATTGAGAAAAAGACTTAGTTCAGTGAGAAATTCTCGCTAACTCTTCTCACCGGTGAGGGTTTTAGACCTCACCCAGAGATTTTTCCGTGTAACACGAGAGAATTTTTAATGGCTTTGCACAGTAAATTATGACGTAATCACGAATAAAGATGTGAATCAGACGAGATATAATACTAACTGATTAAATTTAATTAGTATTAGACCTCGATGGAAGCAGCAAACGACTGAAAATTGAAGTAGAAAACTGAAAAGATATGTAAGCAAATATTGAAGCAACTTTTTTTTTTTTTAGCTATGTTTATGGCTGCATCTATTAACCAATCAGAAGCGCTTACACAAAATGCAGCCGTAAAAGTTTCGTGTAAGCGCTTCAGATTGGCTAATGTATCCAGCAATAGTGTAAAATCTGCTTCAATACTTGTTTACTTAGGTAAATGTACAAAAAATTGATCTGTAAATTTAGACCCTTTATTATAAATATGAATTAAATGTTTGTGAAATCGTACTAAATGTTTGTGAAAATGTACTAAATGTTTGTGAAAAAGTACTAAATGTTCATGAAAAAGTATGAAAACAATGTGAAAGAGCTGTAAATTCCGTTTTGAAATGTATGTGGACTGTATCAGTTGATTACATATACTCTGTATACATTGGCATAGCCAATCAAAAAAAAAAAATCATGTGGATTTAAAGAATCTTCACAACATTGAAAAAATAGAAGTCTGTTTAAATTTGAGAATTTTTTTTCCAATGACAATGGCCAAAAAAGTGGGAGGTCAGCTTAAATTCGATGTCGGGATCTATTCAGGTAGATACTGTAAATATTTTCTAGATTATGCAAAATCTTTGGAAGAGATGGGAATAATAATTTAAGTTGCTGTAGCTTCAACTTAAGATAAAACATACACTACATGATCAAAGGAGTTGGGACACCTGTTGCTCTACCGTAAAGCAGCAAAAAGCTTCAATCGGTAGTGTGTAGGACCACCCCGAGCTGCTATCACTGCCTCCACCCTACATGGCATACTGTCCACAAGTTTACGGTATGTATCCATACCTATTGACCTCCATTCCTCGAGGAGTGTCGTGATCAGTTCCTGGACAGATGTAGGGCGAACCGTCCTGGATCTCACACGTCATTCAATTCATCCCAAAGATGTTCGATGGAGTTGAGATCAGGACTCTAGGCGGGCCAATCCAGTTCTTCAACCCGCATCTCGTCAAACCAGTCTGATATGGATCTTGCTTTGTGGCAAGGCGCATTGTCGTGCTGGAAGAGGAACGGCCCGTCACCGAAGTGTTCCCACAGTGCTGGAAGTGCCCCGTTATCCAGAATGGTCCTGTAGCCATCAGCATTGAGATTTCCGTCCACCTTGATGAGCGGGCCCAGTCCAGTCCAGGAGAAATACCCCAGGTGTTCATGGGGGTGTCCCAACTCCTTTGATCATGTAGTGTATGTTGCAATTTAATTATAATTTTAATTATCTCAATTTTAATTTTGTTCCTACATGTTTTTAATTTCACTTATTTTTAATATTTCTATTTCCAAGTAATTTGCAGAAGGTGCTTACACATTTCCTGTAAGTACGATGAAATTGATAATAACTTTCCTCTTTTGATAATAACTTAACCTTTATAAATAAAAATACATGTATAGGGCACCTCAAATTAAAGTGAAGCATTTTGTAACTTGCTACAGCAAAAACTATTCATCAGAAAATTGAATTGGTATGACCATAACTTTGGTTCTATATTACATAACCAAAAGTAGCATCTGGCAGTATTTAATCTGGAAATGCACCCCTCTATTGTGGAAAAAATTGGAACCACCTTTTTTTTGCTCTGGAAAAAATTCCCATCATGTAATTAAGGCATTCCCAAAATTCCATGATTTTCTGAGGAATAATTTTTGCTGTAGTGCGAGCTACGACAGTTTAACTTTTTGATAAATTTGAGATGCCCTGTGTAAAACAATATTAAGAGTTGAACAAAATACTTGAATTATATTTACCATGACTGGCAAAATGTGTGATATTTGTCCTGTTAATTCAAAAACAATTACAGACGTAGATACTGTATGTGTGACAGCTCCGGACCATGCTGCAGCACCAACAACGGCGTAACCTCCGGGAATAATCCTACTTAAAGTATGACCATAACGAACTCCTTGGGGGAACCACATGGCCATGCATTCACCAATAAGGCGACCAAAGGCAGCCCCTGAAATTTTGTATAAACATAATGTTACTTTAATAACGATGATTATTTGTGTTCAATTATAATTGTTATTTTCTTTTAAATATCGGGGAAAATAAAAATCTAAACATTATTAAAATTTAATTATTTTATGTTTTTGGTACCGAATAAGACAGTGCAATGGCAGTTGCAATTTCTGTGAAAAGGGGAAGAGCTCTGTGTATTTGGAAAATATAGTCATTGTAAGGAATGTGCAAGTGCTTCCAATTTCTGTCTTGTACAACGCTGGATTGACCATGGAACAAATGACGACGGAATCCTTCTCCTATGGACTCGCGTCATGGAATTATTTCACATGCTCCTCTAGTATCTTTGTGGTTGGATAACACATGCACTACAGAATGTAACACCAGACAATGTCAGGTATGAGAGGAATTTGATTATCATCTTGATTTGTGCAAAACACTATACATGTAACACAACGTACAGATGGATGCACATTATGAAAACGAATATCCTGTCGGTACTAATAAAGGGATGTTTGGCCTACAAGATATTTGTTTTGCTGGAATTACAGTCCAGAAATAATGAAATGCATTTAAAAAAATCACTTTTTCAATCAAGCTGGATATGGGGCATAGCTTTGATAGTTATAAATTTCACCTCTCTTATACAGGGAACTACAGAGCGATTCGAAAGTCCTCGAAATCCAAGTTTAAAACATTTACTGCAAAACCATAAAAGATATCAAAGTATTGATGCATGGGGCATATCTCTTGGAATGCACTGCACAATGTGAGAGCACCACATGACACGATGTTTGTCTGGGCGAGCAGTGACGTTATGTCGTCATTGTTCTCATGTAAGAACAGAATCCAACTTCATGGAGTAAAACTCTTGCGCTTAAAATCTTAAAACATTAATAGTAGGCAATACATTTTTCCGAACCAAAGAACGAAGCCCTTGCACTATTCGAATTCCATACAGCCGTAGCTTTAGACATTTAGTAGCCTCTAGTAGACTGAATACAAGCCCCTTAACTCTTGAGACAGCCACCAAAGTGACTTCTGCGGAGAACGCTGCAGGGATGTTTGAATTTTCTTCAGAAACGTGGTCGTCACCATAGCCCATCGGGCACTTTTTGGCTTATCATACACGCTGCCTGCCTTGTGAAACCAATATACAGAGTTGTTTTCCATGGTACAGTATAGGAGCATCAGGAAATTTACTTTGAAAGTGCTGAATGCAATGTTGGTACGATTTTTCAGCAAAATAAACTTCTAAGAATGTGACTGTTTTGCGTAAGAACCATTACGACTGAACGTCACTATTCACCCATACAACTGCCATATCATGTGGTGCTCTCACATTTCACAGTGTGTTCCTAAGGTCACACACAACTACCACAAGCAATAATAATCGGATATCTTCTATGGTTTTGAGCAAATACGTTTTAAACTTGGAAGTTCGGGGGACTTTCAAATCACCCTGGAGAGGAATTTCTTAAATTAAGAATGAAATTGAAATGCAATTACTCTTAAAGCTGGCATACACAGAAGGTATTAATTAGTTTGTGCTACAGAGTCACATTCCAATCATGGTCTTGTAAAGTGAACTAATTTTCTATGTGGATAGCCAGAGGCAGTTTTTGTTTTTTATTTTTTTTAATTAAAGGAATATATAGGCAAATATTCATACTTTATAATTGCTGTATTAATCGCAGGACCCTGCAGGAGCCAAAATTTTAGCAAAAAAGTGTGTCTTATTGTCTGGAAAATACGGTAATTTTCTTTTCGATCATATATGTAAAGTTTTTATAGATACATTACAAAATATAGATTTCTAGATAAACAAATATTTACAAGAATTTCTAAATTTAGACTTTTTTCCTTAATTGAATAGTCTATATGAATTAAGTAGCATTAACAAGAAAAAGAAAGAGGTTTACAAAGTAGAGTTATGCTGAGAAAAATGTAAATTCTCTCCGATTGTCAAAAAATTGTACTTGAATATTAATATTTTATCTTAATGTAAGTAATGGTTTTTATTCTATATTTTGCATGTATAATTGTTTTTTTTCCTGCTGAGGGTCAAAACTCTGTAAAGGCTGAACTTAACTTCCAAGATTCATGATCACGAACTGTAAATAAAGCTTTCTTTGTCTAAATTAAGATATACATGTGAATATTTTTCTGAAGACGAGACTTATTAAATTTTTCGCTAAAAGGTTTTATTTTCTTGTGCTGAAAGACGACATTTAGCTATTTGTTTATATCGACTGTGAAGTGGATAATCATGAAGTCTGATTTAAACGTGGTTTACAGCCTTGACAATGCATTGGATTTTGTTTCAGACAACAGTCAAGTTCGTGATAGTGAGTAAAGCTATTGCTCTTGTGAGGTAAAGTTTTAAATATGACCTGACAAAATAAGACACTGGGAGGCATTCCCGTTGCAAACTTGAGACATCGTATGAAAAACGTTCGAAGCAGGAAAAGTCCAGAAGACATGAATGTTTATCGGATATCTACCCTTTGAATGCTTTGGAGCTTGATGATTCATTAGATGACAGCGAAGAGATTACAAAAAAAAAAAAAAAAAAAAAAAACGGACGAGTTCGCTACTCACGATGTGTTTATTATGTTTGTTTTGTTATAATGATCTACTTGGTCAAAGATTTCATTTGCTTTTTTTTTGTAATTCTTTCTGGGATGACGCTATTTTTATCTGTTCCTCTATTCTCGCCCAAGATGATCGATGTGCTTTCTCTCGACCCGTCAGACAGCCTGCACGCCCCGAGGCAGCATAAGTAACCGGTTCTGCAAATTAGCTTTGAAATTAGCCGGAATCTGCCAACAATTATGAAATGGCAAAATAAATTATGCCATAATGAACTCTAATAATAAACTAAATAATGCCATTAGATGCTAAATTTTGGAGCCAGTCCTGAATTAAGACAGTTTCAACTTTGAATTAGTTCCACTTAGTTTTGAATGATAAACGATGTCGGTTTTACTTCGCGGTGAATTGGTGTTCTGATATAGTCCTCACTAACATTTCTCTATGCTTTTTGTTATTTGTAGCTTAGCCTAGAGTAAGCAGAATTGATAATTGAATGTTTAGCTGTTTTATGTGTGTGGTTCCTTTTAATTTTCTAAGGAAAACGTGGTTTGATTTAAAGCTTGTAAAGAAAAGGAAAATTACTGCATATAATGACCAAGCTAATTAGATAAATGTCCTTATTCTATGATGTAGAGTTTGATTAGTGAATAAACTGAAAATTTTCTTAGAATTTGTGCACTAAGGTTTGTTTCTTACTAAGAATGACATTTAAGCACAACTGATTATTGGTATGGGAAGGAGGTCCCTTAAGAGGTTAAAAGGGCTCCAAGATCACAGCTTTGTGCCTTCCACATTACAGGTAATAAAATGTCCTTCTTATTTAAGTAAGTAAATGAATATTCAAATAATTAATAAAGAAACTCACCCATTTTGAAATGTGGTATGAACAATCCAGAAGGGACTGGGATAGTACATGCTAAAATTGTATTGAAGAACTGTTTAAAATGGTCAAGAATATGTTATTAACTAAATTTTGAACACAGGTAATAAGTTTGACTTGTTAATCTTAACCCTAGTGCCCATTTGAGAGTGGAATGTGATAGTCTCTCTTGAGAATACTTAGAGGGGATGTCCATTTGAGAGCACTTTTCATCCTGATAAGTTTTCCAACGGTAAAATTCATATTTACTCTCGGGAAGCATTGCCTTTAAAGTACAATGATATAGAATCTCTACAAATGACTGTAGCAGTTTCGTGACTTTCTTACAGCTAACATATTAGCATAGTGTTGATGAAGTTTGGTAATGTAAAACAAGTATATCTATGTAAACCAAAACAAAATTTATTGCCAAAACATGGCATGGTACCAAAGCTGTAAACCATCAGCACAGACATCATCTTTTAACAGGATGGTGCGCCAAGTCCATAGCTTCTTGAACTCTACCCTGTCAAACCCGTTGCGTTTTTTTTTGTAAAACAATTTTAAAACAAAAAGGACCACCCTCAGAAGACAAACATTCGACATTTGGGAAAACGCTATTGAAAATCTTTACATATTCAAAAATTTCTTTGTACTCCTTTCAGAGTACATGGAAATGCATGTCTGGTTTCTATGAGCATCCTATTCTTTTTTCTTAGTTTTCTTGTATTCCATAAAAAATAATTTTGCTTCTATAGATAAATTTTATTTCTTATTCTGTCCAGTCGTTATGCGCCCTGTTTGGAGAATTAACTCACAAGCTACTCAACACTGTTTGAAACACACAGGAATTGTTACAGTTGCTGTCAAGTTAGCGACAGAATCAGTCTTGTGTCCACTAGCAAAATCGTTTATTTCAAGAGTTTCTCTCTCCATTCTCAAATGGACACCAAGCTTTATAAACAGAGAAAGCTATACTTACAGTTGCTAATATATAAATAACTAGGGTGAGATATATATTGCTGTTTGGTGTAGCCCAGTGGTTGATTATCCTCTCTTCGTCAATATCATGGCTACCATGACACCATGAAAAATTACTAAATAATTCTGTTACTTGACTATGAGTGGTAATCTATTATAATGCAAAATTCTCAAGTGAATAAATTCTAATAAAAATTTCTAAGCATGTTTTTGCTTCATAAAAATATTATTTATATTTATAGTCTTAATATTTACCTCGGTTGCCATAAACTGTCCTAAACCCAAAGGGAAAGTAATGCTTGAAATAAAAATCGTTAATAAACCAGGATAGAGAAATCGGCTGAAAAAGGAAAGAAAATAAAAACAATTAATTGATTTTTATGTAATTTTCTAAGAAAAAGAATGGGACTTTACTGATCATAAATTGCAAGTTATGGCTAATCATGGGCTATCCTTAAAAAAAACAAAAAACAAAAAAAAAAAAACTATCATCATACTAAAATAGGTAAAGACAGTTCATTTTACGATTTAACCACGTTTCTTCTATAGCTTTACTAAGGTAATGTCTAAAAAGCCTGACCAGTTGCCAACTGATCACATGGTATAGTCAGAACTGGTCCGTAATCAGTCGAAACTAAAAGTACACTGTCAGAGCTCAGCACCTACGTTTACGAACGAAACTCTCTATTTATTACAATTTCTTTACTCCTTTTTATCTCGTCTCATCTCCTGCATTAACTTCATTTCCGTAATCATGAGTCATACCTTTCAGAAAAACTTTACTTATGCTAAACACGACCAAAGATTCGAATGGTGTGAATTTACGAGGGGCCTTCATAAAATTCCAGGAATCACACCAAAGAAAGATAATCAGACACATGAGTTTTAGTGGAAAATTTAATCCTTCTCTACATATTCACCAGATAAAATTTGATATATTTTTCCAAGCGATGGATAAGCTGTTGGAGGCCATCTTTGTAGAAGGCCTCATTTTGGCTGTTTAGGAAGCTCTCCACCTCAGAAATAACCTCGTCATCTTGGAAATGCCTTCCACATAGTGGTTTCTTCATCCAAAGAAAGAATAAGGGGCATCAGGTTGGGTGAATAGGGGGATGCGGTAAAATTTCTAATCCTAGGTCAACTGCAAGTTTCACAGTGTCAAATGCTGAATGTCAAGTTTTTGCAACATTTCATTATAACGGCATCTTGCAACTTGTTCAGGGGGCCACAGTGATAGTTCCCATTATTTTTGTGCCTTTTCTTGTAAAATTGGTAAGTATAACCCCTCTGGAATCCCAAAAAAAGCTCAACATCACTTTTCCAGACAAACTTTGGGTCCATGCCTTTTTGGAAGGTGGAGATGGCATGCGTACCATTGTTTGCTTTGCTCTTTAGTTTCGGGGTCGTAATGATGAACCCAGCATTCATCTTGCGTGACGAGTGTCAAAAAAGTCGATGGGGATTCAACAAACTTCAAGTACCAGAGCCTCAATTTGAGCACGATGGTCGGTTCCAGGTCGTGGTTCATCCTTGGAGGCTTGTTTGGCCACATTGAAAGCAGGTTTGCCACTCTCGTCATTCTACTGAATGATGGGACATTTTTGCCATACACAGCTACCAGCTCAGAGTCAATTTCTTTGGTGTCCCTTTTAAAAACAAGAATCTGATTATGGCAAATACTTCAATTCTGTCAACACTTGTTGCCCTTTTGCTTATGTCTCTCCAGCAGCAAAACATGGTACTGTACTGGGATAAAAATATACTTGTTAGCTTGTCAAGAATGCGTGGTATTTTTAAGAATGTAGTTTCCCGATATTCATATTTCTAGGATATGATTCCTGGAATTTTACGAAGGCCCCTAATATGTCTGCAGTTTTGATTCCGGTTGATCAGGAATGTGACCGGCCTCAAGAGTCAGGTCGCACTCATCATTACAGGTTAGACAGACCCTTAATTATTTGTTTGTTATTATACTCAAAATCTTAATTAGTGGTGACATCAATTGTGAAATTTTTTTTATGGTAACTGTGAAAAATAAAAATATACATGAGTGGCCCAAAAATCTCATATTTATGGGTAAATTAAAGTATTTTTAATGTGATGCCCACCAATGTCCAAACATAATTGTAGGAAATGTGTTCATGTTCTGCAGGAGACCATGTTCAGCAAAATGGCACTGCATTCTGTTGTAGTTTGCTCACACAGGTGATTTAGGTCCCTGATCTTGGTAATATACACTGGATTTTAGGTAGATCCATACTACAAAAACCATCAAATTTAAATCAGTTGATTACGGAGCATTTTGACTGATCCCCTGCTATCCATCCAGGGTTATGAGAAGTTGCATCCAATCGTTATAAAGCAAATTGCAGACCTCCCCATTGATGTGGGAGTTTCCTGTACATTTCTCTTTGGTAATAATCTCAAGTCTTCAGTATGTTCATTTGAAAAAATTCTCCACCATGTAAAAGCATTATCAGTAGTGATGATAATAAGGGCTCCATATTTTTCAATCATTACATCGTTTTACATAGTTAAAATAACAAAAGCAACAATTTTATTTCCATTTACTTTTTCTGAAGGAAGTAATTCATTCTTTTATTTTTCCTCATCCACGTAACATATTGACGATGTAACCAAACAAATAGAGCTCCAGCAAGACCTGAAAATACACTATTAAGAAAATAATTAATGTTTCTTAAATTGATAAGGGGGAGGGAAATTTTTTCTGATCTTTAAGGATATTATAAGGATTTATTTGTTTTTACCCAATCAAAGCGAAGACAAACAATTCTTGTGGGTCAAAAGGAATTTCCAATCTAAAGTTTGTCCTGAAGAGAGCTGTTATGGTCTCTATAAATACAACATATAAAAATATTAGTTCATTACATTATTACATATAAAAGCCAGATTTAATTAAATAAACACTCAGTAAGCATTCAAATAGGAATATTATCAGAAGTAAAACCACCTGAATCCTCTGAATAGAGGTTCTATATTTTTTTCAAGCATTGGCTACACCATACGAGGTGGTATCAAAAAGTTCCCATAATAGCTCTGTATTGTGCTAATGGATGACAACACAGGGTTTCGTGCGCATCAATAGTGAGCTATAATCCTGATAATGCACTGTACCTAGTGACATCACTGTGTTTACATTGGTAATTGCTAAATTGGTTTTTGTTGTGACCATCTGTGTGTACTAATATACGATTAAATGATGGATATCAAGTTGGAATATAGATAGAGTCAGCATGAAATTTTGTGTTAAAGTTGGAAAATCGGCCACAGAGACATTGAAAATGCTTCGACCAGCCTATAGAGATGAGCCCATCATCTCCACGACCGAAGAAGGTGAGACAGAGCCACAGCTCAATAAGAGAATGCTAGCTTTTAGGTTTTATCTTCTTTTTTCTTTTCTCTCACCCCTGAAGGTACCCATATGCAGGAAAAAAAAAAAGTACTAAGCAAAATGACTATTACATTATAAAATGTAAATATTATTTAAGATGCTGATAATAAACACAATGAAAATACGATTTAAAAAAAATGGGTTTTTTTGGGGGGGGGGGGGGGGGCGGAGCCAAAGGGGCAGGGGGAGTGCGTATTATATATCGAAAATTACAGTATTGTGTTGATGTCATAGCTGTCGTCATGTTTTCAGTTCAAAGCAACAACATTCACCATGGTATCAGGCACCGCGCTGGAGAATTTAGTATTTTATATACAGGGTGATTCAGAAAGGTACGTCAAGAATGAAATACCATGTACAGTTTGTAGCGGGGAAAAAATTTTTTCCTATAAACATGGGTCTGGAAATGCATCCTTACAGAGATAATGCAATTTGTATGAGGCAGGAATGACATTACAATAGGTACAGATGAAGGGCGGATACCACTTTTCCACAAAAAGAGATTTTAATCCTCATAGATGTATACATTTCGGCTACTAAGTAGCCATCTTCAGTATGAATCAAATAACAACAAAATTTTACAAGTATTTATAAGAGAAATAAACCAATCAGAGAGATTTCCAAAATTTAAAAGTCTAACAACCAAACTTAGAACCCGATTGGCTCTAAAACCGCGGACTTAATAGAGAGCTAAGTTCCTCCTGGATCAGAATTGGAATATAGTTAGTTTACAAAGTTTAATATGGGTTTCCATACTGTTAAATCTAAAGGTCCATTATCATGATTCATTAGTTGGTCTCCGTGATTCTTCAAGATCTCCATGGACTCCAAAAAATTCAATTTTTTGCAGTCGTCCACGACATGTAAAATCTTTAAGTTTTCCTTTTTCCATTCATGTCCTGTCTTCAATATGTGGTCAGCAACAGAGGATTTCTCTGGTCTATAATTTCTAATGTGATCAAAGTGCTCTTTAATCCTCGTCTCTATCCTCCTGCGGGTCTGGCCAATGTACTTAAGATCACATGTCCCACATTGGATTTCATAAATTGGATCTTTCATGTGTCTCTATTTGATCTTTGGTGTTGCCAAGGAGTCTTTTGAGAGTGTGGCTGCTTCTGTATGCAACCTGCAGGTCGAACATCTTGCAAATCATTTCAATGCCTCTAGTCAGGTTTCTATTGTAGGGCAGAGTGATAAATCTTTTATCTTTTCTATGGGCGCAATCGGTGAGGGTTGTGTATCTTTCTATCTTCATCTTGAAAGTTTGCCTCTTGATAAGTTTGTCCACTGTTTCAGTTTTAAAACCATTGAAGATAGCAGCTTCTTTGATCTTGTTGTACTCCTCCTTCCTTTTGTCTTGCGTCATTGGGATTTTTAAAGCTCTAGTTATCATGTGGTTATATGCTGCCAATTTATGGCCGAAGCAATGATTTGAGTCAATGATGCTAGCCAATCTCTTTTTGTGGAAAAGTGGTATCCGCCCTTCATCTGTGCACAAGTATCCACAGTTCGACAAGGTCAGTTAATTATATTGTTTATATAATTTTAGCTATTACAATAGGTGTTCAAAATGCCGACCCTGGTTCAAATTGCATCGAAGTCGTTGGTCTAGTGTTTGAAACCCCGGCGATGTGGGTGATCACGGTCTGGAAAACGCTGTTGGTAAATCTTTTCCGCTTCAGTAGCATTACCCTGTGCCTCGCCATAGACAAGATGCATGTCCGCCAGCTCCGCATTAGTCAAGTGATCCATTGTACGACAATGGAGTTACATGTTTCGTTTCCTCTCTTTTAAAGGAGAGAACACGAACAATTTACATGTTTAGATCCTAATTTACATGAAGCCTACCATTGCCATCCGGGTAACGCACATCCATTCCTACCTCGTACAAGTTGCATTATCTCTGTAAGGATGCATTTCTGGATGTGCGTTACCCGGATGGCAATGGTAGGCTTTGTTAAACTAAAGGCCTCAATTGTAAGCATCTCAAATTTACAAATATAAGATGTTATATTGAAGGCCTCAATTATATGTATCTCCATGTTTATATTATCTATAGTTTGAAAACATAAGGAAACAGAAAAGCTAATAAAAATCCATAGCCTGGATTTGAACTTGGAAATATGAGCATCCAAATTTTTTCCTTTGTGTTTCCATCTATTTTCAAATTACCGAATAAATAATATTTAATTTTTCTATGTAATAAATTATCTGTCAATAATCAATTTTTTTTTTTTTTTTTGGACAATTATCAACTTGCCATGCACAAAGTAGGAGCCGAATGCCATCCATAACCATTGACAATGACAAAACCAAACAAATAAGTACCATGGTTCTGCAGGTGACTCTTGATGAAATGGTAAATCGTATACAAATCATACAAAAATCCTCCGCAACAGATTTAAGTTTCTTAGGTGAATCCTAAAGCAACTCGCAACCCGTTATGTTTACATTTGGATACTTGCTAACAAGTTTAGATAGCTATGGTAATGAAGGTGACATCTTCTTGGAAAGTATCATTAACAGAGATGAAATATGGATACTCTACCATGAGCTGGAGAGTAAATGTTCAAATATTTTCTGAAGTTCTAAGGAAGCTTTTCTGATGGACAAGCAAGTTGAAAAGCAAGGGAAATATTTTAAAAAGATGTATTTGTATGACCTCTATGATTACAGGAGCAAATCTTATGTTAAATTATTAAAATAAATATTGAAACATCCAGAATTATTTACCTTCATCTTTAAACCAAACTGCTAAAAGCCTAAAAACCATAGCTCCACATACGGCAGCAAAAAAACCACGCCAATAGTTTCGAACTGCAAAGTATACAGATGTTACTTCTATGCTAAACATAACTCCTGAAATATACAAAAGCATTTTTAGGAATTTTAAAAGCCTGTTAGTAAATTAAAAATTAATTTCTTTATTAAATTCTTGTTTAATTTAATTAAATTAAGACAACAATTACAATTAATGACAAAAAAAAATTCCTTTGGATTTAAGGATTCAGGAATACTTGCATTTCAAATTTGGAAATAAATGTTAAAAATAAATCCCTATTTTTCACCAGAATTGACAGAATCATTAAAAAAAATATATATATGGTGCTTCTCAAGTTCCAGATTGAAGCATTCCAATTTTTGATCAACAAAATTTATTATATTTACAAAGAGATAAGTGTAATATAAATGTAGATATAATTTATTTGTTGAGCAGGAAAATTTTACAATTGCTTAATTAAGCTGGATGTTGCAAGTCTGTTGCATTATTCTTTCCACCTTCTGATATACGAAAAAAAAATAATATTTAAAATCTTTTACTGAGTTAAAAAACAAACGCTTACAATTTTACATGAAAATCAAACCAATATAATAAAGCATTCTGAGAATAATGGAAAACATGCACAGCACTATATTTTTGTGCCAGAGAAGCAAATGAGTCAACTTTTCTGCCAATGAACCTCAAGTTTATTCTCAAAGCTTACTGGAACAATATAATCTTTGGATAAGTTTCAGATAAAAATTATTTTACAAAAATACTTCCGACAAATTTATTAAATTTCTCTTTTGGTAATGCTTTCGTAAAAATATCAGCATGATTGTCTTTACTTTTTACGTATTTCAAGTCAAACAGTTTCTCATAAACAAGATTTCTACTATTGCTGTCTACAAAATGGATGCTTAGCCTTTCAGTTTAATTCATTTACACAATGATCTTCTTAGTCCTATGATCACTATCTGAGCTGTACTGGTTTGCCATGGAACAGTACTACAGAAACACTTATACAGGGTGATTATAATTAAAGTTTAAGTTTCAAAATGCTATAAAAAAGAACCACTTAGTAGAATGACGTCCAATTGGAACGGAATGTTATTGAAGAAGGGGGAAGCTTATGGCATAAGAAAAAAAAGTAAGTCCAAATTTTAGCAACAGATGGCACTGTAAGCGTCAGAATATGTAAATGAAAATACCTGTCATGCACACGACTCATTTCATTTGTTATAAAAACGCTGGGTATACGGCTTTTCCTCATTTCGCGTCCGAGAAGTTCGCCATGAGTGTCTCATTGAAAGACTGCGCTCTGCTTGTAAAGCTTTTTTACAAGAACAATGACTTTGCATCAGTAGCTCTCGATTTCGCCAGTCTCCCGCATTTTAAAAAACCGATTTGATGGATGCTTTGCACAATGAGCAGTACAGTTGGTTTAACGTGTAACTTACAACTTAGCCTTTCTTTTACGATTCATTTGTCATTTGTAGTCGAAATTCTGATGCTTACAGTACCATCTGTTGCTAAAATTTGGACCTACTTTTTTTTCTTATGCCATAAGCTTCAATAACATTCCAATTGGAAGTCATTCTACTAAGTGGTTCTTTTTTTATAGCATTTTGAAACTTAAACTTTAATTATAATCACCCTGTATAATATGGTCTCTTGAAAACATCAAGCTACATTATCTTACAGCTATTTTGCTTGGAGTAATGAAACTTCTTTCATTAATTCTCCCATAAGTGGTTCTGATGATCCACAACCAATCTGAAGCATTCCAAGAAATATTGCAAATGAGACAATTATAACAATGGGAAAATATAATTTTGAAACCTTGCCATTAGAGACAATTTGAAATAGAACATTCAATGACTGTAATAAATTTTATGTTCATAATTTTATGCGTTTATGTAATTAAAGATAACTTACTAGGAAAAAAAAAAGTTACAAGAGCCAAGCCTTCAGGCTATGGTCAGAGGGAAGGGGGGGGGGGTATTTTTGGATAAAGGGGATCAAATTTTTTCACATGTTTCATTAGTTTAGAGTTTGAAATGAAAAATATTGTATATGCTATGTGATTATAATTATCTTTCGTATTTGTCCATAGAATTTACCTTTAAGCAATCACGATTGAGTTTCTCATTAATTTCTTTATAACAATTTGGGGAAAAATGATAAAATTTTACCAAGTAGATGATCAATTAGTTTTTAAGCTAAAGTCTGTCTCACTATATGAAAAATGCTGCAAGGCTGTATGGGAAAGCCACATTACCAATTGTCATCTCATTAAGATCAACGCGCAGCCAATAAAAAAGAAACTGAAACCACAGCGGTAAAATGAAACTGAAACAGTGCTTCATGTTTTTGATCACTACGCATGCACAGTCGGAGACTACTTTACAGGGCAGAGGTGAAAAAGTAGTGACGTGCTTTCCCACACGGCCTTGCAGCTTTTTTCATATAGTGAGACAGAGTATATACACACGAAATAATTAAAAAAAAAAAGACTGATACACCAACGAAGCACCTTGATGATATTGAACAATTAGAAGGAAAAAAAGTAGTGACATAATACATGTCCTGGCAAAAATGTAACAAGGCAGATGATGAACTAGAATAAGAAAATGAGGTGCTTATTTAGTCAGTTAGAAGCACTCGTGATGATTATACCATGTGCCCCAAAAATGAGCGACGATTTGAAAAATCAATTAACAAAAAATGGAAGGTGATAGAAATATACGGTTTGCCGTGTTCTGCTTAGGAAACCAGGGAATTTATTCGCACCAGGTTTCAAAATTAGTTACAAAGTTCGTCAACAGATACAGATGGCGTACTTTCTGTACCTCGCTCAGCATCGGCCTTCTATACCTCGCTCAGCATTCCAACTGAAATGTTTGCACGGGCATCTGCGAATTTTGTCCTCAGACTGTGCCATTGTTATTGCTGCAAATGGTGGTTATTTTGAAAAGTTTATTTTATATTTTCCCCATCAGCAGCACCATCTGTTGGCGAACTTTGTATGGTGAGATGGCTTGTTAAGAATGCTCTTAACAAGCCATCTCACCACACATCAAATACGAACAGATTTATGAACATAACAGCATAATCAAGTACATGAAGTAATCCTATATTGAAGAAAAACAAGTCAAAAGTGTAAGTAAACACTATTATTTGTCAATCAAAATTGGGTATCTCCAGGATATGCAACAGTTGTGGATAAATAGTTTGTGCTTTGGAATGTTTCTGAAAGAGACATTAATATTTAAATTTAAGAGATTTCCATTGGAATCAATACGTATAAAATTATCAAGAGTGCTTCTAACTGAATAAATAAGCCCCTCAATTTCTTATCATTATATTCTAGTTCTTTAATCATATCAGTTGTTGCAAATAAATATATAACAACTGAATAAAAAGTGAAATTTAAAAAAAATTATTTTTTGTCAAAACATTCCGTCTCTAACATCCATATGTTCAATATGTGAAGAGTTACAATTTACCTTGAAAAATTAAGCTGTAGTCATATTAAAAAAAAAAAATAATGAAGTTTACTTGAAATTAATGTAATGCTCCTGGCCTAAAAGAATTTAATGTAAAAAAGCATTGCCACAGAATTACTTCAGATATTCTGGGACATATATAAGCAGATTCATGCTTTTAGTTAATTTTTAATCTATTTTACATGATTTGCATCTTAAAAAAAACATATGCCACATATACCTGTGCATCCTATTGCTTGGGAGAGAATGCAAATAAGCCGTGACGCCATTACTTCAGTTTAATAAAAGCCCTTGAAGGAGTGAAGCCACTACTGTTAAAAATCTTCATTGGGTGTGAAAGGTTACCGTCAACATGGGCCTTGGGGCCTGTTAGGGGACAGCCAAGAATATTTATTCCTGACTATTAAGAGTATGATTTTTTTTTTCAAAAAAAAAAGTTTATTGCAAGGATTTAAATGTGATTTGTTTTGTTTTTTTTGTCTTAGAAATTCAAGAATATCATTTTATATTGAAGTTTTTCATAATGACAATTTTCTTACATCAAATGTGGAAAAGATAGTCTGAAACCAGATCCAGATAGGCAAAGGATAAAGATCTTTTATCTATCCCACAATATATTCAGGAAAATAGGGGAGGAAAAATACATTTTTTTTAAAAGAGATGCGAAGAGTCATTGAACTTTGGCACACAGCTAAGTCCATAAGGAAAAACAATCGTCCATTCCTAAGTAATGGTAAGAAAAATTTGGTGAAGAATGCTTTACTATGGACATAGTAAGAATGACATTTGTAACCCTTGGAATGGTCCTATGTGTTTATTTAAACAGATTGTATTTTTATACATGTATATATTTTTTGGATTCATACTGCTAGAGTTGTATTATCATTTCCATTTTCCATCATTGCAATATTATGGATGCAGATAACTGAAATTTAATTCAAATTTTATGTTCATTAAAATAAACCAGTAAACAGCATCAAACAAACTGTTTTTTTATTAAAACTTGCTAATCTAGAGCAAGCATTGTTTTGTATGACCTTTCTTATGTTATAAATAACAAATACCCCAAAATTACTTATCCTACTTCATGCCAGTAATCTCCACATGCACCTTTGATTACCCAACAAATATCAGTACCCTATCTCTCTCTCTCTCTCCAGGTTTTTTATAACATCATGCATGGCAGATTCACAGGATTTACAGTAAATTTTTTGTAAAATTTTATACAAATGAAGTTTTCACAGGAGTAGCGAACAATATAAACATGCATATACCAATAGAAGGAAATTACTGAAGTAATAGTTGTCAATCACATTTTCCTACCTCCAATTGGTGCAGCAAAACTGCAAGCAACACCTACTGCACATGCTGCTGCCAACATTTCATGACTTCGAGATTCATTCTGGAATAACAAACATAATTTATCAATTTTTAATTAACAATTTCATTAAAAAAAATAAGAAATAGAAGAAGCAATTTAAATTAGCTCTTGCTACTGCCTTCAGATTCTGTTGAAAAAGCTGGAATCAGCCAATGAAAAGGTAGATATATTTTAGGGTTCATGCTCACTATTTTAAAATAATAGTGAGCTAAAGCTTATGCTTGCAAAATAGAAATTCTCATTACAAAAAAGGCACATTGACAATTTGTTCCAGGACAATTCATACAATGGACAATTTGTTCCAAAAAATTTGCGAAACTCAGTTTTCTCCAGTTACACACAAAGTCAAATCCCAAACTTGTTTCCCCGTTTCTGTCGCAAATCAACAGGATAAAATATTTGCTTTACTCGTTAATTCTAAACGAATAGTTTCTCACTTAATTTGAGATTCAAATTTGAGACTTAAGCTACTAATTGAGGGAAAAATCATAAGATTCTAGATTGTTTACATTTGTGGTTCTCAACCTTTTCACAAACACATCCACTAAAACAAAATTTTTAACATTGCCAATGACCCTTTCCAAATACCACCAGTTAACTGCTTGCATATCACCGGCTGAGAACCGCTGATTGACATCATTTAATATTAGCCTTTTGATTATATACAGTAGAAACTCGATAAATCAGATCTCAAGGGAATAATAATGTTTCGACTTATAGAGGCTTCGGTTTATCGAAGTTAAAATAAAATTTGAATTATAAAGGTTCAAATTAAAAAGTGTACATGTATTTTGTCTATTAGTGCAGATTACACAGGCCAACAAAAATTTTTTTCATGTTAAAAAAGCTTATGTTTTTTTTTTTTTGTGCTGAATCCATATCTGACTTGAGTTTTTTTCTATTGCCCACAGCTTTCTTGTTTTTTCAATGAAACATTTTAAATTATTCAGGGTTTGGGCCTGATAAATTTCCTTGTGGCCCAAAATTATGGATACTTTAATATTGCATTTACTTTTCTTCACACCCATTATTTCAACATTGCAGTCTCTTATGTGCATAACTTGGAAACGTGACATAGAAAAGTTCATTCAAAAAATATTTTTATTGTTGGTCTGTGTTAATATTCAATTTATTGTCCACATTCTTTGGTAGAGCGATTATTTGGCCAAATGAATTCGAGTCAGCTGTAAAGCCTATCAGAACTGCTTATAAATGAAAACCAATCAGAACCGCTTATGAAAACTTTTAATAAGGAGGAGATAAACTGACATCAATTCAATTTATAAAGGTCCGGATTGACAAAATTCGATTTGCACGGAAAATTTATTTACATTAACTGCGGTTTATACAGGCTAACTTTCCTCAAAAAAAATTTAATTTATGGAGGTTTATTACTATGAATTATAGAGGGTTTAGCCCCAGAGAAGGGAATAGATTGAAACTTCAAATTAGGGAGGAATTCGATTTATCAAGGTTCTGCTGTTTTTGAAATTAGAAAATTTATATTTTCATTTTTCAATTAAAAAAAGTAGGATTTTAGGATGATTTTTAATAAGCTTATTATATGGTTATTGATAACCATGACCTTGCATTCACAAAGCATAACAAATTTTTCAAAACGCAGAACAAGTTGCCACAGAATTGCGGCAACCTACACATCATGACATGGACTAATTTGAAACAGCATATAATGATTGCACATATGTAGACTGGATCTATTTGTATTCCTGTTGTTGTGATCATGGCAAGGCAACGAGAACTCTCCAAATTCAAATGTGACATGATACATGGTCTGACGCATGGGGCATGCCATTTCCAAGAATGTTCAGGAATTCAACATTCCACAATCCACAGTGTCCCTTGAATACCGGGAATACATTCTGGAAGGCATTACTACCTACCATGTATATTGCAGTGGCCAACCATGACTGCCTTCAGATTGTGACCATCAGCATTTGGCTAGAAGTGTTATTGATTTGTCAATAATATACTCTGATTAACAAAAAAAAACTTAGCATTTCAAAATATTTTTCAATAATTGGACTATGACTGAAATTATGATCGCTTCTTTAATAAATTCAAAATAAATTGAAAAGTAGAGAAAGAGAGAGAAACCAAGAGAGGTGAGAAAATAAAATAATCACAATAATAAGGTGAAATTACAAGTTATTCCCACAATCTTATTCCCTACAATGGAATAAATAAATAAATAACCATATATATGAGGAAACAATACCTGAATGGAATTACCTCGTAAATTCCTTTGAATGACGTGAATAATTTACTTAATAATGAACCCATTATACTAGAAATGTGGACAAATGGACCCTATAAGAGATATTTACAATAAGCAATCTTTTATTAAAAATTTATAAAAACAATTTTATAGCTATGTCAAATCATGAAAATTTATTTAAGTTCAATACTTCTTTTCCTAATGGCAGTCCACTTCCTAAAGATGATGTTAAACCAACTACCTTCGAAACCAAAGTACGAAAGGTAAGATACTCTTTAAGAACAACTCCTCTAAGTACAGTTTTCATTTCTGGTATTCCAGAACCTTAAATAAAAACATTAAATATTATTATCAAGTAAATTATAACTAATTAATGTACTTCCCTTGTCGGAAAGACAATTAAGTGAAAGAACTATAAAATAAACAAGGGGGGAGGGGAGGGGGAAGTGAAAAACAAAAAAAAAATAGATAGTATAGTAATCTCTCAATATCTGCGATCTTACCATCCATGTTTCGCATATCCGCATCAAATTTTTGCATAGCTCTCCGCGTTTTGTTCTTTATTTTTTAAATTCATAATTGTATGCGGAACAAATTCGTAAATGGAAATTTTTGTCTATCTCTTTAAGTTTTAGAAGATACAATTTGCATTTGTCTTAGGGTGTTTTTGTTTATTGTGACGAAAGTGACCAGCTGTCACTAAGAACCAAGATGCCGTGAAAGTCGTCAGATTGACGATATACGTGAAAGTCGTCAGATTGAAAGCAGTGAGAATGACTGCTTTCAAGCGAGCAATCGACAACAGCGATGTATACCTTCCAATGCTTGCAATAAATAACGAGATGATACATCAATATTTTCATTAAACTATGTTTTCGAAATAATCCCAAACCCTATTAGTACGAAAGCTGTTTTATAAATGACATTGGCTAAAATGCCGATCACCTTCTCTAATGCTAATCCCACGTAAGTTCACGAAGGTTTCAGCTCAACTGTTTAGTCAAGCAGCGAAGCATCATTGCATGAGCATCAAAGGCAATTGCAAACGGAAGTAGTCAGACTGACAAGTTTAAACAAACGCAGTTAACTCTTTTGCTTTCGTCACATTAAATGAACACACTCTTTAAATTCGCATAGTTGAAATCAATCTGAGTATAACATCAAAAAGGTCGCCTTAAACTTCATTGTCGTTAGTGGAATTTACATATCTGTCTGTACGTGACATGGGGGGGGGGGGGGCCGGTAACAGACTTTGATTCACCCTTTATCGTGACATAACTTATGTTTCTAGACCTTCCCCAAGGACACAATCAAACCCTCATTCCTTTCCTCATTTAAAAGGTATACTTATGTCCCTGTTTAATAATGCATTTTTTTAAAATATTCTTTTATTAAAGTATGATTAAAATTATTATTAACATAAAATTAACCGTTATTGAAAATGAAAGAGTTCTAATTACTTACCAATGGCTTGCGGTGCCACAATATGAGTAAATCCTGAAGAAAATAGGATTAAAACTGTTGGAAAGGAAACCCATGCCAAATATTGAAGAGCAGAATGGGTAGCAAGGTCCTTATAAAGCCACAGCCTAGCTGAAATTCATTAAGAGTTTTAGTGGAAAGAACACACTTATCATATAAATATTTATACTTGAGGCAAATTTTAACAATCATACATGATATTTTTAGGTTTCAATCACTTCTATGCTTAAAAATTAGATTCATTATAAACTCTAAAATTTTGAATTATATTGCTGATTAGAAACCAAAATAAAATAAATAAAATCTTAATGTGAGTTACTAAGTTAATTATTAATAATTTGATTTTCTTCTGAATAACAAAACTATTAATGAGACACAGGAATGGTCAACATATTTATATATTAAATAAAAGATGGCAAGCACATAGCAATTATTCATATAAATAGTTGTGATAGTATCTATATTTTTATGTACCATTGCTTGTATTTATAATTTTATGTGCAACCCAGTTTCAAAAAATTTATGATCATGTGGTGAAATACATCTTTGTCTTTTTATTATTCACTCAAATATAACCAGCAAAAAACAAATGATAAACAACACAATAATACAAAAACAAGCGTAAACAATTTAGAAGGGAGAGATGATTTATATACGACACTCTTTCAAAACAATGTGATCACTCCTTGGAGCATTCCAAAAATACTGTATATCATCAGTACTTTCAGAAGACGATCTGGCATGCTGGCTACTAGTTTTTGACATTGTTCTGCTGTAATTTTAGCCCAAACTTTTTGCAATACAGTGGCCAACTGATTCTTCATGATGGGTTTCTTTTTTGACATTTCCAGTTTCATTATTCCCCAAAATGTCTCTATTGGAGACAGGATTAGATGGGGGCCAGTCTGAAATGACTAATATTTCAAGCAGTCAGCCGCATTTCTGTTTTCACTCGATAAGGTGCTGCACCATCTTTAAAACGCGTAAGGCCGATTGGTGTGAAGCTTCTCGATTGATAGAATTGTTTTTTCGAGTCATTCACTTCAGACATGTATTTCCAAAATTAATTAATGTTAAAAAATACCATATCACATTGTCTATGTTATTTTTTTTAATGCTTAATTTATGACTATCATTTACACTTTAATAGCTCAGGTAAAAAAAAAATATTATAAATGAAACAATATAATCATATCTCTAACAATTAAATTAAATTACATCACAAGCCTTTGATACACCATCCAGGATATTTTTAAATCTCTATGATAATGCCGTCAGGTGAAAATGTCGAGAAAGACCCATTAAATATTAAATTGAAAGACTGTTTCTAAAATCTATCATCTATCGAAATTAATATTATTTCAAAATTATTCTATAGAAAATTCAAAGAAAAGGTGATCAGAAAATGCAGTTATTTTTATGAGAGAGGTAAAATCCATGCATGAAGATTGCAACCTGAAGCAGATGGAGACATCAGGGTTTGAGTGTAAGCATCCAGGTGCAAAATTCATAAAACTTGGAACATAATATGTAGCTGCCTTAATATTATTCGAAGTGATTCCAATTTTTGTATGAGAAACCAAAATGAGGTTCCAGTATAAGCCTTATTAGTAAATAATTTACTTTACAGAAGTAGTAGCCCCATGGCTGAGAGATGGGGAGTAGGCTTTCTAGTTTTCGAACCCATCAGATCGCAGGTCCAAATCTCACCGTGGCCATGAAAATTTGTGTTTGTCGAGGGAATGCCCAAAGACAATAACCATATGGAATTGTAACATGTCATATTGTGTCAAAATATTCAATGGGGCTAAAATTATAATAAAATTACTGAAATCTATTATAATAAAACTACTGAAATTAAGAATTTTTTCATACATCCAGACAGATCAGTTAAGAAAAAATAACTGCTTCTAATATAAAATAATGAAAAATCGGGCAAAACAAAATGATTTTTCCAAAGACACGTAATTGAATGTATAGCAATTTGACACCTAATATTACAAACTGAAAGTCTATTCAAAAGTCAAAAACAGGAATTTGTCTTAATTAGCTGTCAGTTAACAAAAAAAATTTGAATGCACCCATTCACTGGTGTGTGTTAGATAACGCTACAAGGGGAAAGCAGACTAGAAATTTTTTGACAAATTCCTTACCTTGACTTTGAATGTGATTATGTGTTAATTTTTAATTATATTATTATTATTATTATTATTATTATTATTATTATTATTATTATTTGTCATTTCCTATCTTTTGACTTATTATTATTTTAGATTGTCAATTGTCTGTCAGCACAGTGGTTTAGTGACTGTTATTCTGCATGAAATCTGTAATAATAAAGTTCAAAATGTAAGACAAATTACTTAGCCATTAACTAAAACTGACACATTAATAAATGCAATACATGAATGCGGCCAGTCTTAACGATGTCAGTCAAGAAAGTTAGGGGATGCTATTCCGCACTTTGACTGATGTTTGCTACTAACCGATCTTTTTTAAAGATGTCGATACTAAACGTTTGAATTATCTATTAAATGGATATATTTTGCATGGCAGAGAGCACAAGGAAATACAATTCGATATACTTTTGTGAAAGCAGGAATTGCCCCTCCTGTGGATGATTCAATCATGAGAATCAAAGACGAGGAAGAGGAAGAAATGGTAATTAGGCCTAACAAAGAACTACTTACTGAAATGATGAATTAATTTGCTCAGACACAGACGATTCTGATTTTGAAGGACTGAGATTTCAAAAAAATAATAACTATCGACAATAAATCGATATTCATGATGATGGCAAGGCATACTAATAAGTATCTCGTGATAAACAATGCAAGGCAAAGTTTGTGCAACAATAAGTATTAACAACGGTATCAACATGCAATTCACTATTTTAAATAAATTTATTTCTGATATAATGTAATTTTAAATGTCATGAATAAATTTTGTCATATGATCATTTATTTTGAATACTTTCTCATTTTTTTCAGACGATCATAATGCACTGCACATTTGAACGAATATGGCGGAGCACTCCCTGTTGCTGAATCGCTATCTTAGGTGTAAATACACGGATGCATATTATATACAGGAAAATTTTCCAAATTGATGCAAAAACTTAGGTGCATATTATATACGGGCAATTACCACGTATATATTCTCATTAGATAATTAAGTAAATCATTGAAAATTATACGAGGGAGGATCGAAAATTAACGCACAACAATGTTTTGTGGCAACATTTTTAATAATAAGCAAAAATGAAACAATACACAAGAAAGCTGCAGGTTTTACCTATTTTTCGACATATGCACCACGTCTCGCAACACATTTCTCCCATGGTGGCGCCAGATTCAACACAACTCATTCATTAAACTCCATTTTCTGGTTGTATAGCCATCTACACACAGCTGATTTTACCTCTTCATCCGCACCAAAGTGTTGGCCTCCTAGGAATTGCTTCATTGATCTGAAGAGGTGATATTCAGATGGTGCAAGTCTGGGCCATAGGGTGGATATTTGAGCACTTTCCAGCCAAATTCCTCAGTCTTTCCCCTCGGCCTCTTTGAAGAACCTGCGCCATCTGGAGATGTTGCTATGATCGGCTATAGCGACACCTGATCAAGCCATTGCTGTCTGTAGCAAAAGATTAAAACTATCAATTTACCAACTATGAACATCCAGACCAAAATAGTATTCCATACAAAAATTGTTGTGTATTACTTTTCAATCCTCCCTTGTACGTTTTCCCCTTTATTTTGTCCCCCTTCCCATTTTTACCCCTTTTTGGGCCATAAAAACACAAACTTCCCCATAAGCATATGGGCTTCAGAATAGATTAACTCGTGATATCAGGGTACCATCATAAAAATAGATTGAATAAAAGTGTTTTAATACCTCTTTCACACATTGCAATTGCGAAATCCATAGCAAAACTACAGAGAGCCATGCTTACACCTAGGAGAGCAAGGAAGACCCAATCTTCTCCAATTCTTGCAAAAGTGTGTCTCCAAACTGTACAGAAAGCATCTGAAAGCAAATGAAATATTTACTATAAAAACGTATTTCTTAATTAATCCGAAATTCTATGAAATATTTAATTCAAGGTGGTACATGCTTGTTGTCTACCTATGCAACGTATACTGCATCATGCGCTGCTTTGAAGACCCCTTCTCCATTAGAAATGTCCTTTAATAAAAGGGTTATTCAGATAGTAGCACCACTCATTCGGAGGTGAATGAATTTGGCCATTTCTAGGACAGACAGCATGATCAATTCACTCATTCATCATACTTGATGTGAATTTCATTGAGTTAGGAGCTTTTGTGTTGCTTGTTTTTTGAATGTTTAAAATGAAAAGGAGAATTTAATAATTTCCAGATGGACCAATGGAAGATTGTCAGACTTGTGTGAATGGCCATACTGAAAAGATGAATGGTGACAAAAACTGAAATCAAAACAGCAGTTGCAGGTATAGTATTACCACAAACTATGAGAAACGGTTATTTGAAGCTGAACTACAAGCATGTGTTCCTATGCAGTGTAACATTCTCACACAATATAACCAGACAGCTTACACTTTCCTGATACAGGACAACCAGATGTACACTGAAGAGCAACTGAATAAGAAACAGCTGGCATTATGCAAATGTGGTGCTGTGCATGGCCCTGGCAACGGAAACGGAATGATGAAAGCAGCGATCTGACAATCTAAGGAGGATATGACAGCCATCGGTAACAGTTGAAGGCAGTGTGGGTAAGACAAAAATTCTAAGCGCATTTGATCGTGGGCAAATTATCGGGGTCACTCCATCTCAAGTCACGAGCCTGTGTTACCAGGCATACCTTCAGTATGTCGATGCGGTAAATCCAATCCTGCAAGGGCCAACAGCATTTGCATGAGCATGGTCATCATCGGCCAGCTCACATTGTAATGGCAGAACCACATGAAGCAATTGACTCCTCTTGCCAGCAGAGTACTCATTAAGCTGATGGAGGTGGCATTCTCGTCTGGGGACTTTTTACGTGGATTGAAATGGGACCCCTCGTACTTGTTTCATCATCCCTCACAGGTGAACGTTCCGGGATATCCTTGATGATCATGTGCTCCTGTTGCAACCTTCAACATCCCAATGCAGACCACTTCCCACAACAAGACAATGCACCATGCCATCGCTCCCAAATTCTACCTGGATGGTTGGATGAATGTGACCTCGCTTCCCTGGGCAGAATCCCATCGAGCATATCTGTGATACCATCAAGAGAAATGTTTGAGCCTCAGATCCCCCTCCATCAAATCTTCATGAACTGTGGGAGTTCATTTAAGAGTTGTGGTTTCATATGGCTTTTCAACATGTCTTGTTGAGTCCATGCCAAGACAAATTGCCACTGTGATCAGGGCAAAAAGCGGTGCTACACAATACTAGACAGGTATCTGTAATTCAATTGCTGCTCAGTGTAAATTGAAATGAAAACTGCTTGTAACTTTAACCAGTTAAAGGTAAAAACATCAAAAATTGACCTTTAAACTTACCTAAACATTTGGATTTGCATCTTCCTCTATAGGGTTTGAAACCAGGAGCATATTTTTCCTCTCTCTTCCTTAGCGTCTCTATAACTCTAACTTTGGCTGCCTCTTCTCGTGCATATTCTCCAAGGTCTTTTGAATAACGACCATACATCTGAAGGAAGATTTAATTAACATTGTCTGTATCATGTTAATTTTTATAAAATGTAAAAAAATAAAATAAGTAAAATGTTTATAACTTACGCAGATCAAATTTTTTCATAATTTTTGCTTTCTTTGTGTATTACATCGGCAGTAACAAAATTCTGTCTAATGGCATAGTTAAAGTTTGTGCAACTCTTTTTTTACATGTAAAATAACTATTGTGGCAGGCTTTCTTCCCCAGATCAACCTTTTAATTTTAAATAAACTGTCTCTTACCGCATTTTAAACTTTAATTTTACCTCCACTCTATCTTTTTAATGGCATCCTAGTGCTTGCAATTATTCTTGGAATTCAAAGACATCTTCATGCATTATTCATTCTACAGACGTGCATGAATAAGTGCGCTGTCTGTTGGTTAAACATCAGCGAAATCTAACTATCACATATCTAATTATCTGGGTTCAAATGACTGATTTCTTCTGGGCAAACATTCACAAAGTCAGGACTTCCCTGGAAAATCTTCTTTCAAGACTTGAAAGATACTACCTTATGTTCAATTAAGCCTGTCTTGTCCATTTACATATTCAAATCATTAGAAAGAACAGTAATGATGCATGCAACAATGTACAGATGGCTACGACTGCACATATTATCAAGTGAAGAACAGTCATCTCGAACTGCGCATATTTTCAAGTAAATGGGACAAGCCTTGTCAGCCAAGGTTTTAAACTACAGCTAAGTGTTCACTTTCACTAACCTTCGAAAGCATAAATAACTATTTGAAAGGGCCATAAATATTAGTTACTAAAACATCCTAGGGGCATCATGAAGCAATACCACAAGTAATACTTGAATAATAATTCGTCAAGTATTTTTCTAGATATTCGACAAAATGTCTAAAACCAAGTGTCCAATTACTTTTTGATGGATAGTGTAGTTTAAAGATTAGTCCCAGCAATAAGATTACATAGGGGTCCTTTCAATACTGCATTTGGGAAAAGATATTGTTAATTCCAAGACGAGAAGCTAGTTTCAGAAGTTTTATTCATAGTAGCTTGCAAAATGAAGTCTGCGGGAAGATGGTGTTTTGAGATGATGATCAGAGGCATATGTCAACAGCAACCCCTGCTTCAAACTTGGAGAAAGTGCAGCCACAGTATCAGATATATTATCAAGGTGAAAAAAAATTGATAAATGGGTTCCACGTGATTTGACAGAAAGATGCAAACTGAAAAGACACTAGGAAATCTGCACGATTGATTTTTTGACAGAAAAATTATCCACACCTGACCCAATTGATCACATGATTAAATAACTGTCTCAAAAGTCGTGTGCCATATGAAAAGTTTACGAATGTTGGCTTTATGTTCACACGGTTTCGCAAGCTTATCGTTCTTGTTCAAAATGTGCACCATGCACTCGAAGACAATGTCTCACACGATCCAAATTTTCATCTGTCTTGAGTAAAAGTGTAGCTGGTGGAATGATGTGTAGGGTATTGGCGATTCTTTCCTTTAAGTCATCCAGATTTTCAGGCTGTGTCTGAAACATCTGCTGTTTCACGTAGCCCCAAAGGAAAAAGTCAAGTGATGTGTAAGATCTGGTGAACGTGGAGGCCAACTGATTGGGCCACCTAACCCAATCCTATGGTCCAGAAACATGTTGCTTAATTTTTGACGAGTCTCAGTGTAATGTGATGTTGTTCCATCAAGCTGAATCCATATCCATTGCCGGTACACAAAGAAGTATCAGCTCTAGACGTTGTTCCGGTGTCAGCATTATTCATCTACTTCACTATTTCACCTACAAAATCAAAGCAACCAATTAATCCATTTGGTATGCGACTTTTGAGACACACGGTATAATACGTTCCTCTTAATAGCCAAACAAACAGTGGGTTACATTCAAACAGTGGATAACGCTGACTGTATAGTGGAATCAAGAGGTGCTATCCATTGATGCTTCCTAGGAGCAAGTGAAGCCAAGAATTTGTCAAGTCAAGAATTCATCATTTTGGATAAAAATTTGTCCTCCTTGAAACTGACATTGGTGATAAATAAAGGTTTTAATTATTTCTTTCCATGATAAAGCTAGACTTCGTGCTTCACTTGAACATCCAGAAACTGAAGAAGCCTGAAGTCTGAGTTTCTACCTTGTCCACCTTATTCATTAGACCCCACGCAATAACTATATATTTTTTTAAACATTTGGACTCTTCTTCAGAAAAGAATTTCTTTCCCAATCAAAATGCTATCAAATAGCCTTTAAGAATTTATGACGCTGTGTGAAAAGTGCTTTAACTGACCTAAATATGCTTTGTACACTGATCATCCAAAACATCATGACCACACTAACCTGTGAGAATGTGCTCGTCGAGATGACATAAATGGCACGCAACGAGGTGTGAATGGTATTTTAACAGCTGCAGGAGATGGTCAGACATCATTTTGTCAACTATGTGTGTGTGCAATGGGGAAGGCTGCTGATTAAGTGACTTTGATAAAGGCCAGATTGTGATGGTCCGAAGATTAGGGAGGACTATCTTCGAAATGGTCAGGCGTTCGCGAATGGCAGTTGTTATACTTAAGAAAAGTGGAAGATGGAGGGTGAAACCAGTAGTAGATGCCGAGGCGATGGATGACAATGCCTTATCAATGAACATGGACGTTGGAGACTGTCCTGCTTGGTAAAGGGAAATAAGCAGCTGCCGGTGGCTTAACTAACAGCTGAATATAGTGCATGTTCAAATACAAGTATACAAGTGATTTTAAAATGATGAATCAAAAGTACCTAGTGCAGTTCTGTGGGTCAAAATAAACAAAGTTCCTTGTGCAAAATGTCGAAATCCCAATCCTTATACCCCTAAACACTTCGCAAAATATGGCAAAATTTTGTTTGGTTTTAACAAACTTCGTGAAGTGTTTAGGGGTATAAGGGCTGGGATTTTGACATTTTGCATGAGGAACTTTATGTTCATTTTGACCCACAGAACAGCGCTAGGTACTTTGATTCACCATTTTAGAATCACCCTATATATGAGCAATTGTGCATCGGACTTTATTGGATATGGGAATCTGCAGTAGATGCCTCTCACATGTACTGATGTTAACCTAGCATCATCGACGTTTACGACTACAGTGGATCTGTGACATTGTGATTGGACCGTGCAGTGACCATTAAGAGTTGCCTGGTCTGATAAATCACAACGGGTTGCAGCTGTTCTGCATGCTAAAGATGGAGCAACACAGTATTAACAGTTTTAAGCCAACCATTTTTTGAAGAAAAAATTGATCTCTGATATAATTTGGGAAACTTTTTTTTGTGCATTCATAAATGATCCTTTTGGTCTAAAATTGTTTGCAATAAATCAGAGGCAGTTGCTCATTTGTAGCATTTATTTCATTTCCAGGTAATGTTTTATATTTTTTCTGAATTTATAAAAGGTTAAAAAAAAAATGAAAATAGACAAATTTTAGATAGTTTGTTCATGACAGAATGGCAAAGAAATTTTTTTGAAACATTATTTTTCTAGGAATTTTCATTTGAATTTATGTCAAATTGTAATTTGAGCTCTCTAACATAAACACGCCATTTGATCCTATGCATGTCCATAACTCATGTGATTCACTCCTCCTGTTATGGCTTATGGCGCGAAGTTCAATTTTCCTGTTCTCTGTAATGAAGCTGATAACCTCATCCTAGAGCATAGCCAAAAATGATGTTTCAAGGGATTGCAGGGTTCAATTTTTTATTGAAAATATTATAATAACTTCTATTTCCCTTTAAAAATAATTAAGACATCAAAAGTAGCAGTGCCTTCTGCTTTGATTTGAATCGGTTTTTTCCCTATTCTGGAGTGCAGTAATGTGTTATGGACGTTTCAAAGCCATGAAATACACAATTTGCGGTTCGGAGACTGCAATCTCTGAATAAGTCTAAATATCATTTTTTATTTATATTCGGACAAATATTTTTTGCCTACTGCTTTTTCACTTAGCAGCAACACAATTTTTTTTTTTATGAAAGTGGCCTTATATAATTCAATCAGTTGCATTTTGGTCAATATTGCTGTAATTATAAAAGAAAAAATGGTCTAGGAATAGCAATATGGTAGTGTTTTATTGCGAATCTATGCGTTTCGAGGAATCTCATCATCAAGATTCTGAACAACTACAAAGAAGGCAGCATAAAACCACCTGGTCTTATGGGTATTGCCCTCCAATCAGCGTGAACTGAGTCAGCACTGACTGGCGGGCTTACAATAGCTGGAGATAATACACAATTTTGCCGATTGTTGATTGGCTTTTAAATATAATGAAACAGAAATGTTTTAATACATAAATAAACAATTAAATAAAATATAAAGATTGAAAATAAAAATAAAAACCGGGGCAAAAGACCAGGTTCATACCCTTCTATTGGAGGGAAAATTGGGGCAAATGTCAGTGTTGCAAAATGTCCTGTGACATGAAAAATGAAGAACACTATCCTTTCGCTTCACTAATGAAAGAAAACAACTACACTACGTTCACATACACGGGGCCCCGAAATAACTAGGATATCAACCATATTCCGAGAACGTGGGATGAAGATCGCATATAAAACGGCAAACAAGTGCAGATACGTACTGAATCCCAGAACACCAGTTGAACACGTTGTGGTGTATACAAGTTAACTTGTCCGCCGTGCGGGTGCTATTACGTGGGATGCACTAAGAGGTCCTTCAAGGAACGTTTCTCCGACCACAGAAGATCATGGACCAACCGAGATGGAAAGTCAACGTTCGCGGACCATCTGATATCAAAAAAGCACAGGTTTGGGCCGAGTGAAGAAATTATGTTCGTTTTAAAAATAGGTAAGGACCCCAAGAAGATACTGACCTACGAAGCTCTGGCTATCAGAAAATCTCTAAAAACAGACAAGGATAAAATACTGAATAGCCAGAAGAATTTTGACAAAAACCCTATCTTGGACACAATCAATCATATTATTTATCCAACACTAAACGTTATCCCACGATAATGCCTCATTTGCCCATTACATTTACTTCAAAGATAGGGATAGTTTTTCCAGCGAAAAGATAGTTTTCTTCATTTTTCATGTCACAGGACATTTTGCAACACGGGCATTTGCCCCAATCTTCCCTCCAATAGAAGGGTATGAACCTGGTCTTTTGCCCCGGTTTTTATTTTTATTTTCAATCTTTATATTTTATCTAATTGTTTATTTATGTATTAAAACATTTCTGTTTCATTGTATTTAAAAGCCAATCAACAATCGGCAAAATTGTGTATTACCTCCAGCTATTGTAAGCCCGCCAGTCAGTGCTGACTCAGTTCACGCTGATTGGAGGGCAATACCCATAAGACCAGGTGGTTTTACGCTGCCTTCTTTGTAGTTGTTCAGAATCCTGATGATGCGAGTTCCTTGAAACGCGTAGATTCGCAATAAAACACTACCATATTGCTATTCCTAGACCATTTTTTCTCTTATATAATTATTATTTTATTAGGTTTCCAATAGTTTTATGTACCTATTAGAAAATAAATAATATATAGGAGGTTTCTATGTTATAAACTGAATGGCCAAAAGTCACAGGAAGGGCTGTCCCATTTGAAGATGTGTAGTGTATGGCTCCCGAATGTTGCAGGCATGCAGAACAGTGTAGACACAATATCTAAACAGTCTGTTAAAGACAGGTGTGTAGTGAATGTGGCAGACTTTGAACATGGATTGAATCGGTGCAAGCTGCATGGATCATAGAATATCGGAGATTACACAAGATGACCAGGTTTCTGAAGTCAACAGTGTCTAGGGTGGATCTTCAATACTGCAGAGATAATGTTTCCACATCGATAAACCCCACACAGGAAGACCATAAACGTTTAACGAACAGACGTCATATTACCTCAGCAAAGCCATACGGGCCAATCGACGGGCTAATGTAAGTTAGATCACTGCCTATTTGAATATGGGGCATCAGGAACCCATTTCTACCAGGACTATATGAAGACAAATGCACCGCATAGGCTCAGCAGCCGACAACCGACTCTTGTCCCTTTGCTGACACCTCAACACAGAGCTCAACGCCTGGCATGGGCCCGCGAACATCATCACTGGACCATGGAACACTGGCGGTGTACAGCATGGCCAGATGAATCCCTGTTTCAGTTGTATTGAGCTGATGGGCATGTGACAGTGTGGCATTTGCTCCATGAAGCTATGGATCCTGCGTGTCAAAACAGTTGTGTCAGGCAAGAGTGTGTCTCAGTTAAGGGCTGTGTTCAGTTATGTGTGGGTCAATATCTCTCCAGAAAGATTCCAATACCTCGTAGGGTCCATGCCTCGACATGTTTAGTACAGTTATGAGGGCTCATGGACGTGTAACTTGCTATTAACATCACATCCAGTGCCTTCCTATGGCTTTTGGCCACTCAATTTATCTAAAAATTACATGCCACCCTCTGTGTTGTTGAAGAATTCTAGGGAGAATGCAGAAATAGAACTATCATTGCCTCTGTTATAGACTGATCGAGATATTCTTAAGATAGGCCCATGGTGAATATTTGGAAGGTATCCAAGTTTTGACGCGGTCTTCCAAGATCTTTTAATGACATGAAATTAGCTCGTAATTATCAACTCTTATGGAATCAGAGAAGTACAAATTATTTTGTTAATTAAACCCAAATTTTAAAATTTTAAAAAAAAAATGCCCAAATCTTATAAAATGCATTTGTTTATGAACTTTTGGAGAAACTACCACGAAATTATTTCAATCTGTTAAGGAATAATCAAAAATTAATGACGTCGTTTAAAGTTCCCGAATTATATTTAAAATAATTCTTGGGAACAGTAAAATTTATCAAATATTAAAATTTCTGCTATTTGCTACAATTTTTAGTTACACAATGTTGAAATAACTAGGGAACCTCATGAATTGATAATAAAATTCCGAATAACTAATACAGGTAAAACCTATATGCAATAATATATCCAGTGTCCACGCAGTCTGGTCGCCAAATTGCCAATGGCAATAGTTCAACTAATCTGATGAACAATTGTCACATTTGGCAAACATACTTGGCTAATTCTATTTACATGGAATTTTATTTAACTTTAGATTAAAAAATCACATGTAATTGAGCAATCGGCCACAAAAGTGTGATTATCACATGACATTTATGTTGACATCTGAACATCGGAGTCACGCATTAACAGTACAAGCGAGCGATAAGATCGTTTCAAACAGCAAGTCCCGCCAAATTGTGATAATTTATCAGGAAAAAAGAATAGCTCCGATATTAATCAATTATCTGAGAGTGAGATTTCAGACAAGTGTTACAAAACATGTGGCAAGAACATCACCTAAAAGCATGGTGGTTCCATAAATGTGACTGGTTGATATTCAAGCCTGAGAAAGTTATGTAAAATAATATTTTTACAATAGGAAAATCTTCAGTCATGCCCAAAGTTGGTGACTTTTGAAAACGCGAAGATGGTAACGATTATAAAACAACCGTAGTAGTGAAAACGTTATTTAACATTGAATTTTGAGACACCCTGTATAATAAACAATGTACAAACTTTTAGGGGAGGTAGTATGGGTGATTCTAAGCAAAAAAAAGTTCATATGAACATGGGTCTGAATTTGAAAGATAACTGAGATATGAACAGAAATAAAAATGCTGCCACCAAGATCAACAAGTTAATAACTCAGGTTCTTTAAGATCTAGGATAATGAAATTTGGGGGAATAATAGGGTACATAAAACTGTATATGCCGTTAAAATTTGATCGAATTCCAAGAAATAGTTTCCGAGTTATGCACTCAATACCATAACACGTGCTGGTTAGTACTCGCATGTGAGCACTGTTACGATTTTGAATGCGTAACTTGGAAACTATTTGTTGGAATACGATCAAATTTTAACGGTGTACACAGTTTAATGTACCCTATTATTCCTCCAAAGTTCATTATCCTAGGCATTACAGAACCTGAGTTATTATCATGTTGATCTTGGTGGCAGCATTTTTATTTCTGTTCATATCTCAGTTAGCGTTCAAATTCGGACCCATGTTCATATGAACTTTTTTGCTTAGAATCACCCATACTACCTCCCCTAAAAAGTTTGTACATTGAATTTTGAGACAACCTGTATACACAATTTATTGTTATTATTCGAAATAAAAGCACTGCTTTTCACTTTGCATATATGTCATGCTTCATAATTTTAAATTTAAATTTGTCTAAAGAAAATAGTTATTGGCTAAAATATTGGCGATAATTTCATTCATGCCAAAGTTTATAGTCAAAGATTTTATGGGCACATTAAATATCCATACACAGATGTAGAAACAGTCGAATAATTTTAGAACAACAGATGCTAGAGCCATAAAAGTCGGATCCATCTACAGGACAATGGCCGTGAATAATTGAATAAAAGTATCCCAGCGTCCTTAGAACTGAAGTTGTGAAAACTAACTTTTGAACCATGACATTAGAGAAAAAGTTCTGGTCACAAAGTTTTAGAGTATCACAGAGTTAGTAGAAATCCATTTTTTGCATAAAGAAAACAAAAGCATAAAACTAGTAAAACGGGGGAGAAAAGTCCATGTATGGAACACCTTCTGGACATATACTTAACTATTCACATGTAGAACAATAAACGCATGAAATCGCTCCTATTTAACATTGCAAAAGTGGAAGCCTGAATAAAATTAAATAAAACAATCACTAAATGCAACTCCGATTTTCCCCTCCTTCCCATATATTGATTTTTCTGGTGATTTCCGATACAAAATCTATTCATTAAAATCTTCACTATAATGGTCAAAACTTAAGCCATTTTTACTCCACGCATATCTAAGGAATTTGTATTTTTAAATCTCTAACAAAGCAAAATTGAAAAGCTAACACAAAAATCGGTCGTTCTTCAAAATAGCTGCTCTTAAAACATGCATATTGTAAACATGATCTTGAATCTTGGAGAAGAAAATTGATTGTGTATAAGAGAGTGAAAATTTAATTATTTTCCATAATTATCTTCCTGTGATGCAATTCGAAGAAATAAGGAGTTGCGCTTGTTGGCCTAGAGCACTGAGGCGCAAGTCTTATCGCTCTTGCAACCAGCAAGTCGCAGGTGCGAATCCCGCTTGGAGCATGGATGTTCGTGTTTGTCCTTTATTAATAGAAATCCCGTGTTGGGTTCTGGCCTGTTGGGGAACAACCCACGGGTTGTTTAAATATAATTTGTTTATTTAATTCAACGTCAAGTTGCTCCACCAGCACATGGTCTGAAGAAATTACAAAATTTCTTCTAAGGAAGGTATGCAAAATCGAGATGTTTGAGCTATTGAGGTTGTTCCAGGGGGACTGTGAGAATTCAACTAATGTTCCATCTGGCATAAGATGTGAAGAGTTTTTTCATCATTTTGGTTTGAATAAAAATCAAGGAAGAAGACTTTTTCATTTCCCACTAGTGGAAAATATAATGCACCTGTGAACCAATTTTTGATATTGGCCAGTTTTCCTGAACCAGAGTTTTCAATTTGAATATTTTCAGCCTCAAAAATATTCTCTGGACCCTTGTTTTATCTCGCAGGACGACCATCATAAGCGAGAGCGTATCTCCATCAGCACTTAAAGGAAATGACACCGAATCAGAAGTTAATTTCATATAGTTTTAAATACTTTCCTGATACTAAATATCAATTTTATTATTTTTTTTTAATTTCATTTTTAATAAAGTAATCATAACTTAAAGACCACTTCCAGTAATATAAATTCACTGAATTTACAGGCCGTTGGCACGAACATAATCATTCACCCAACATGATTTACAAGGCCTATTAATCTCGTCGGCCTCGGCTTAGCAAAGATGACGTCACGCGCAGCTAACGTTTTTGAATGGAGGGGCCCCCATTTCGCTTATCTATTGTCTCTTTCTTAAAAATGTTTGTAACATTTTTCCATAAAAACTTGTTTTCTTATTTATTTTTTTATTTTTATTGATTGTAATCCAATATGTTAATCCAAGGCCTGTATGGCCAGAGGCCGACGAGTTGGATCCTTGGATGGACCTGGATTAACGACTGCGGTAAGATGGTCGCCCATCCAGTGACTAGCCGTGCCTGGTGTTGCTTACTTCCCTGAAGTTGTGTGTTCAGTGGAAGCCCACCAGGCCACGGCCTCCCTCGTTACATTTTTATGTTACATTCTTTCTGCTTATTTATTATCTTGATAGCGATATTTTTGACACAGGGAGGGCCGACTGTTGTGTCATACCTACAAAGGCCCTGGCTGTCAATTTGACGGCAAGCACTTTGATCTGATAAAATATAAAATAAAAATGACAAAAAATAAAATTAAAAAATATACATGAATTTATGAATACCTAATTTTATTCAAATTTTCAAATCAACACCTACAACAAACAATAGTTTTTTAAATATTCTTGGCACATTTGCCACAGACAGCTTTTTTACGATTAGCACAAATCTCAAAAGTATTATTTTTTTACACTTTGTATTTATTTAACATTGCTGCCTGTTAATACCTTGTTTCACTGTTTCTTCTTCAGTAGCAGAAATTATTTTCAAAGGCTATCTTTACAGTTGAACTACACCTTTTTTTTGAATAGTCCATTCAAAGTTCACTCACAAGTTGAAGAATAAAGTTATGGTGAGAGATATTCTTCCATTGATTTTGCAGTAGATGAGCCATGAGTTTATGGCTGCAGAATCAAGTATATTATAAAAACCGTGCATAAGCTACCCTACAGCTCTAGCCCTCATAATATCTGCATGGCATTTGGTCAATTATATCCACACCCACTTGTTTCATTGTAAAATGCAATTATTTCAAAAAGCTATTCTGAACCTGCGCAGATTTCTACATGTGGATGCAATGTACTCTAAATAGTGACATTTTTTGGGTTTACCATGATAAATGGTAAGGGTTGTGTCATCATTTGATTCGTAAAGTAAATGATTCGTAAAGTGGTGTGCGAATAATTTTAGAAATTGCCGGTAATTATCTAAAAGTTTATTCCTTACTTCTGAGGACAGTGCAAATATGTCTGCAGATAGTTGCATAAATCTCGTTTTTTTCTCAAGTCAAAACGCATTTCTTTGAATCTGTTTCTGCTCATTGTTTCATTGAAAACAGGTGGCATCCAGTCTTTCGACCACAGAAGATCTAAATCCAATTGGCTCATGTTATAAGCTCCTTAGGAATAAATCAAGGAAATAATTCCTACAGCTCATACAGAGAAACATTCGAAGTATCATCATTATTTTATTTTTTTGTCAGGATTTACTTATAATACATAATTTTATGTCTTGATTTCTGCTGATGTATCATTGCCACTTTCTTCACCCGAAACATTTTTTATATTTCGGAGTCAAGCTAATTTTTGTTCTATTTCTAAAACTAATTTAATACCATCAGATGGACTATTTCTAAGAGAAACAAAAACCCTTATGAACGTAAATGATATTCGGGTAGCATAAATAGTGAAACAATAGCCCCCTCTATTGTCATAAATTATGAGATTTTTACAAGTCATGCACAGATTCAAATACCGTCAAATTGACGGCAGTGGTCTAACTCTAACTCAAAATATCTCAAAAAAATAATTTCATTGAGTTACTCATTTTTTCAGTGATGGTATAGAACCATATATCAGGAAAAGTCATTGATAGAGAAAATAGACTAAATTTAATTTACATTTTTCATCATGCTACCATCAAGTTGACAATCTTGGCCCTTCTAGTGTTAAGGGTTGAATTAGGAATAGATGAACACTTAATCAATTCCTGGTTCAGCTATGCCATTCATGAACTTTTCTCGCCCATTTTATGAGTTTTATGCTTTCGTTTTCTTTATGCAGAGAATGGATTTCTACTAAAACTCTCTGAAACTTTGTTACTGGACTTTTTCTCTATTTGTCATGATTCAAAAGTTATTTTCGTAGCTTCTTAGTGCTTACGCTAGGGATGCTGGAATACTTTTGTAGACCTTCCAAGGGCTCACACTTCTTCCGCTGTATACTACGAGTCAAAATGCTGGACAAACCAGGTTATTTGCTGGACAAATCTTTTATAATGATCTGAAAGCTTAATGTTTAGGATGGTGGGATTGTTGTAAAAAGTGTGGGTCTGTCTCACTAAATGCATCTACTTTTATTCAATTAGGCACCATCACTTTCCTATAGAGAGACCTGATTTTTTTTGGCTCTAGCATCTTATTTTGTTCTAAAGCTATTTGACTGTTTCTAGAATTTCCTCTACACCCTGTATAAGGTATTAATGTGCCTAAAAAATTTTTGAATATGAAACTTAGCATTTAATTTTTTTTTTATAATCAATATGTTATTGGATATAGGTGCTATGTAATTTTATTCGAAATTTTATTATTACTCCATGAGGTTCCCAGGTAAGCGTAAAAATAAATAAATAAATTAATTAATTGATTAATTAATTTTTCCCAGCAAAAAAAAAATATGTTGGAAGTGAGAATTTAGCAATAATCACTTAAAAACAAGTGCTTTATTTATTATTTGTCAGAGAAGAGTAATAGAACCAAGAATGCTTTTAAAAGAATGTCTAGTGTTAATTATTTGATAATTATCAGATTCTAAATTGGTTCCCTGAATTTTAAAATTTTGCTAGTAATTCATGAATTTTTAATAATACAGTATATGAAAATTTATTTTTTAACTTTTTAAATTTAAATTTTACAATTTAATCTTGTAGGTTATTCATTTTTATCATTTAGAGGGGAAAAAAAGTCATAATTGGTAAAATTCTATTAAAGAGGTGACAGTTAATTGGTCAGTAAAGGGTTCATCTAAAATAAACGGTTATCACAGCCATTATTTGCAAATTGTAAGCCTTTATTAGTAGCAGTTGAGATTTCATGTGATTATTCATTCAGTGTGAATTATAAATGTTTCCTGTATGTTATGTCATGAAAATTAGATTCCTTAGAAGAAATTATTGTGGCCTTGTGGAGCTATTCTCTAGAGAATTCAGTCACCACATAATTTTACAAGTGGTACAACTTTATGGATGCCTTTCTCACAGGTTTTTTTTTTTTTAATTCTATTTTCAGTGTATATGTTGAATGAACTTTTTTAGCATTTTACAAAACACAGGCTCAGAGTATTCAAATTTAGAATTAATTATAAACACGTAAATAAAATTTTTGTCACGAAGACAAATTAAGATGTTGTTGATTTTTTTTTTCCTTTAATAAATTTTGTGTAAGTATATCTGCAAGGAAAACACTCATTAAGGAAAATACTGCAAGGAGTGCAAGGAGATGATATGATTAATGAAAGCAAAAAATTTAAACGAGGGAGGACTTTTCGTGAGATTATGTTAAAAGCCGCTTATGAAAAACACTCTTAATTTTTTAATGATTTAATTATACTCAATTGATAATTAAATTAATTAATCTTGACAATATTTTAATTTCTGAGTCAGTGCTTTAATGAAGACGGTTTTTTGTTTTGTTTTTTTTTAATTATGTAAATTTTGAAACGTATTGCCAATCGTATGTCAAAATAGGGAGGGTTTTTTGAAATATTTGTCAGCTTAATGAGACAATTTTTATTTATAATGCATATCATGATAATCAAAATGATTTGTATACATGTATTAGTTTAAAAAGATATAAAGTTAGGCTCAATTAAATGACAATGTTTATGACATTTTTCTAATTTTTCATAATTTATAAATATGATAAAACTTCCGGAGTTAACTTATGCATCAATAATAAAAAAAAGTGACTTTAATGTGCAGTTTGTTTTTCAGTATAATACAAGTAATTCGAGCCAAAGGACATAAAGAAGTTTTCTTTCAAAAGGAATGGCAACTTTTAAGTTCACCCTTGGAAATGTTTTAGTTTCATTTTCCTTATCTTATTGTCATTGTTTTTATTTCCTATTAATATGTTGCAACTTCTTTAAATTTCATGTTGAATTTTTTTTCCAATTCTTGTTCACTTTTTAAATGATTAAATAACTGTTTTTTGAAATTAAATTATTGAGATTTTTTTTTATTTCTTCACATTTTTATTTATTTTTGTTATATTGTTTATTTTTTTTAATTAAATAGAAGCTACTGAATTGAAGGTTATCAAATATCTGTTTATTTATACTGCATATTATTATATTGTTATTCTCAACATAATCACACATTTATATAAATTCAAAACAGCAAAAGCAATTTAATTTCTTTTTAAGAAATATCTTCATAATTTTAACCTTAATTTAAGCAATGTGATGCCAATGAAAATCATAAAAAAAACTTTATTATTTTATCATTTAGTTTTGAAGGCTGTAAACACTCAAGTGAGACCTATCTCTAAGATAATGGAAAATAACCACTCAGGGGGAGGCGGGTATGAAAATATCTGAATGCCTCCTCTTCTGAACTTCTCATTTTAAAGCAATTAAAGCTTAATTGTAGAGGGGAGCCTTATGAATTACGTTAAGAATGAAAAATAAAGTTTTAACAGGTTTTTAAAGATCAAAATTTGTATAACAGGATTTAAGAAGCCAAAAATAAAATACCTATTTCAATTTAGATTAATTATATTATGATTAGGAATAGTTAGAGTTAGAAAGTTGTTGGGTTTTTTTGTAAAAATGTTTATTTATTTATAGAGATAAAGAGTTTTAAAGTTATATCAAAACATTTAAAATATTATTTTTTTAGTGGTTAAATATTACTGATGTGAAGATTATATATGTATATAATTTTTATCGTATTGTCATTTTTATTTATAATAAATTAATAATTTTTTCTTTCATGATAAAATAAAATGAAACAGTGATAACAAAAATTAATTTTTAAAACTGAGCTGTAGAATAACGATAAATGTTGAGGACCAGCAATTCAATAATTCATTTAAAATTCCTTTATTAGCCTACCTCAAAACAAAAAAATAAGCAAAACGAAGATTTTCTCCAATAAATACATACTGTAAACTTTTGAAAATAATTGGCAAGCTGTAAATTTTTCCTGTATATAACGATTTTAATGTTTAATCTTGAATGAAAGGATTCAATTGCGTGTAAATAATGGTAAAATAGATGTTCTAAATTGTTATAAGAATTCCTTGGTATTTAAAATGAAAGCTTTAAAGGGGGGGAAATTAGAATTTTATAAATGATTTTAAAGCAAAGTTTACTTTTTTATAGAATATATAAAATTAAAAATTAGGTTATTTTGTTAAAAAAAAAAATTCACATATTTTTTGATAAATTTTTATTATTTTCTTAAGGGGTGTACTTCTGAATTTCTATTTATTTTCAAAATTTTGCTTATTTTCTTGTGTTGTGGTAATAAAGGAACTTTAAATCAATTTTATTAATAAATTGCGATTGGGAATTTATTTCAAAAAAAATTTTACGCCAATTTTGCTTATTTCCTGATATGAATATACATTAGTTTTAAAAATATAAATGAAAAATATAATTTATATTTCACTACTTCCTCATTTTATTTTTTACAAAATCTTTATTTTTCTTATTTCTTACTGTAATAAACTGAAAGCTATTACAGTCATTATAGTAAAGTATTAATTAATTCATTAAACAGACTCAAAAGTGGTTTCTTTAAAAAAATAAAATAAAATTAGCCAAAAAAAAAAAAAGCACTAAGATTATTATTATTATGAATATTCGTTTGATAGAAGATCAATATTAACCAAAAAGTATCAAAAATTCTAAATGAAAAAAATGATAAAAGATTAATAATGCTTTATGAAACAGCATGACTAATCAAAAACGCTTTTTTTTCCCCAGAGAAATGAAATGACAGCTAACATTTAATTAAATATGACTAACTGTGTAATTCTATATACTCTATATGTTTTTTTCATGTATTTAAAGATCCATTATCTTATCAAATCACCTTTTGAAATCTGCTCAAAATCAATCTCAACCCCATTTATTGCAAACAAAATATTTGTATTTCTGATAAGAGTGTAAAGGTGTAATAAACTTCTTCTAACAGATGTACCCATGGTATTATAGATTAAAAAGATGAAATTATCGAGATTTAATTATTGATATTTTCACTTTCACCCAATACAAAGGTGACTATACTAAATAATGAATATCCGGGAGTAAAGTGAAAAGGAATATGCAATCAAATACTGCTTTATGAATAACTGGAATTAAAGTAGTAACTGGATAATATTTTTTTGTTTTCTTATTTAAAAGAATAACATATCTGGATAATATGAAATATAGGGTTCGGATTTATATGCACTAAAATGTGTACCAAAAATTTATTTCGCGTATTGCTTTTATTGTCATACTTTTCAAAATGGACAAAAAAATGAAAACAATTAAACCATAGCAAAAATTCAAATTTATTGACCCACACAATCAGCATTTTTCCAAAATGTTCTTCAGAAAAATTTTGCTTATTGTCCATTAGCGAATATTTTAATATGGAGAAAGAACTCTCTACAACAATGAGGGAATTGGTAAATATTTGAGGACAGCCACCACTTTGGGATGTCCAGAACCTAAATTAGATGACAGCCAGAACTTAATTAGATGTCCTGCCTTCCTTTGAAATTTCTTCTCAAATTTCCCACGCTGGGCATCTCTCAAGTACCCTAATTTTTCGAATATAACGCGCTGTCGATTATAACGTGCACCCTTTAAACCAACATGAATAGTAAAAAAAATTCGACTATAACGTGCACTCAGGTATAACATGTCCGATGTCATACATACTCGAAAATAAAATAAAATTCTGGTAGTTATTATTATAATTAAAATAACAGCTACCATACTTCTTTTATACTTTCACTTCAGTAGAGGAAGTAGAACCACCCGGGAAATAGAATCGAAATCTCGTGATCCAATAAAAATGCTTCTATTCAAAGCAATAAAAACGCTTCGTGGCGCACCTTTAAAAATATGAATCCGAGTATAACACGCACTTGAGTACAACGCGCAGGGCTTATTTTAAGTGTTCTTGACTGCAAAATAGTGCGCGTTATATTCGAAATATTAGAGGGCCATCATTTCTCATTACCCTCAGGTCCAGGCAGCTTCTTTTAGGTTGTTGAATTTTTGTACTGTGGTAGTAAGTAACATCCCTTCAGCTTCCATCTCCTTAAGACAGTTGACAAGGCTGCCAAAATGTGCTTTGATGAAAGCCAAGTGCGCTACAGCTATGTTCACGAAAGCTTTCTTGGCTTTGTTCAGAGGAGTATTTTCTGAACTTTCAAAGCTGTCGACATCAGTGGTGAAATCGTTGTCTCCCGAAATCCACTGATGCACTTCAGAAAGCCACGAATTCTTTTCTTTCGGCATCACAACAAAAGTTCTCACGCCACCTGTACCTCTTTCTGAAGCATGTGGAGCCTTTTCCATCTTTCTAACGCTCGTGATTAATAGACCTAGTGATCAGTCAAACAGATACAGTGCCCCCTAATAATGGCATTCTACACAACGGCGAATTTATAATGGAAAGTTATATGGACTTGATATTATAAATTTGCTGTTATGTAGAGTGATGTTATACAGAGGGAGCACTGTACTTCTATGTAGAGTTGTGTGTAACAGCAGTGGAAAAAACGAAAACGACGTATAATGGCCGTAGTGTGGGAATGTGCAAACCGGTGACAGAATGGTGATATTGTTGCGTGTGTAACAAAGAGTGGTTCTGACAAGAGTGAAGAAGTTCGCAGCCCGCCACTAGAAGGTGACGATGGAAGTCACCTGACTATACAAAGGAAGCAGAAGCAGAAGCAAGCGTCAATCATCCAAGTGAATAAGTGAAATGGAGGCGTCAAAAGAAGAGCAAAGAGTCGTTCGTTTTCTGACAGCGGAAGGAGTAGGGGGAATGGACATTCATCAAAGAATGCCACAAGTGTACGGTGAACACTGCATGTCCCTTGCAAGGGTCAAGGCGTGGCACAAGCGGTTCAGGGAAGGACAGGTTAGCCGATGATGCACGGTCTGGAACACCAAACCCCGCATTAACGATGACATTGTCCAGCTGGTTGAGGGACTCGTTACCCAGAACCGCCGAGTTACAGTGAAAGCCATAGCCGCCGTGGTCGGATTGAGGGTTGGAAGTTTTCACACCATCATAACGGAAAGACTGAACTGGCGCAAAGTGTGCGCCCAATGGGTGCCCCACAGTCTTCAACCACAACAGGAAGCATGTCGAATGGCCCACTGTCTTGATCATCTGCAACGCTATTCCAGAAAAGGGAAGTGAATACCTGGCATGAGTGGTGTCTGGAGATGAGTCTTGGTGTCATCACTTCGAACCAGAATCGAAACAACAAAGTCTCCAGTGGAAGCATCCAGGGTCACCACCACCAAAAAAATCCAAGGCAATCCACACAAGTGCAGGAAAGGTTATGCTGATGTTCTTCTTTGACTAAGACTGCCCCCTTTTGATAGACTTCCTGCAGCATGGGACAACAGTGAATGCCCAGCGTTACTCGCAAACCTTGACCACCCTTCGCCAAGCAATCAAATTGAAACGACCAGGCAAGCTCACCCGTGGGGTCATTCTGCTCCACAACAATGCAAGACCTTTTAATAATAATAATAATAATAATAATAATAATAATAATAATAATTATAAACTGGAGATAGTCTCCAAACATAGGTAATAATTTTTCGATTAAAAAATTAATGCAAGACCTCATACGGCCAACACAATCACAGCACTCTTGCAGAAATTCAAGTGGGAGGTTCTCGATCACCCTCGATACAGTCCAGACCTCTCTCCCTGCGATTATGCCATTTTTGGTCCCCTAAAAAAGGCTCTGAGGGGCAAACGATTCACCTCTGACGACGATGTCAAGCAGTACGTGCGGAACTGGTTCACAACGCAGCCCCGGGAATTTTACAAGACAGCCATTCACCGCCTTGTGTCGCAGTGGGACAAGTGCCTCAACAGCCAGGGCCAATACTTCTGACATACAGGTACTTGTTTCTATTCCTAGGCCTCCAGCTCGTTTCTTTTTGAACGCTCCTTATATAATCAAATTTTACGTCAATAAAAGATGGCATCAAAATCCTTCAATTAATAATGACATCAATGAATGTGTCGCCGTTATGTTGTCAAAATTCTTCGATTAAAATGATCTGAAAGCGCTTGATTAAAACTTTAAATATGCTTTCATAAGCAAAAATATGCACCAAAGCCAGAAACATGCATTTCTATACACAATAAAACTTAAGCTACGAGGTCCAGAAGAGGCTAAAAGTGCATAAAACATCATTTAAATGAGTTACTAGTTTGCGAACAAAATACGCATTATATGCAAAATCCGAACCCTAATGATAAATTACAAATGATTTAATATTGCAGCTGCTTATCAGTTTGTTTTTTTTTTATAGTGCTTTTTAAAATTTTTATGCTTTTCAGGTTTTAAACAAATAAAATAAGCATTTAGGTTTCAAATGAGTTAATGTTTTTTAAATAAATGGTACTTTTTTGCTAATTTTGATATCAAGTTTATTAGAAAATAAAAATTGATATATAAAACTCGTGATCTGTTCATTTTATCCGCTACGTAAAAGCTGCTCATAATTTTTTGTGGAAAGCTGAAAAATTACAATGAAACGACGTCAATGAATAGTGCAATGTTATATCCTCATAGGATTTGTTAATACAATGGGTTTTCCCGCTAGAGACAACTTCTCCCATCATATTACCCAATTCGTTTCCTTAAACTATTGTAAAAAGAAAATAACGTTGTTTTAAACGTAGGGGATCTTTTCAATGTCAAAATATCATTTGAAGAGGTGACTGTGGAGATTGAGAAAATCGAAAGGGAGATTTCATTAAGTTAAAACATTTTGAGATTTTGTCCTATTTCAAAATAGTGGAAATTCAATGAGCGAAAAATCTCACAGAAACCATTCTACGAGCTCTGCTCTCCCCCTCGCCCTTTTTTCTTCCTTGTTCATTTGATTCCTACAAATAACATGTCAAAACATTTTGTTGACCGAAGGAATCAATGCCTGATGGTGTTGTGGAGGAAACAACTGTTCAAACACGGAAGCACCGCCGACGATTGCTCCGTTTATTATCTTTTTTTTTTTTTGTCAGAGCCTCTGGATTACATACAGGATTTAATAACAATACGAAACAAACGCGCACAAAAAAAAAGTAAGCGGATCGCTCTTCTTGCCGGTCGAATAGCAAGGATTAGGAATAGTCGCTTAAGGAACTAATCTTAACAGCTTTAATCAGCTTAATTAAGTCATTGAGAGCTAATCAAAAGAGTTTTATTGGATAAAATCAAATTCTTTGGATTTCAAACTGATTTTCTTCTTAAAAACAATGCTGAACTTATTAGATCTTTCGGTTTGGTTTAAAAATGAGGACATCCCGAAAATTGCTCGTTTTTAATGATTGGGCATTACTACGCTTGTTCTGATCATTATGTGATCATTCTTTTGGAGTTGAGTTGAAGAAGCCTGTTTTACGTCTTCTGCTTATTTTCAAACAAAAACGCATAGCGTCACGGAAATCTCCAGAAAAGTAGTAGTTGTTGTTATTGTTTTTTTGCGGCATGTTTATTTTAATTTTATTTTAAAATTGCTTTAACTCTGTAAACCTTATCGTGACATAAACATTTAATTTTTTCTCAACACGCTCGAATGAATCGCCGATGAGATCGACTTGAAAAGTGCGAGCGAAAACAAAGGAATTCAACGAGTTTGTTGTGCGCTTCAAGAGAAACGCGTGCCGCGCGAATATGTTCAAGAGTGCGATGAGCTGTCACGGATCGGCACAAACAGCAATCGAGAAACTTAACTGCACTATGCCCTACTTCATATCTCTTTCCGACGATCTTAAGCTCGTTACTCTAGAAAAAAAAGTTTACTGGCAAAAATCTTACCAAAGTGTGCTGGTAGCCCAGCTCGTTCGTTCCTTGGGGATTCATCACGCTCCGTCGGAATTTGGTCGCCATTTTTCACGGACACCTGTTGAAAGCGCCCTCAATATAGCGTGTTCAGGGTTTCTCTCCTATTCTACACGCCTGTGACAGCGCGCGTGAACATCAAAAGTGAGTGACGCTGGTAGGCGCTCGTGATTTGTGCGCTCCGTCGATTATTCGTAAATGAGGGCACCGCTTCACTTAGCTTGGCGATCTTTGATTTGAATCGATGCCGGTCACGCCGGCTTCGCGGCATCCAACATCCAATCTCGTATCGGAACCTTTCAACTCTTAGCGATTGTCCATGCAAAGTCATCCAGCGAAAAGAACGTAATCACCATTATTACGTACACATTAAGCTTTCGTCAAGATTGGCTAAATCGCAATGGAAAAAACAACTCCCCCGGCTTTTTTTTCCCTTCTCCTTTCCTTAAATCTTTCTTCCTGTCGTGTGCTCGAGTCGATTGCGTCACTTGGCCAATGAACCATTGCGAATACGAAACGTGATTGTTGATTCGAATAAACAAAGTGATGACTATCGATGCAAATTGATTAGCAAAGTGATTTATCGAAAGAGTCGTGGATTCGGCTCCGTTTCGCGGAATTTAAATGTGTGGAAAAAATTTTATTCGTCAGAGGACGAGGAGGAGATAAAAATGGGACTATCTAATTAGTCATGTTTAAAGAAAGATTAATTTTGTTTTAATTAGCGGAATAAAAAGTTTAATATTAAATTATTAAATGTCCTTGTTTCCCCTCCAACCGGTCAAATCTCATTTAGAGAGTTGTGAAAGAGAGGGGGAGAAAAATTATTATGAGTGGAACTTTTCGCACTCCCATTACAAAAAGAGGAGCTGGGGAGGGAGAATTAATAAATTTGTTTCTCAGGGGGGAATGAAATCTAATGGGGATAATAATTAAATTAAACTGTTCTTAATATTTACAAATGAGTATGAAACATAACGTATTCAACTTTTCAAAATGAATTCTGGGAAATTACCTAATTCATATTTTTTAATATAAAAATTTATTATGCTAAAATGAGTACAGCAACTCATTGCTAATTCGGGGCATGAGTAGTCCGAATTATAGAGGTTACAAAAAAATTTTTATTTCAATTTCTTTAATCAAAAATAATACACACCTGAACACATCAAAAACTAATCCAAAAATATTCAAAATAAAAAATTTTTAATAGTTGATGAATTGCTGAAAAAAAAAGTTACAGTGGTGGTGTTGTAATAAAATTATAATCTTGTAAAATTAAAATCTTGTAATATTGTGAATTATTTTTAATACAAAAATTTTATTTGGTCCTGTGGTAAGTTTAAATTGATTCCGCGGAAAAACTTTCTTGAATGAATTGCTAAATGTGAATATTAAATAGTTGTCTTACGGAAAAATATTTTTATATTGAATTATTAAGAAGCTAGAAGTTTAAAGTGAATTTTTAAAATTTTATTGAAACCATTTTTATAGAAAGAATTATTATTATTTTTTTTTTTACATTACATTACATTTTTGCATAGAGTTAAATGTGTATACAGGAGACCAGATTAAAAATTCGACTTATCCGGGGTTCGACTTAAGCATTTGAACGAAAACGAGGCTATTTATTACAATCGAGCCCGCATATAAGAATTCCGGATAAAAGAACACTCCGCTTATAATAGCCACATTTCATTTTTCTAAGATTTACGGCCATCTTTCAAAAAAGAAAATTCTTTTGCCTCACGGTATTCCTCAATGAATGTTGAATGTAGCGTAATGTATCGTAGAGAATGTATATGTATGGAGAAAATATTTTCTGCATATGAATCGCATTTTGTTTTAAACGAATAAAACGCGTGGGAATTGGAATAAACATCCAATTCCTAAAGTTATTAGCTGGCGGAAAAGTGGCTATTATAAGTGTTCTTTATTCGGAGTTCTTATACGGGGATTCGACTGTACTAAAAAAAAAAAAATGACCAATTTAATAAAATATACGAATTCAAACTTTTTTAAAATTTGGTTCAACTTAAGCGATTTTTATAAAATTTATGTTAGAGTGAAATTTCCATGAATTAAAGCTTCAGGGGAATGGGACCAAGAGTTTAGGTCGAATTAACCGGGAGTTCGAGTTATCAGAGTTTCCAGTATAATGAATAAGATGGTTAAAATTGTAGATAGGGAAGAGACAAAACAATGTTTAAAGTTATGATTTGTAATTACCCCCAGACCCCCCCCCCCCCCCCCCCCCCCCCGGGCCCGGCCCCGCCGCCCCCCCCCCCCCCGATTTTCAAAAATTCCGGACCTTTTCCATAATGGGTTGGTCGTCAGCCCCCCTCGACCCACCCACTCCCCTGGCTACGGGCCTGATATAGATTGATTGTAATATATATATTGTATATATTATAATTCTTAACAGGATGGGTTTTTTATTGAGGTACATTTTTTGAGCAATTGGTCATATTTAAAAAAAAATTGTTGTGAATATTTATTTTATTTTTTTGATGTGCATTAATAAACGTATAGTTAGTGCTTATAATTTATTTCAAATTTATTAACCTATTTATGCTTACGTCATAGCCAAAGCTGTTTTAAGCAGAAATTATTAGTTTTCTGTTTCAGAGTGGGCTAGAACGCACATTAGTTTTTTTTAACAGACTCAACGGCCTCGATTCAGTAAAGTTTTACTGTAAAATAATAATTGCGTATAATTGATAGTTTAAAGGTACAAATATTTTTTATTTTCACATATTATTCAAACGCCAACTGTTTATTAACGAGGGAAAAAAAAACAAAAAAAAACCTCCCAGCATATTTCATCCACCTAGGTGTGCTATTCATATTACAATCTAGATAATTTCTTAAAATATAATTTCTGCTTATTCTTGGAAGCTATGAATTACTTTTTTATATTTAGAAGTATTGGTTTAATAAGCGGTTTATTTTTATTTTCAAAGCTCTCTTCAATATTTATTTAAAAAAATTCACCCTGCGAGAATCAACTTCAGCATTCCTCCTCCTCCTCACATGCCTTCACTTCTGCCCATGTGATGTCACAATCAAAAGATACCCTAAAGCTTAAAATGTTTTTATGAAGTATAATAAATATGTAGATAGCCCCTGGCTTTGGTTAAATAAAAAAAAATAATAACCAACAAAAAAATACGGTTTTTCAAAATATTTTGTAATAAAAGAACCTGAATTGTATTTTAAGAAAATAAATTTGAAAAATGTCAAATATTGTACAAACTGCAAATTGTCTTTGTAGTTTTATTAAAGCAAAAAACAAGCAAATAAGCATCGTTTACGTGTTCATCTTACAATAAATGAAACTTAAAAACTAATCAGCTGCTAAAAAACAGTCTTGTCTGCCACTTTTAATGTTGCAAAATAAAGTTACGTAAACTAGATAAATGTTAATTGAAACCCCTCCCCCCACCTTGCTGCTTAGATTGACATGTAGACGATCTTTTAATGGGTTCCACACGGTTAAACAGACACATTTGTATTATTAAAGGAGGAGGATGACAAGGGAGAGGGTGCAAATAAACACTTTGGGGTGACGACATGCATCCTCCTACCTGCTTCTCCTTTGATTTTGGTAAAATTTCAGGACACCAAAAAGGCATTGTTTTTGTATGTATATATATGAACAAGTATATTTTTATATTACTGTATTTTTTTTTTACATGAAAATATTAAAGAATTAAAAAAGAAAAAAAAATGAACGTTGAGTATAAAAAAGCAAAAAGAAATTGAAGTAATTTTTAAAAACTGCACGCTGGCTTGTACAGCTTGTGCCTACTGCAACTCGCATACTTGGCATCAAATTATGAACTAAATTTAAAGGTCAGACTGGGAAGGCAACTGCGTGATTTACCTCCCTATGAACATCTTCAGTTTAAACTCTGGGTTAACTCTTAAAATAACTGATAGTTGTCCTCTGTTAACTAAAAACAGTACATCTTCTTACCATCAGACAGGTCTAAGAAATAAATGTAATTATTTGGTTTTTATTGAATGATTTACCTTTCATTATCTTTTATATACATAATTGTAAAGAAAATAATTTTAAGCATGAGCATAATTTATGCCATACAATTGTATAATTTCAAGTAATCTTCCAACACTAGGATAGCATTTAAACCATTACGCCATTATCTAATAATGATTATTGTTATCGTTTCTTTAATATGCCAAAAGAAATTAATTTGACGAATTAAAATCCATTAGTCACGAAATAGCAACTGCTTAAAATAGTTATTTTTTCCAAATCCTGTAAAATGCAATTCACTGAGCAAGCTAGTAGAAATCTATTAGCTCAAGGTAATCAAGCTCGCTGTGGCCCCCCCCCCCCCTCCTTCCAACCAATCCTCCTCCCCACTTTCTTCTTTTTTCCTTTGCTTTTTACATTATTTTTTTTCTACTCTGAACTTTTGGCAGTTATTCCTTCCTGGTTTTGCTTACTCCTTCCACAGAATGTCGCAGGATGTTGGCTAACATTGCCCCTGTTGACTCTCACAATTCCTGTCACAGGATCAGCAGAGAAGAACAATTTAAAATATGATTTAAGTAGAGGAGTTATGAAAAAAACAACAACAATAATCTGAAATAGAATATTTTGGATATGGATAATTTAAGTTTATAGAATGAAAAATGATCTGTTGACTCGATCAATTTTTCATTTTTATGCATATACACAGTTGTTTTCTCCTCCATACTTAGAGAGTTTTTGTATTTAATTGGGTTTTTACTCAGCAATTTATTTTTATTAAGAACTTGAAATCACCCGCTACCATTAAAGCAGAAAGTCCTTGAGGCAATTTTACTTTTTCTTTTAAAAAAAAATTAACATGAAAAGAAGAATAAACCTCCTGGAAAACAATAAAACATACAAAAATTATAGTAACAAACATATTACAGAAAGATTAAGTTTGCTATTAATTTATCATTAATTATTGTCATTCTAATCAACTTAACAGGGTAGTGAACCTATCCTATTAGAATAAATGAATGAAAACAACATTAAAGAATTTGAATCGAATGTTTATTGCCATTATTAATCAAAGAGCCAACATATTCTTATGCTACTGCAAATGTGTGCAAATTATTATAAGTTCGACGTATTGCCACTATTAATCAAAGAGCCAACATATTCTTATGCATACTGCAAATGTGTGTAAATTATTTTAAGTTCGACGATAGTATTTTAATTTAATATATACAGAGTCAAATGCAGTAATATTCTTCTTAATTAAATAATTCTTCAGTAATAAATATCGCTAGAACAATTTCCATAGTATAAATTTTTAATCTGCCACAATGTCTGTTTAACCCTTTCTCAATGTAATGTTCCCTCAAAGATCAAAGGAAATTATTCAATTGGTGCACGCAATTGTTAAGGAACCCTTCTATACTTAGCACGTTTTTGGAGAATTACTCTTGAAAATGTATGCAATTTGAATGTTATCCTTGAACCATAGCTAAAAAAGGACCATAAAAGAAAAGAAAACATTATGGCAATTCTTGCTTCATAATGAAACTCAATTTATAGCTCATTCTTTCCTCCCACTGTTCTTCCTATGGTTCTTAGCGACACATTTTGTTGTCCTCAGCTTTAAGGCCTGGCTTTGTTTGACTTAAAAGCAGTGCAAACATTTTTAAGCAAACACTTCATTGAAATAAACTGGGGGGAAAAAGAAAAGGTATAGCCACTTTATATTATTTAAAAAATAAAAAAAAACAAAACATAAAAAACAAAGAATAAAAAATATTTAAATGAGGGAAGAAAAAAAAAAACTGGTTTCATCTTTCTCACATACAAATTAAAATAGTATACTGTGTTAATGTAATTTTAATTAGGTCTCTAGGGTAATTTAAACCTCTATTATAGCCAAATAAGAATTGCAACTTCAGAGGAAAAGGATAAAAAAAAAAGTTTATTCCTTTAAAAGCATTTTAGAAAATAAATTTTTTACATTAGCATCATTTTTTCCAAGCATCTCATTAATGAAAATGTTTTTAAATTTACAGTACTTCACCAATTTGAAAGTAGAAAGAAAGTTAAGAAATTTTATATGCAATGGATATGATCTATGGGCCCCAAAACCCCATTGCACAATATTGCAAAACAAAATCCTCAATTCAAACTTTATGGTAATATTATGGTAATATTTGCTAACTTAATGAGCACAGTTTGAATTTACAGTAAAATTTATGACATTAATTTTTTTTTTAAATTCCATTATTAAATATCCATCAGAAAGAGAAAAACATATTAAGGGGAAAAATGAAAATTAATTTGGAAGCAGTTACATTTTTAATCGTTACATATTATATAAAACACAAAGTTTTTACAATGAATTAAAAAAAAAAAAAAAAAAAACTCAATATAAAGGATCGTTAAAAAACAACACAATTAATGACATGGTTTTTTTTTGTAATATTAACATTGCTTTTTTGTTTTTAATTATGAAATTCTTTATTAAATTCACTTCTCTTTTATTTGGGGATCTCTTTTGAAAGTCAAAATTCGACTTTGTGGTTGTGTCCAATACAATGCACAAAGAGTGACAAAATGACACACATGCAGTAACCCACTGCTGAGTGAAGTTGATGGATATATGTTCCAGCACAATTCAATCAATCCAAGAATGCAAATTCTACATAATATTTAATGAAAAAGTAAAAAATTAGTTTTCAAATTAATAAACAACTAGTTCAAATAAATTGCACTAAATTAAATTTGCCTATCCTTTTACCTGAAAACAGTCGGAAGTTTGGTATTCCAGAGAATATATGGAAGTGTGTGAAAATACCACACGTAGAATTGATAATGCAGTGAACGACTAAAAGCCACTCCTATTAAGTTTGCAGTACATAATGGAAGCAATATACTTATGGTATCATTAAGAAAAACATCAACTTTCAAAGCATAATAACAGAAGGAGAAATCTAATTATAGATAACTTATTTATTTTAGGCATTCTATTTGAGGAAAAAAAATAATTATAAAAATAGAAGGCTCAAAATATTTTTTTTTTTTTTTCATAATTGATAGCAAAATTTAAGAGTTATCCCTATAGCACAAAAATATGAACACCTTTGATTTTAGACGTTTTGTCGAATGTCTATAAAAATACTTGACAAATTATCCTGAAACTTCAAAGGTGTGTAAAAAGCATGTTAAAAAACCTCATATATTTCAGCAAAGGTTTTGTCCCGAAGGCAAACAGGGGACCAGCAACAAATTGAACAAAAAAATAATGTTTGGGATCACCCTGTAAAGTAACATGCATTGTCATCGGTTCTGCAAAAGTGTATCAACTCTCTACCTTTTGGGAAAGTAGGTTAAATTCGATTTCCAAGATTTGTTTACATAAAAAAAAAAATAAAAAAAAATCGAAATTTTTATGCAAGATTTTTAATTATAACATGCAGGGTTTTCAATGCAATGCCATTTTCAGGAAACTTGACAAACTACAGTAGAGACAACACCCTGCAATCAAAATATAAAAATAGTGAAAATGCTCATAATTCATCAAATATCTAAACAATGTTTAACTGCATAAGCGTTACCAAAATGTCTTTTGCATAATTTATTATCACCATGATGAAGCCGGGAAAAGATAGCGAAACTAGTTGTGAAATAAATTTCATCAATATATTGCAAAGCTTCAATATTTCATATACATGCATATATAATTTATTGAAATATATATATAAACATAAGGAGAAGCAGTTGGTACTGGTATCCGATCCAAAAATAAAAATTTGGAGAAAACCCCTTTGTTTTGTTCATTTTTGAGAGCAATTGAAATTAAACTCATGCTATACGTTTGGCTATTAAATTATGCAAAAGACATTTTGGTAAAGCTTGCACATGGGCAGTTAAACATTATTTAGTAAAGATGCTCATATTTCATCAAATATTTAATATTTTGATACTCGGATTGCAGGTCTCTACTGTAGTTTGTTAAATTTCCTGAAAATGGTATTGCATTGAGTTGATAACCCTGCATGTTATAAACAAAAAAACTTAGGAAAAAATTTTGATTTTTTTTTTTTTTTTTTAAAGAAACCTGTATATCTTCATGAATGTGTGTGTTATTCTCAAAAATGAACACAGATAAGTAAAAGAAGCCTCATAATCATATGTTACAGCTACAACACATTTCAAGCATTATTTTTTAAAGGGTGATCCTAAACATTATTTTTTTTCCCAATTTGTTGCTGGTCCCTTATTTGCCTTTGGGAAAAAACCTTCACTGAAATATATGAGGGGTAACACGCTCTTTAGACCCCTGAAGTTCAGGATAATTCGTAAAGTACTTTTCTAGATATTCGACAAAAGGTCTAAAATCAAAGGTGTCATATTATTTTGTCCAGCCCCTGTATGCACCCCTATTCTTAAATATAAATGAAAAGGATATTATTAGGAGAAAGTTGTACCCCTCCTTTCAGTAGATCTTTGTAACTGGAAACCATTCTAAAATTCAAATAAAAATAACAAAATAAAATAATTTTCACTTATTTTTTAAATGTACTCACTGAGTTTGAAGAATTCTTATAAAACTATACATAGAGTAAAAGCTTGAATAGAGGCCCGGGCACCTATTTGTCTCAATGGTCCTGACAGCCCCCCCCCCCCCCTCGGCTATTAATCGAGACTCTGCGTTTATTTAAGACCCGGCATTAAGGGTTATTCCCAAGATCACTGCCAAAATTTATACGAATAACCCGCAAAACAATCAGACCCGGCATTTATTTGAGATCCGGCATTTAATCTATTTTTAATACGTGAAAATATTACATGTATGCAAAACTTCCTACAATAAACTGCAGCTGGCATCATGAATTAAGTTAAACCATCAGAACTAGGCTTTGGATATCATGATTTAGAGTCATCTTAAGGATTGTACATTCAAAATTATGATTCTAAATTCTGCAATCCATATATCTTGTTATATCTCTTGAACACATATCAATACAAAATTTCATTGGATGTATTATATCATGATTTACAGTAAACGTTAAAATTGAGACCATTCCATACCAAATAACAGATATTTACAGCAACACTTTCCACATATTGCCTATGATGGATGCAATGATGTTATCTTTTAATGCACTGATAGTCTTTGCGTGTTTTCATATAGATATATGATCTTTGAGATAAGACAGAAAGAAATGTAGTGGTGTCTTATATAGTCATCACATAATGATCTGGTTCCCTGAATTTCTGAATTAAACAGTTTTGATTTATTTGGCACATCTTGGGTTGCAAACTATTTATGAAATGCCATCTTCTGAATGAATTAATCTTCAAATAACAATCCACAATGAACACTTTTTGTTCTACACTAAATTTTATGCTGATCTGGTTTACATGATTGTGTCCTCACTAAAACACCATTTACCATAAAATGAAGTTTGTATAATGCAAAATTCAAAATGAGCATGGTCAGGATGGGTACAACCTGGTGCTGGCTCCATCATGGTGTGGGCATGTTTACTTGGCAGTGTTTGGGTCCCCTGATCAAAATGGACTTACATTGACTGGAAATCGTTATGTCCAGCTGCTTGGTGACCATTTGCAGCCCTTCATGGCCACCCTAAGAACGATGGGATGTTCCAGGAGGACCGTGCGCCATGTCGCAGGCCAAATTACTCACAATTGGTTTGAGGAGTGTTCTGAATAATTCCAACGAATGAATTGGCCACCTAGATCACCAAACATGAATTCCATGGAACGTATTTGGGATATTATCAAACGATCCATTTGTGCACAACAGCCAGCACCTGCAACATTCACGCAATTATGGGCGGTTATCGAGACCACATGGCTGAATATCTCTTCAGAGGACTTTCGCCAACGGTAGAGTCCATGCCACGTTGAGTTGCTGCACTTTGCCAGGGAAAAGGAGGTCCTACACATACTGAATTGGTATCCCATGACTATTGCACTCCAGTGTATATTATAATTGTAAAGAAATTAGAATAAAAGTTTGTTCATTGTTTAATATGGCTGCTATTATTCAGCCTATGTGTCCAATAGAAGAGTAGGATATTAATTTTCATATTCTTGTTCCATTATACCCCCCCCCCCCCCCCACATAACACTTAATGCTAATTGAAGAAACAGACCACCATCAATAATTCATTAGAAAAATTTAATAATAAAAATAAAGATGAAACTTTTTGTCAAGTGATTAAAATTAAGCAGTTAATTCAATTAGATATAATGGGAAATATGGATTGCAGGATTTTAGATCACCCTGTATTTTCAGTCCTTAAAATTTGCAAAATCACTGGGGGGGGGGGGGGGGGGGGGGGGGGGGGGCTGCGGCTGTTTTACCTATTCGGTGTCGAGGATGTTAAATAACCATTGGATCTATTTGAAATTTAACCTAGCAGGGGATCAGCCTACTGAATTTTGGCTTGGTCTTCCAAGCTTGTTAGATAAGAGACACGCACCAACATCCAATTCTTCAGCAGGATTCGAACCCATGACTCACTGGTCTCAAGAATGACAAGAATTGCACCTCAAGCGCTGAAAAATACTGTAATTAATTTAACTCAGGCTGGTCTCTGAAATACAGAAACATTTCTTATTAAGACACATGTAGATATGTTTTTTGAATGATCAGAAAAATTATGCTTCTTTCTTCTAAAACAAGTTCCTTTATTGTCGTAGCATCTACAGAACAAGTCATAAGATATGTAATATCAACTTTATTAATAGATAATTTTGCCTGCATGTGAAACAATGTTTGAATTTCAATTTATCCTTTACTCAGCCAATCATGAAGAGTTCTGTACTGATTCATACCACTGATACCTTTATGATTCATAATAAGAAACCGTTTCCAGAATTGCCAATAATAAGATGAAGATACTTGCATCTATTTAAAAATTTAAATTTTAATACCTAGATCATAACGAATAGAATTAGAAACTTGTGTACTTTTCTGGCACATCCACAAGATGTCACTGCATGTATTATCGAACAGCGAGTCACAGGTTTTCAGCACTCGCTTACTTGAAACATTAACTGTAGTTTTAAAAATTAATTTTCAAACACGATTTCTTCTTTTCTTCTTACTACAATTTACTGTTTCTTAAATATTTTTATCCATTATCATAACGAATCTTATTCTATTTTTCATCAATAATTTAACATCTGAGGTAAAATGTATGATTAAAACCTCACTAACCCATGTTGAGCTATTCTTATTCTATTTGTTAAGCTTTTACTGTATCAATGCCAGAGTGATTTGTCATTATTAATTTGTCTGTTATTAGGAGCTTTAGCATAAAAGCCGTTTGCACGATAACTTGAAAACGGATTAACTTTTTTAAATTCTGTTTTCAGAAATATGACCATCAAAGTCTTAGCTCGACCGTACCAACTTTTCAGAATTTTTCGTGGACCCCTTCAAGTCAAATTCACGTGTAAAACAGTGACTGTAAAGAATTCAAAGATACTGGCATGTCATATAACAATCGATTTGTCAAGAAGGAATACATTGCTACTTTCTGTTCATCGTTTAAGCATTATTGACATCGGCGCGCACACGTGAAGTTGCTTTGTCGACGCATGAGTGCTCAAGTGCTCATAATCTATAAGCTTATTATTAAGTAGTGGAAAAATGGAGCTACTTATTGGTTTTATTTTATACACGATTTGAATCACCCTTCATCATTTCTACATTTTTTGAGGTAGAAGGTTGAAATTCGGAATGTAGCTTACTATGGGCATGTGCACCTTCACTATTTAGTTTGGTTTTGATTAGTCCACTAAGGTCGGAGTTTTGGGGGTGAAAATTAGAGGGGACCAAAAAGGTCTAGGTGTATTTATGCATATCAAGGAGTGAAATTCGGTATGCAGATTCTAGAAGCAAGATCTCCATTATATAAAGATTTTTTTCCCGAGGTATCCATTCCTTCCTGACTCGGTGGCGGAAAATCATCGAAAAGATGGGGACTACATTGTAAAATAGTGTACTAACTCCGTCTGTAATAAAGGAGCTGTAAAAAATATTTCCGGCTTTCATTTGACTGACCCTAGTAAATAGAATAAGAATGGAGCTACTTATTGGTTTTATAATGTCAGTCCGTCCCCTTCATAAGTTCTACATTTTTTTGAGGCAGAAGGTTGAAATTCGGAATGTAGCTTATTATGGGCATGTCCATTTGCACTATTTAGTGTGGTTTTGTTTGGTATACGGGGGGCGGAATTACGGGGATGGGATTCAGAGAGGGCAACATATCTATGTGCTATTTAGGTACGTAAAGGCGTAAAATCCTGTATCCAGATTCCTTTAGGCAAGATCTACATTACTATGAAGTTTAGGCCCAATTGTTCCAGTGGGATCGGATTTGCGGGGGTGGCAGTCACTTGGTCCTTAGAACTATGGCAACATGTTGCATGTGATATATCATACATTCGGAAATGATGCGAAAGGAAAGAAGTTAGGAGGTTTTTTTCACATTTTTACACATTACGTTCGAGAAAATCAATTTATTGATTAAAAAAAAACTTGGGGAGAGGTAAAATGTGCAGATAAAGGGGTAAAAATAGATGACTTGCCTTATCCTACTCGGGAGGGTGGGGGGATTAATTTCTTTTTAATAAATGTATTTCTGCTTCACTGCTAAAGCTCCTCCTTGGAATGTTTACAAGATTTTATTATTTATTGTCATTGCTAGATAAAAGATTATTTAAAGAAAAATTTTTTTAAAATATTATCTTAAATAATGTACGTTTTACAAAAATATTTCTAAGTTTAATTTACTTTTTATCACTCATTGGGGGACATGGCTGAAAGCTGCTTTTTTTACTGTGAAAATTTTATTGCTAAATGTGAAATTATTTACAGGTTAGATGAGGTATCTGCATCTGTTTGCCTAGCCAAAAAAAAACCCTAACCTAACATTTTTTCACTTCTTCTCAGTTATAAAATGACTTTCACTCTGCTTTTCATGTTTTGCTGCAATATTTTAAAAAATGAGTAAAAATAGTGCTTTAAACTTAACAAGGAATATACAAATTACACAAATATCACATTATATATTTACTTAAAATGAAACATAAAATTGCCATTTGCAGTAAGCAGGATTCACTATAAAGTTGGTCGATAGCGATAGCAGTGCTGTTATTTCAAACATCTGCCACCTCGCCTGATTTTAGCATGGTTACTGCGTGAGTGATCACACTATCTAATTCGTTATGAGTATATCAAACTTTTATAATAAAATTTGAAACAAAAAAAAAAAAGGAAGATATTTAAACTTCCTACAATCGAGCATTATGAAAGAATGTGGTAATATCAGTGATAACATGATAGTACCGTAGATGCATAGTAGTGCAAGATAGATGCATCAATCTATTACTTTTCAAAGCCATTCAACCTTACTATAGATTTAATGGTACTCAATTCAGTTTGGTATTTTTGGTCGGGCCAATTAAATAGCCAGGGGATCAAGACTGTTTTTACAAGTAGAAGCCCAGGCTTCAAATTGAGTTTTTACAGTATAGCCAGGAAAGAAAGTTTTAAATCAGTATTAAAATTGCATTTCAAAACAATCACAATCAATAATGACAAAAAATAATGGATACAGTTATCCCTCCCTAAGTTAGGATTTCCCTAAGCTAGCTCTGAAAAACAAGGCAAAGGATTTCCAGTTGGTGATTTTGCAATAAAAATTAAAACTGTAATATTATTACAATTTCCTAAGATCTAAATATTTGAAGTTATTCAAATTCATAACTCCTCAGATGCATAGTTTACAACAGGCGAATAAGAAGTTAAAGGGAAAATAAACCTCAACATTGTCATAAAGATCATACAAGGTGCAATCCAAAATTTCCCAGGTTGGTGCTGCATAACCGATGGATGGCAGTAGGTACTTGTTTTGTGAGCTAGGATATGAAATTTCACCATGAATGAAGCATTCTCACCTGTATAGATGCCATTTTGTTAGAAGTTGTTGACATTGCATTGCAATTTCCGACTCTTTGACATTGCATAAAGAATTTGCACCAGTGGGTTACACTGTCAATTCACAGTTCTTCTGGTGAGTAAGTTGGGTGGGAGAGGGTGGTCACTGAATTCTTGGTCAAAAACTGGCGTGTGCTGAATGAATGGTGGGCAGGGCATTATCGTGATGAAGAACCCAGTGTTTTGCTCGCCACAATTCTGGCCGTTTCCTTTTGGCATCTTCACGCAGGTGCCCAGGAACATCATAGTAGAATTGTGAATTGATATGTTACTTACTGACATGAATTTTTCATGCAATGTCAAAGAATGAGAAATCGGAATGCTGCAATGTCAAAGAATGAAATCAGAATGCAACATCAACAACCTCCAACAAAACGGCATCTATGCAGGTGAGAACTGCTTCATTCAAGATGAAATTTTGTACTCTAGCTCACAGACAAGTACCTAGTGCCATCAATCGGCGCACATTGAAACTATTTCACGTTTCGATTATACAGCTCCAATCCAGAAAATTTTGGATCACACCTTGTACTTAAGCACGTCTTAAAAACTGCAAAAAAAAAGTAATAATAAACAAACAGGTCTGTCCCCAGCCTCATTTTAATGAAGTTGAAAAATTTAAATATCAAGCTTTCAGTTTAGCATATGTGCTCAACTTTTCTGTGCCAGAAGGTTCTTATTGACACGAAAATCAATGTCGGAACATGTTATGACTTAATAAAATTATGTTGCTAATTTTTTTTTGGTAAAGTTTGAATTTAGTTTATTTTAGGTAATTTATTTTGATTAACTCTGATTAGAATTTCTCTAAATATCTGCAAATTTTGAATCTTCGGATTTCTCCAAGTCATGAAAATTTACCAAAGCCTCAACTTGAGAAAAGACAGTTTATTATTAAAATAAACAGTTTGTTTAAAGCAAAGAGACATTCTGATTCTATTATAATAATTTTTTGAAATCATTTAAAATATTTTTACTGTATAATTGCCATTTCTAACATAACTTAATTTTGCTTCAAGCAAAAACATCAATACTTTAAGAATTGTTTACAGAATTCTGGTACTTACTTAAGCCAATGTCCTTTTGAAAATGCCAGTATCACTAATAAGTGAAGTCCAAATAATAAAAGATGAAAATTTCTATTAACAAATACGTGTTCAGGCAAAAATCTCCAGTTCACTGTCCATTCATAAAGAAAGATACGACTTAAATCAAATGCTCCACTGATATAGCTCCAAGGATTAACAATCAGAAATGGCAACCCCAAAGTTAGCTGGTAATTAAGGAATAATTTGGAAAAGAATTAGTCTCAATACATAACATATTAATAATATGAATACAAAAAAATTCTTTAATTATTAATAGAAAAGAATAATACCTGTGTACTGGCACATATTGAGAGCAAAGCTAAAGTTTTCCATATTCCCTGAGATAATAGCATCAAAATCAACAATGCAGGGGAAAATAATAGGATATTCATTTTTACTGAAACAGCTAGGCTAAAATCAAAACATATATTCTTAATAACATATATCAGTGCAAGATAGAAGAATTATTAAAAAAAAAATTTCAATGTGTAAATTTACATTATTTTGTTGATTTAGAAATAATGGATTAAGTAATGTAAACAACTTGTAATATTAATAAAAGATAAGATGGGTACTATGTGGAAATATAATTTATATTTTGAAATTGATGTGTTTTGATTTTTCATCTATAGAGTTATAAGAAAAAAACACAGATACCATTGTATACATAAAAAGCAACAACAGATGATGACAAATTCGAAACACATTTCATAAAAATTTTGAAATGAAACTGTAACCTTTTTCATCATATCTAATCTATTGTTCCAAGCAATTCTATATGTAATATCTACCATTCTTATATAAAATATTCAATTTATACTAATAACAAGGAAAGTCCAAAGGAAAAATAAATTTCTTGCTGCTCGAGAAATTCAAATCTCTAGCAATTCTAAAAGTTGTCCTATAATATACAACAAAGAAGAGAATAACTCAAAGATCTTTTTCATTCAAGCATTATACCACAAATATTAAGATGTTAAACAATGTGCCAAAAGCAAACTTTTGAGATATTGAAAAAAAAAAAAAAAAGTTCTCCTGTAAAAGTTCTCTTTGTATGAAGGTGAATTTTAAAAACTATTTCAAATTGAAGTTATTGATGCTAAACATAATATTATTTGCTTTTTATATACAAGTTTGGTTACTGAACTCTTTGCAAGGTCAAACTATTGAATTCTAAAAAAAAGTGCACATAGCAGATATTGGTTTGACAATGATGATATACCATTAAGATCAGTAAGTTCTATGATTGGATGCTTTTTTGAGTTCAAAACTGGTACCACGCTCCTATAACATCCAGCCATGTTAAAGGAACATCCACGTTCCTATAACATTTTGTGTTTGACAAAACTCAGTGTATATACTGCACCGTCTCCTATGTAGCCCATTTCACTGCTTGCATGTCATCATGTCACACAACCACCACTGAAATGTTGCAGTGAACCATGCTGGCACGGGGGGGGGGGGGGGGGGGGGGGGGGGGGGGGGGGGGGGGG
>JAHWFO010057280.1:8377611-8398565 GCA_023313115.1 Rhysida immarginata | reverse complement strand
GAAGGGGAAGCACACTCTTGAGTGACTCGTTCTTGCCCATTTTCTCAAAATCTTTCAAGGGGAAGGGTGTGATTAAAAATTGTTTTTAGACTAATGTGGTGTTGCTCTACAGGGTAGCAATTGGAAATTTTTCTTTATCTTTAATAGTTTTCGAGTTAGCAAATGGATGACCTTAAATTTGGAGGTCAAATTTGAGTGCGGCAATGAATTCCTCAACTCCCCTATTACCTATAAACCACACTCGTGAGATCTCACCTACCTAGCAGCTTTGAGAAATCTGCCATGTTACCAGACTTTTTGGACACCCTGTATAGAGGGAGCACTGCAAACATGAAAACCAGTCACATAAAAGTACAACAATTCTTTCATTGAAAGAACTTTATGCAGATTTATATTTTAGAAGTTGGCTATTGGTTCACTTTAAGTAAGACACCCTGTATAAGAATATCCACGTGAATTATGAAACCATGGATTGAGATAATTTACATTAAGCCAATTTTATTCCTGGTATAATGCAAAGTAGATACATTGTTGCATTAAAAGTTGTTTTTCTGTATTCACTGAGCATTTTTCTTCTTTTTTCTCTCTCTGCTATTTCCAATGTAAAGAATTGAAATCAGATTTTTCTGTTTTGCATTGCTATCTTCCATTCTTAGCACAGGTATTAATACAGAAGATAGAAGAAATTATTTTTAAAAAGCACCTTCTCTACATCACATTCTGGAAGTCTGTGGAAGCAATTTGAAGACCTTTGTTTTTATTATTGTACTTTTGTTATACCAGAGCTTGATGGGGTGCTAGTAATACTAGAAACTTCTTAAAATGTTATATTTAGGGGTTCAGTTTGCACATGAATAATGGTTTTTAAGTTTATTTGTATACATCCAGAAAGTATTCTATTTTATTAATGATGCATTACATTTAAAGCTTAAAAACTCAGAAGGATGGTCCTTTTGAATGTGCATTAATTTTGATAAAATAAATAAGCAAGTTATTTTTCACAAATTTCCAAACACCCTATATTTACAACATAATTTCAAATAAGAATGAGCAACCACATTTAATAATCCATTAACCTAGAATTTAATTTTTTTTTAATTTAAATACATACGAGGTCAAAACACTCACCTTTCTTACATACACTTACAGATGCAACTTCAGTTTCGGAACTTATCATATAATTTCCCATTTATTATAATATACAGTAATTTTTGGGGTAATTAATTTTTATAATATACACACACACCCCTGCCCACTTTGCCCCCCCCCCCCCCCCCCCCCTGCTCCCCCAAAAAAATTATTATTTTTTTTAAAAATCGAATCTTCATTGCATTTATTATCAGAATATTAAATAATATTTACATTTTATAATATGTAGTAATGATTTTTTTTAACTTTTATGTTTTTCCCCATGCGTATTATACACTGAAAATTACGGTAATTTCTCGTTTAATTTAAGCACGGGCTTTTTATCAACTGGTCTGGGAACTCTATTGTTGAGTTTGGTTTCCTGTCAAGGTTGAACTACAGATGGCAATAGGATCTGCAGTACAGTCAAAATAGTAGAATAAATCCAAAGGCAGCTATTCATTTCTTGCGACAAGTGGCTGTGAATACGACGAAAATGCCTTCATGTTATGTGCCTGGATGCAAGAGTGGGTAACGTTATCGAAAAGATGAACCCAAGCGTCATTTTTTTTAAAGTAAAAGAAAGGACAAAGAGAGAAGAAAAGCTTCTTACAATAGATTGCCTTGTGTGCAAACTCATTTTGATGAAAAGTATATATTAATATTTTAAGATCTTTTGTACAAGTAGTGAATAGGAATAAAGTGGACATAACGAGGGATCAATGGGCCTTAACAGATGGACCCACAATTTTCCCAAATGCCCTAAAGTATTTCACATCTAAAACGACAAGGAAACTTGTAGAAAATAACTTTCATGTTGAAGACGAGCACAACTAAGTTTTGTGGAAGAAAGAGAATGCACTGTTTATTACGATGTTTATCAAGAAAAAATAGGCTGCAATGAGCGGTTTTATTGTACCTCATCTTTTGAATGAAAAATGTAAAAATTGTAAAAACAAAACAAATATTTGGAGATTGGAAAAGACATGCATCTAGACCTAGATTTTCACACTATTAACAACATTTACGGCTGATATAACAGATTCAATGATCACTTTTCTAGAATGTGAAGATCAAATGTGTACTTATCCTAATCAGTGAAGCAATTTATTCTTATCTCTCATATCGACTGTATTTTTTCACAGGGCTAAGAAATGATAAGCAAAATAGTAAACAGGCTACATCAAAATGCCGAAAACTTGTACATCTGCAATAAGTCTTTAATACGAGGTATGTTCAAATGTTTTCAATTGAGCCCCGATTTCAATGGCAACATAAAAATCTTAAGTGAATTTATCCCAATTGTCCTATGAAACTTTCGTTCCTTACATTTGAACGTTTCTGCCCGTCAGTGAAAGAATAAATGGCCTCTCCATAGGAAAAATATATTCTGGTACGCAGAGTTTTAGTTGACTGCTTAATACTGTCGAGTTTATAAAGAGAGTAAGGAAATGGTAAAGGCAGTTTCTGAACACAAGGTATGTGCAGACACAAATTTTGAAAGCCAACGCTAGTTTCACTCCGAAATTCTGCAGCACACCTGGACAGAAATCGAATATAGACTGGACATCCTACATGTCAAGAAAGGAGCATATGTGGAGGTCTGATGATTTTTGTCTACAAACTTAGACAAATAGAACTTATAATTGCTATATACAGTAATTATTGAAGTACACAATAAATAAGGCAAAATAACAAAAATGAAATCTGGGCATTTCATATTTCAAATCATCCTGTAATTTTGATAGAGGAGTGAGTGCACAAGGCATCAATATAATGAAAAATTCAAAGTTTTATTTCCGTTACAACAATTCAATATGCGAACCCTGTGCAATGCAACAAACATCCTAACGATCATCCAATTCTTTCCACTATCAAAGGCATATAGGTACCACGATGTAAATTCCTAATTCTGCCAGAATTTTAGGCAGGGCTGATACATAGATAGCATCCTTCACATAACCCCAAAGAAAAAAAAAATCACAAGGGGTCAGATCAGGTGACAACTTGCAAAGCGCCAGATCATAGGTACTGGAGCAGCCGATCTAGTGGTTAGGCAGGTGGTCATTCAGATAACATCAAACCTGTCTATGATAATGAGGTGCTTGTTTATGTTAAAAACCTTTGTGAGTTTTTCTTTCTATTGGTGTCTCGCACAGTCCTTTAACGTAAGTAATATATCTGCAATAAATGTTTAAAAGGGCAACACCCTTTTTTTTTTTGACTTAACCCTGTATATGTATTCAAATAATTCAATACAATGATCAAGATAAGATAAAAATATTGTCAAAAATTCATGAGTATTTAAAAAATATTAATATACAACTACAGATGATGATAAACCTATTAGGAAACATTGCATGAAATTAATAATAAATCAGATTAAAGAAAAAATACCTGCAAGAATGAATCAAATAAAATTTTATAATGTTTCTCGTGTTTCTTCCAAAAAATAAGCAGAAATAATGCATTATAAATATGTTATTTTCTAAATTTTTACGAATTCAGCACACCCCAACAGATTTTATTCTACACATTAAGAAGGGTGAGGGCTATACACTAAATATTCAACAGGGGGAACCCTGTCCCTCAGTATATCTTAATTCCTGTTTCAGAATCTGTGAAGCTACTTGGTGAAAGTTTTGAATCCCAACAATACTAAGCTCCCATTATATACAGAATATAACTTGCAGAGATCTATTAACAGATGAGAGTAGATCACGTCTACCAAAAAATATTATTAAAAGAAAATTATTCACATGAAAAGAGTACATATAATATGAAACTGGAATATCTATTTCAACTGAGAATTTTAACTTATCTTCTTCATTTCTTAATAACACTCCATATGGCAAAGGTCATTTTCATTTAAGAAACTGAAATATACTATTGGCCATTGAAATTCCTACACCTTCTTTTCATAACAGAAATTTTCTTAAACCATCACAGATGGATAGACGAGTACAAATGAGTAGTGATTAGTCTTTCATGCACAAGGGAGTATTTAAGTTCAATATGGAGAAGTGCATTTCGCAGAATTCTGACCTTCCAGCCTTTTACTGCCCTTTTAATCGCTGGGTAAAGGCTCCAAGGGCCCTCTATACGAGGGGTGGTCATAAAGTTATTACAATCAACATGAAAGAACAATCACTTTTGAAAACGTGTGGAGTCACTGGGAAGCGACATTCCTCGAGTGCTGGAGGATACAAAGCGGCATTTGGTGCAGTACTGCCAAATGCCACCAGAGTGTCGAAACCAACATCGTGCAGCCCTTCAGATAATTGGAGGTGCGAGCCATGATAAGGTTCCTGCACATTCCCAGCTTGTGAACTTGTCTCAGGCTGACCAGACAATTTTTTCGAGTGGCTTGTCACTATGGACGAATGCATTGTTGGTAAAATGTAAAATAAACACATAATAAATAGTTTCCATTCCTTAAAGTTGGTATACATTTTTATGGCAGACTCTGTATTTGTAGGGTGACCACATTTCTGGAAAATCAAACGAGGACAACTGACTAAGGAACCACACGAATCTGTATCTCAGTTTCACACCACGTTGAAATAAGTTACTCACCTAAATCTATTATTGGTGCTTGCAATATAAGAACTTGTGATATTCAAAATAAACCACAAGAACGAAAAAAATTGAGTGCATATTGTCATAGATTTTGTATGGCTATAGACTCTCAATAAGGCTAAGTGTGCTCATTTAATTTCATTCTCGCAATTTATTTTGATATCGTGATTTCTTATTTTGCAAGCATCAATAGTAACTTTAGGTGAGTAACATATTTCAATTTGGCGTGAAACTGTGAAGACAAATATTGATATTATTAGCCGAGTAACTATGGTTCCCTAGTGAGTCAAATGTTATAAACAATTTTTAATTAATTAATTAATGAATCCCAATAGAAGAGCCAAGACGTCTGGTCACCCTATGTATTTGTTATCATTTCTTTCATTTTTGGGTTTAATTTCATGCATGGTTTGCATTTACTGAATTAAATAACCCCTTTGTTTGTAACACTAAACTGTACAATGGCAGTAACAATTAATAAATAATTTTAGAAAAATAAAATAATTTTAGGGAAAGATTGTACAACTGGAGAAATGGAAACTTTTTCCTAACATCACATGATAGTTTTCGCACTATCTAACAGAAATCCGTGTTTTCGGATAAATAAACATTATTTTTAAAAACAACTCCAACTCACAGTGAGAGAATTTAATTTTACAAAATTTTAAGAGATTTATATATTAAGACTTTTTCAAAACTGTGAATTATTATTAAAAAAAGACTTCCATCTCATGTTGAAAGTTAAACTCGCATGTGAATTATTTTTTAAAAAAAGAAAGACTCCTTAAAAGACTTAAAAGAGAAAATAAATTTTAAACAAAGTATAGGAAGATTAAATTTAAAATTTAATTTTTAACTCTTGCCGTGAGTTGGGGCAGAGGCTAATGATGTGTTCTTAATGAAGTTGTTTTTAATGATAACTCACAATTTTTAAAATATCTTAAAATACAAGTCTCTCACCGTGATGTTGAGTTATCTTTTTAATAAAAATTAAATTGTTAAAATTTTTTTTTAAGAATTCATAAAATTATTCATAATGTACTTACTTAGTGCTGCTTTTCATTTAGAATAAATTGAGATGACATCAGTCAAGTTCCAGCACTCGCATTTGTTGTTATTGGTATAAATAATTTTATTTCACTATAACTGTACAAGAGTAGACTTTCGCCTTTCTTATGGCATCATCAGTTGTAATTGAATGACAAAAAATAAACAATAACTCTTAACAATGACAATTACGTCACAAAGAAGTAACGTTTTTCTCTTAACAATTATATAAGAACTTTAAATCCTTGTTAAAATATACAATTACAACTGATGATGCCATAAGAAAGGCGAAAGTCGACTCTTGTACAGTTATAGTGAAATAAAATTATTTATACCAATAACAACAAATGCGAGTGCTGGAACTTGACTGTTGTCATCTCAATTTATTCATAAAATTATATTTAAAGTTCTCAACTCTCGTTGTTTGTTGGGGTCTTTTTAATGCTAAGACTGTCGTGCAATTACGTGCACCTATAGTTTGGGACAGGTTAACCTTGCAATGAAGGAACAAGAACAGTTGAGATCATTGTCTCAATGGGTGGAATCAATAAGGAAGAGGGGCTAGGCAATAAGAAAAACTTACTCTAAAGACAGGACAATTGCTTGCTACAGTATTATTTGGATATTGTTCACACAATGTTACCTAAATATTTAAAATTAATTGTTTCATTCAACTTGTTGAAGGTGTGTGACTTGAATAGCGACGGCATGGGTAGAGGCATGGTAGCCATTATAAGATATAGTTCCGAAAAGGTGTCTACGCACGCATTATTAAATAAAAAGTATGAAAAGGCCTGGAAAGTGATGTATTAACCCTGGATTACAAACCTTTCCTGAACAGTGCTTTCTACAAACCCTTGTTGATTTGACTACCCTTAAATAATGCATATTTTTATAAATAAAATTTTTATAGGAATGTTAATTTCTATTTTTATTATTATTGTTTGGTTCCTAAGAGTTTATTATAAAGCAAAAAAATGAAATAATTTTTCGAATGTAGTCTTTATGTTGAGATCAATTACATTCATATAAGAATTTAATGCTTAATTGCTATTGGCATAGCTCGAACTGAAATAATAATATAAAAGAATAATACCAGAAAAATACAACATTAAAAAGTATTTTTTTTGCTGATTTATACATTTGAAGGGTACGAAAAAAGTTTTCATTGTTACAAACTTTCACCGATATGAGGAGTCATGGTCACTAAAAATTGGACTACTGTATTAGTCCTATGGAAAAATACCTGCATCTTTTACACACTATGTGAGGTTAGCTAATGGCATGAGGGTTTATATGCAAATTTGCAAAAGTTAAGAAGAAATTTTGAGAACAGCGTAGTCGATGCGACGAGGGTCAGTAATCCAGTGTCAGTAATAAGAAGAGTAAATAATTTTAATCGTGTATACAGGGCAAGTCAAAATGATGGACCTGATTTCAGACATTTATTCTGTGATATCTAATGAACGTATCGTAATGTGAGACATGGGCTTTGAAAGGTTAACTTTCACAGTTTAGTTTCCATTCAATGGGGCATTGGAACAATGTTGGATAGGCCGTGCATCTCTGGGGGATCGACCTCTCCTTTGTTGGCCACCTCGTTCTCCTGACTTGACCCCATGTGATTTCTTCCTGTGGGGATTCCTAAAAGATCATGTGTTAGTACCACTATTCCAACAACATTGGATGACCTGCGTGCCCGCATCATTGCAGCCATTGCTGATATTGACTGTGACATGATACAAAAGATTTGGCAGGAGATAAGACTATCGGCTTGATATGTGTCGAGTTACACAAGGTGCTCACATGGAACACCTGTGATGTGATTTTGTTTTTGAAGTAAACTTTGAACGTTTACCTTTCGTAGCATATGTCTCACAATACCATGTGTTCATTAGATTTCACAGAGTAGACTTGTGAAATTGGGTCCATCGTTTTGACTTGCCCTGTTTTTACTACAGTGATCGCCGCTTAATGTGGCCGCCTTTAATATGGCCATCCACTTTTTATGGCCACTACAGTTCGGTCCGGAATTTTCTAACTGTTTCCTATGTAATGAATTTTCGTTTTATGTGGCCACTCTCCGTTTAATATGGCCACTTTTTTCAGAGGTACTTCACAAATTCTACTTTTTCATCTCATCTTACTCCGGAGAAATGAACAGTCCACTTATAATATCCACTTTTCACTTCCCTCTAAGGCAGGGGTGACCAACCTTTTTTTGTCTCGGGCCAATATAAATTTCTGAAGGTTTTCAGGGGGCCAACAATTTTTAATTCAAATACATTCAAATATTTTATGAAGCGTTAACCACGTGCAATCTTACTTGTTAATAAATTTTACGGTAAATAGTTAATTTCGCGGGCCGCATAAATTCCTTTGGAGGGCCGCATTTGGCCCGCGGGCCGCAGGTTGGTCACCCCTGCTCTAAGGCAATGGGCACTGCTGCCCAAAATTACAGATTGTACTGATTGGTCAATTGTGTGTATATAAACTCTGTACGTGTGAATGGAATTTAGAACACAGCATCATTTTGTGAAGACACCGGGCTATCGCAGCAAAAGTAAGTGACAGATTTTTTTTTCTTTTTTTATACATTAGCGTGTATAAATTGTTTTATAATTTCTTTGAATTTACACTAAATTCCTTGTTTCCTTAGAAATTGTTTCCTTTATTAAGCGAATTTGTTTCCTGAAATTTGAGTTGGCAATACTGGTTAGCTTAGGTTAGGTTAGGTGAGGTGAAGAGAAAGGGCTCAGAGGAGAAAAAGATGTGATTTATCATCATGTGAAAAAGTGAAAAAGTTGACCTTTTGACCCGGTTTCATTCAATGGAGTATAGTGAACGTAAATTTCGCGAGCACTGCTAGGAAAAATGATAAAAAAAAAAAGAAGAATTGAGATAGAAAGCTGCAAGTGAAGGGACAAGCTAAAATGGATAACTATTTAAAAGTTCAAAGTAATGTTCATGATGTTTTAAGAAGGCAAGGTTGTCAAACAAACATTAGACAATGTTTTAAATAAACTCCTTTGACAAGATACTGTACGAGCATAAATGATTATTTAAGCAAACAAACTTATCTATATGTAAGTACAAACACATGCTCGACTTACTGGATAAAAAAATACGTACTTTTGGTAACCTCGCTTAAAACAGCCACTGGTTAATCAGTGTTGCTGCTAGGCAAAATCAGCATGGCGCAGCGCCATGCTGCCCCTCGACCCCGCCACGCTGCCCCTCGGCGCTGCACAAACGCAAGAAACTGAATCCAATAAATATCAACAATGTGCGGCTTAAGTATTCATTAGAGTTTATCATTGTGGCGTGAGTGATTTAAAGCCTAAACATTTTAATTAAACTGCTACGTATATTCATTTAAAATATTAACTAACTACATCAGTTTAGTTGGTAGCCGTGACGAGCAGTTTATTGCGTTACTCCTTGTGCTTTTTTTTATCCTCCGCGCTGATAAGTCGAGCCTTTTGTATTTATGTGTGGTGGTTTCCTGTGGTCGCTTTACTGTCAAAACAAACAGCTTCGTCTGCGAGAAGAAGTATTCCTCAATAAGCTTTCATGTTTAAATTAGCATTATTTAAATGCTGAGGGATAATACAGATCAACTGTATAACGTATAAAATTTAAAAATCTTAATGCAATCATTATTCGCAATTTTATCCTGCAAAAATTTTGCATAAATTGTTGAAAAATATACTTTAAAAACTATTGAGGATTGTACCACGAGATGATGTCTCGAGCTTAGAAAGTAAGGAAGAGATTAGTTTAAAAGAAATTAGAAAGCCTTAACGTGTACAGATTCCGAAGTTAGCATTATGCCTTAAAAATATAAATGTAGGTCACTGAAATGCCCATGTACTTTTATTAACTTTAAAGCAAGAATTTAGCTGCATTCAGTGCCCCTTTCAGACGTTCAGCGCCCCATTGCCTTCAAGCGTGCCATGCTGCCCTTTGTTTCTGTAGCCATCACTGTTAATGTGGCCACTTTAGCATATGGTCCCGAGGTGGCCATATTAAGTGGCGACCACTGTATATAATTTTACTTAAAAAAAAAGGCTAGGAAAACTATATTTCAGCTGCACATGCGCACGGCTTTGCCGACGCCTTTACTTGTTCCTTCAATGCAAGCTGTCCTGAAGTATAGTTAAGAAGCACACATCCACGTTGCTAGTTGTACAATCTTTCTAATGTTAGAAGTTTATTCTTATTAGAAATAAAAGAAATGGAAACAAAAGACGCTTTAAGAATCTTAAAATTAAATAAAAATAGTGCAAGCTCAAAATTACCTGTAAATAAAACTACCCCAATACCATTTATTGTCCAAAAATAAATTCAAGGATAAATATAACAACATCATGGCAACTGGGTCGTTGAAAAGTCTTAGAACAAAAATGGAATGGATACGATAAGAAGTACAACAAAGGAACAGAAGAGCAAACGGTGGCACCTGAAAAACACACACATGACAATCTTTGAAATATCATAATATACATTAAGAGCTGAATATAATTTAAATTAAGCTAATGCAATAGAATTTAAATAGCATTCGATTCTAAATGAAATTAGCAACTATTCCATACCTTTTGAGTTTTGTAGTATATCCTGAAAACTAATACGATCGTGAAGAGGTAAAATAAAGCAAAAATATATTGAGCAACAACGATGTTTGTACCCGCGTTTGTAAGATGATACAATATTAAAAAAATATAAACGAACCCTGCTGGGTATCTGGAAATAGAAACACAAAATTACATTTAGTAGGATTGTTTTGTGTAATTTTTTTACATAAATTTAAATAACTAATAAAAATAATGCATTTACACTAAAGGTCCGGTATCGCCTCGCAATTGCGAATAATCAAATGTACCATTTTTCACGCCTTCTACTTCGTCCATATATGCCTTCCAATCTATTTCTGTATCTAGATCATCAGATAGATTTTGTTAAATTATTATTTTTTTTTTCGTACGGTTTTATAAAACTAAATTATAACACCCAACATTGATGTTCGTGCTTGTTTTAATGTTAATATAGCAGAGCAATGGAGAACTTACATTTTACATTTTCGATTACCCAAATGTTTACGATAATTTCGGCAAGAAATAAAACAAGAATCGAAACCAAACAATAACTCGGATTTAATATAAGGTTCTCGAAGAAATTTTGACTCGTATAAACGTTTAAGTAGTTTTTTAAACGTTTCCACAACGAAGTTTTTCGATCCTTTAATTTAGCAGACGGTTTGCTCGTCGGAGCCATGATGCTGGCGTGTCTCTTAAGCAGAGCGCCTTTCTCGGTCTAATTTTTATAAGGACGCTCTAACGTATAACGTCTTGTATTTTTAATAATATTATTATTTATAAAATGTTTTTAATGTATTTTTTATATTTTTATTTTTAAAATTCAATTTCATGGTTTTTAAAAAAATTTTTGTTGAATTTTACTGTTATTTTTTTTCGTTGTGAGAATTCGTTTTGGAGTTACGAAATTTATTTGATCGAGGTAACAAATTGATTCGAACGATATTATTTAATTCCGCCTTTTTAATGTAAAAATGAGATATTAATTGAAAAAGTTAGAATTTTGCGTTGTCGAATTTGATCCCTTCATCCGGAGAATGGTTTGAATCCAGCATCCGTTCATCTATCCCGTGATCCTATGCGAAGATGTGCGCTCTTCGATCGCTCACTGCTCGCCGTTCAATATGTCGGCGGAGGTCGAACTCCGGCAAGAAAGCGACGGGCATCCCTGAAATTAATTGTTTTTCTTTTATAGTTTATCAGGTAAGTGCCACCTTTAGCAGAATTAAGAGTCCACAGGGAACGCGTTCCATCGTACGGGCGCTCATTTTCCAACAAAACTATCTTTTTCTTCGCACTTTTCTTAAGTAGTGCATCCTCTTTTTTTTTTTTTTTTTTTTTTTTTCCCGTTCTTATCCTTTTCTCTTTTTCGCTATTACAAATGCTTGATATTTCTTTTTTTTCTTCTTCCTTTTTATTTTACCGCATATACATAACAAGAAAAGAATAACAGAAAACTTATATGGAAGAATGATGCTTGTTTAAAATTTACTTAGCGGTTTTACTTAAATATTCAGTTCAAGAAATGCATCGTTTTTGAGCGCGAATATATTTATTATAAAAATACATGTTTTTTTATGAATTACATCGAGTTTGGCCCATGACACTTGCTTGGAATATATCAACGTTTCAGTTGCATTCATGAATGAAACTTTTCAATTTGTTGGATTAACTTTGAGGAAAGAGTGAAATTGAGCACGAAGCGGGGAAAAGGTAATTTATGCCGCAGTAGCCTTCTCTTCTGTTTTTATTTTTATTTTTTTAATTTTTATAAATTTATTTTACTACTATGCGCTTGTCAGATGTTTGCGCTAAACCCGCTTTAACCACATCATGTGGAAGCCCACATTCATTCAATCTAGATCCACGTTGCATTGTTGACGAATTGGAGATGAAGGCCTTCCCTCCCTTTTTGCTTTTAAAGTCCTTTTTATTTTATTTAATTTTCATCCCCTCGTCTTCTTAACAACAATGTCATACCCGAAAATGATGCTCATAGTGACTGATTTATCTGACCGCAGTTTGCTATCACGATCGTTGAAGACTCCACCCTCGAGAACAGGGTTCAGCGGGAACCAATGAACGACCGGGGACTTGGCCGGCCGACCAGCTGTCGAAACACCGCCGTTGCTTCGCCTTCGCCCGTGAACGCCGTTGCTCTGCGGGAAAGCATCCTTGCCGCACACTCGTTTTCTCACAAAGGGAACAGTTTACAAGCTTTAATGCATTATAACAATGAATTTCCATTTTCTCCCCAACTATAGCTTTATTTGCTTAAATTAAGCTATTACATATGAAAATAAAACCATGCTCATTCTTTTTTTTTTCTTTCTTTCTTTTTTTTTTTTTTTGTTGTTTGAATTTCTCGTGAGTGTATAATATTTTTTTCTACACTTCAAAGTGCGCTGCGAAAATGGCGAAGAAAACTTTCTTAAAGCTGGACGATTTTTCGATGACGTTCTTCATCCCGTTGCCATGGCGACGATCCCGTGTTGTAGGTTGCCATGGAAACGGATGCAGATATCTTTGACTAGGAGAACTTAAAATTCTCAATTGATGCCTTTAAGAAAACTCCGCTTTGGCAACTCCTTTCCGGAACCGCTGCCTCCTATTAACTATTAAAAACGCACTATTCGTAGAAGTGAGTTTCTCCGCGTGATGCTGTTAGAGAGATTAAATTTTTTTGAAAAATATATACATAAAATTGTGTACGGCGCACTGCAGAATCATTTTTCCATGAAAAAGTAACAATCGTTTTAAAAGGAAAGAAGGGTCAAGAGTTTTTCAAAACTTTAATCTAGCGAAAATGAAAATGCCCCGAGCAAATGTTTTCTGCTTTTCTTTTCTTTCTTTTCTTTGATAATGAAATGAGGTGATATTTTCATGAAATTTAATGTTCTTTGTTAACTATATGAAACACATTTAGCTATTTGCTTCTGGTAATTGTTTATTGATTACAGATGTACAAATGCGTTTAATCCGTCATGCAGATCGATCAATTCTGTTTTATGTCCAAAAATAAAATTGGAATTCCTCAGATATCGATATGGAAACATTTTGATATGGACATGAAACTATGAATATTTTCCTTTTTTCCATTTAACAATCTAATAGTCTTATATTTTATAGACTATACGAAAATACTTTTAATAGGCCTATAATTTTTTTAAATGAAATCCAATAACAATGACATTATTTTTAATTATAAACTTACAGTTTGTGCAAAAACATCTTGTATTCTTAATATTTAAGCTTGTTTACTTGAATGTCACGTACCTTTTTCTTTCAGGATAAAGGAATAATTTTATTCATTATGCATTTTTAAACGTTAAAAACTAGTTGTCTGAAATGAGAAAAGTTAGACTGATGCCCATGGTTATATCAGATTCGTCTATTTCCCTTTCCCTGAAGGCCCTGAATTCATAAGATTAACGCAAACCAAAGGTCGAAAGAGATTGTGTTTGCAGATGCTGATTCCCATGTCATCCTCCCATCAACGTCGTTCCTGTATTTAAAGAATTACATGTTGTACATGAGCACTTTATAAAGTTAAAGTGGTCTACAAAAAAATAACAATTAAAGAAATTAAAATGAAAAAATAATGGCTAGTTTAAAGATGCTACAGTCTATTTTACTTCTCTGCTACTGTAGTAAAACAAAATTAAATAGGAATGAAATGACTGTCATTATTGTTATTATAGATTGAGCTGTTACAATGTTGAGAGACAATGGAGAAGCATTTGTTTGTAACTATTACAAAAGTGCCTCCATCATATTTAATTAAATATACCAAAGGAAAGATGATATAACTGAAGAAACTCTTATAAATAGGAAACGGAAGGAAGAATTCCGCGACCGGGACTCAAATCAGGGACCATGCTTTTCGCTGGCACCGCTCTTACCAACTGAGCTACCGCAGAGATGAACCGCCAAGCCGCAACAATGTGTCCACATGGACTTCCATGAAGCTCTGCCAATTGAGTTGATTTGTGGCTTCATGGAAGCCCATATGGACATATTGTAACAGCGTGGAGGTTTATGTCTTCGGTAGCTCAATTGGTAAGAGCGGTGCCAGCGAAAAGCATGGTCCCTGGTTCAAGTCCAGGTTGCCGAATTTTTCCCACCCTTTTCTTGGAAGTCCATGTTGGAAATCACATACCAAGTTGTCGTTAAGATAAATAAGCCCCATTTTTCTGGACACTTTTTTAAACTTTAAACTTTACTGGGCCACACGAAAGAATAAATAAGGAAATCTCTAATCTACATCATCGCAAAACAGCCAGAGCAGTTTGATAAAGCCTTCGAAATTGCTCAAAATTTGGAAGCCACATGGGATATAACGAAGGCAGTGAGCGTCCCAAACGCACAGCCCATTGAAGAAACAAATAAATTGGGAACACAACATAAATTTATTCTTCCAATATCAAGGTTCAAATGTCCGCAATTTTTGATTATGTTTCCATTATTTACTAGGCCATTTTTTAAATATTTATAATTTGTAATATACTGAAGTGCTAAAATTCATGGAAGCATCGTATGCAAATTTTCAGGTGTCGTTTGTCAATTCGACGAGAATTATCAGTGTTTGAACGTGGAATGATATTGGAGCTAGACGTATGGGACATTCCATTTCTGAAGTTTTGCGGGCATTCAACATTTCTCGAGCCACAATGTCAAGGGTATATACAGAGTACCTCATTTCAGGCATTACCCCCCACCATGAATAGCGCAGTGGCCGACCACGGCTGCTAAATGCTCGTGACCATCTAGCAGAATGGTCTTTCGTGAAAAAAACCACGTCACTACGTCAATTAACAGCCGCGTTCAATGAGGGGCATACAAGAAACGTGTCTATGAGGTCAGTGCAGCGAAATTTGGCACTGATGGGATGTAGCAGCAGAAGACCGACAAGAGTGCCCTTACTCACAGCATTCCACCGGAGGCTGCACCTCGCCTGGGCTCGCGAACATATTCATTGGACCTTAGTTGACTTGAAACACATAGGTAGATGAGTCACGATTTGGTGGTGCAAGTTGTGGTAGGGTTCGAATGTGGAGACCCCATGAGGCCATGGACCCAGGTTGTCAAAAAGGAATTGTACAAGCTGATGGTGGCTCCGTCATGGTCCTCTGATCAAATTGGATCTAACAATGATTAGGAATCGTTATGTCCAGCTGCTTGGTTACCGTTTGCACCCCTTAATGACCTTTACATACCCTAACAAGGATGGGATGTTCCAAGAGGACAATGCACCATGTCTCCGACTGGTTTGAGGAGCATTCCGAACAATTCCAATGAATGAATTGGCCATCTATATCGCCAAACAAGAACTCTATCGAACATATTTGAGATATTATCGAACGTGCACAAGAGCCTGAATCTGCAACACATGCAATTATGGGCAGCTGTGGAGACTACATGGCTGAAAATCTCTTCAGATGGTAGAGTCCATACACATCGAACTGTTGCCGTTCGCTGGGCAAAAAGAGACTCCATGAGTTTTGGCACTTCAGTGTACAAAATTCACTCAATAGCTTCAACGTAGATATGGTGATGGCAGAAATTAGTGTTCAGTCTTTATTTAGATTCAGAGTGTGTTACTTGGTTTTACGATGGTATGAAATCATAGAAATATGCATCACTCTTGATTGCTAATGGAGATAAATTCCATTCTGTGCAACAATCAAATTAATGCCAATAGATTTAATTAAAATAACAGGATGCACAGATAAGATTATGGTTTCCAGCCGAGAATTATAGTTTCAAGATAGGTCTGGTTGAAACATTCATCACGAATTATTATGATGGAGTAAGCATGTACAGGCGAAATGACGATGGATAACACTGTCATTACCAATAATAACGTTAGCAGAGATGAGTTAACGCTTTTATCTAATTTTGATTCATTAGCTAATTCTGGGGATAACAAAACAGCTTCCGAAATAAACCCTTTCAGATTTATTATGCCATTCGATTTTATTTGGGATTCATATTTTATAATATGACGTCTCTGCATAATATTTTACCTGAAAATTTTTTATTCCATACTTTATTGTATTTTCCTGTAAGTTAATGAATAAGTTAACTTTTCTTTATCTTTGTGATGTTTTTGATATCTATTAGCTTAGTACGAGAGGGAAAATAATCGAATTAATTTTTTTCACTACGTTTTTCATTTGTAATATCTTTGATTATTACAAAGTGTGATATTGGTAAATTGTTATTATATTTATGCTTTATTTTTTAATTAAATTATAAACTAACATAAAAATTGCTTGAACTTTGTTACATCGTGTACATAAATAAATTAACTACTTTTAGGTATGAGTGCAATGTTGAAGTAAAGGCAATTAATTATCTGTTTGTAAAAGGGTAGGATTTAAGTGATGTTGGCAATTCCATTTTATGCCTCTTATTTCCCGTTGTAATCTCAGCTGCGTTCACTTTACGACTCATTGAGTGAAGGTATCTCCAAAGGAGGTGACAGGGAACAGAATCACATAAAATTTTCAGCAAAGGCAGTTTAGGTGCTGCTGCGGTTTTCTCAGCTTAGCAACAATATGTCACGGAGAAAGTTCGTGTTGCTGTAGGAATAAGGATGACATATATTTCATTAGGAAGTTTCCACCGGGATTGTTTTCAAATTATCTAATAGGAAAGACTGAAGATCTCGTTGGTATTTGTTCCTGCGTTGGTAGATAAAACTTTGTGGAAGAGATATAACTTTGCAGTTTATGATATTGCACGTTTTTATAGTAACTTACTTGTCATTATATGGACTTGCATAAGTAGATGGGAACATCTTCCAAATGATACACCCTTGTGCAAATTAATTGAAACAAACAATTTCAAGTGTCGCTTTGTCGAAGCAAGTAAGCGTCATCTCTAGGAGTTGTTTTCTTTTTACGACCACATTTTCCTTTGCGTTTAGGAGAAACCGATCCGGTTTCCTAATTCACCTTGATGACACGGTTGACAGTTGCTAAAGTCACAGAAACCACTGAAGCAATCTGCCGATACGTCTTAGCTGAGTGTTCGTGCAGAATTACGATCTTCGTACGTTTCCTAGTGTCACATTAGTCTCGAACGGCGGTCGAATCACATCTGCATGTTTTTAAAATCTGATGAAATACTGTAGCTGCTAACGTAATGATTGCCAATATAAAAATGATCTAACTGACTTTTCGTGTTGTTTTAAGTACAGTATTACGAGCAATATAGAAAACGCTTTGTTTCACAGGAGTGTAAGCGATGTGTGTTGAGTAAAGAGAAATGAATGTATTCTGTAAATGATTCTGTATTTAATTTTATATGCTGATGATACCACTCTTTTGTTTTCTGACTCTAATATTTCTAATCTTGTCCTGGCTATTAATCAGTCTTTATCAGTCTTGAGCTCTTGGAATTCTGCTAATGCCTTAGTTTTAAATCTTGATAAAACTAGGTACATGCTATTCTATCAGCGAAATAAACATAATGTCCCTTTGGATCTTAATATAGTTTACAACAACTCTCCTATTTCAGGTACCGACTCCTTCAAATATTTAGGTCTCCTCATATCACGTGATCTGTCCTGGAACTCGCATGTTAATTATCTACTGTCTGTTCTTAATAGAAAACAAGGCATGATCTCGCGCTTATATTATCTCCCTTCTGATATCTTAATCCTTCTATACTACTCTCTGATCCACTCTGCTTTATGCTATGGTATTCAATTCTGGGGTTCCGCTTCTAACTTTAGTCTTTCTCGTCTATATCGACTCCAAAAGTGGTTCTTGAGATGCCTCTTGAATGTTCGTAAACCTACATCTGTTTCGCACCACTTCAAATCACTTGGCATTTTAACCATTTTCCAAATTTACATTTCTCAACTTCGTTTGTTCATTTATAAACTCGTAAATTCCCATCTATCACTAGCTACTCCTTTAATAATTACTTATCAATATCATTACCATTCTTATACTACTCGGTCAGCTAATTCTATTCGCCTCCCCCTTGCTAAAAGTAATTATAAACAACGAAGTGTTTCTTACGCAGGAATTAAATGGTGGTCTGATTTACCTGAAGCCATTCGGTCTTCCCCCTCCTGTCATATGTTCAAACGCCTTTTGAAAATCTATCTTCTATCGATTAACACACTTACTAACCCTCGTTAATCTTTTGGATTATTCTGTTTAGTTATTTTCTATATAGCTTTTTATTATTTATTTGTATTTACTAGTTATTATTTTGTTTTACTTTGTCCTTCCAAGGACCCTTCTCGTCGGCCATGTGGCCATTTGGGCCTTGGACAGGATTTTTTCTTTTTATACGATTTAAATAAATAAATAAATAAATAAATAAATAAATAAATAAATAAATAAAACATGTTTGAAAGAGATTGTTTGGGCATATTGAACGATGAGCTGTGGACATCTCTCTTAACGATTGTTGATGTACAGTAGATAGGAAATCTAGAAAAGGGTAGCTAGGATCAATTAAAGGAGGACGTGAGGATGGTTGAAGGAGTATAATTTTAAAGGCCTGAATAAAGAGCAGATTGTGCGTACGGGAAGGAGTGTTCGGCGTTATTTGATTGGAATGATATATCCTGAAGTTCTACTTTATTAGTGCTTTCTAACTTTCTAGAGGATTATAGCGTAATGTTGTTGTTATTGTCTTCCACAGAAAAGAAAAGATGCTATTTTTAAGAATAGTAGTTTAAACACTATATTAGTTCATATATCCATGCTGTCCAATATTGCCATAAGCGTCAAATAACGCCCAACAAGTTCCTGGAAATATATTAGCGTACAGAACTGTATTAGTTTCATAAAGTTGATTGGATCTCATACGGATATTGATTTCTGAAATGCTTTCAAGAATATTATAATATTTACATTCAATATTCTACAGATTAAAAATTCAATGCATTTTCGTTTATAATTTGTATTATTTAAATAGACATTTGGAGCGCTCTTATGTATTGAAAGAATGAGAAACGTGTTTAATTATTAACTTAGAAGTTTTATAATTTATTGACCCAGAAGTTTTATAAGTATTATATATATGTATTTTTTTTGAATTGCAACACTTCAGCAGGGCGTTCCCCCCCCCCCTCATGAAATGAATGAGTTTTTAATGTTATTTAATGCAAACCTGAAATATAGCCTAAAGTGAAAAAAAAAAAAAAAAAAAAAAAAAAAAATGCTCACAAAGAAAAAAACGAACAAAACAGAATGACTGGATTTTTTTTTCCTAGTCGTGGGTGGAGTTTTTATAAAAAGAGAAATATTGATAACTCAAAAAAAAATTCCTAATTTGAATTACAATTTTGTTAATAAAAATTTTTCGTTTTTTATAGTAAACTAGTTGGCATAGGTCCGATATTGATAGAGATAATCAAAAAGAAAGTGTCACGATTTATGCAATTCAAAAAAAAAAACATTTTTTTTGTAAATATATGTATCTTTGTACTGTCCTTCTTAATGAAGTTTATGGCAGCCTTACAATACATAACGGAAGGACTATACTAAATTTATCGACCGGTTTCGACGTTTATTCCAAGGCTTATCAGGGGTACATACATTTTCATATACACCCTTGATAAAGCCTGGAATAAATGGCAAAACCGGTGGGGAAATGTTATACAGTTCTTCCGTTATGTACTGTAAAATCTCCATAAATTTCATAAATCAAAAAAAAAAATTTCATTAATTCAAAAATTCAATTATTGAGGCTAGCGCGTTTCTGTATTGCATCATCTAGAATTTGGATGATGATGTAATATCGAAACCCATCAGCCTCAGTTAAGTCTTTGTATTATTAAGTAGCGGAAGAATGGAGCTACTTATTGGTTTCACAATGTCCGTCTGTCAGTCCCCTTCATAATTTCTGCATTTTTTTTGAGGTAGAAGGTTGAAATTCGGAATATAGCTTACTATTTAGTTTGGTTTTGATTGGCCCACCGAGGTCGGAAATACGGGGGTGGGAGTTAGAGGGGGCCAAGTGTTCTTTGTGGTATTTAGGTATGTAAAGGAGTGAAATTCGAAATGCATATTCCTCTAGGCAAAATCTACATTACTGTGAAGTTTGGGCCAAATTGTCCCAGTGGGGTCGGAGTTGTGGGAGTGGCAATCACTTGGTCTTTAGAACTATGGCAACATATGATACTCTATACAGGGTGTCTCAGAATTCATTGTACAAACTTCTAGGGGAGTTAGTATGGGCGACTCTAAGCAAAAAAAGTTCATATGAACATGGGTCCGAATTTGAACGATAACTGAGATATGAACAGAAATAAAAATGCCGCCACCAAGATCAACAAGTTAATAACTCAGGTTCTGTAAAGCCTAGATTAATGAAATTTAGGGGAATAACAGGGCACATAAGACTGTGTATACCTTTAAAATTTGATCGAATTCCAAAAAGAAGTTTCCGAGTAACTCATTCAACATCATAACACGTGCTCACTTGTGAGTACTAACTAGCACTTGTTACACTTTTGACTGTGTAACTCGGAAACTTCTCGTTGGAATTCAATCAAATTTTAAAGGTATACACAGTTTTATGTGCCCTGTTATTCCCCCAAATTTCATTAATCTAGGCTTTACAGAACCTGAGTTA
>JAHWFO010057280.1:8312854-8352611 GCA_023313115.1 Rhysida immarginata | reverse complement strand
TTTTTTTTTTTTATGGAAATGGAATTCACATAAAAACCCCTCACATAAAAGTACAATAATTCATCCATTGAAAGTTCTCTGTCAGATTTGTATTCTAGAAGCTGGCTCCTGGTTCACTTTAAGGTAGGTGAGACACCCTTTATAAAAACATAATAGAAAAGAAAAGAGAAAATTTTATTAACGAAAAGTTTAAACTTCTAGAACTTAAACTTAATAGTGCCCAGGAAAAACTATGTCCATGTATCAGTGTACATAGTCAGCAAGGATCGATACGGACTTAGATCGATTCATATTGCCATCCACAATGATGAGTGCACCCAGAGAATGCCACGAAAACATTCCCCGGATAATAAAGCCAGCTTGTGGGCGTCCACAAATGGTTGTTGGGTATTTGTTTTCTGACTATAGTCGCATCACCACAATTTCCTCGTCGCTTATTTTCTATAGTGCCATTTTGCCATGCGCGGTACACTTTTACCACTGCAGAACGCGAACGGTTCACAAACTCCTCAGTTTCTGAAATGCTGCCACCCTTGGCCCGAAAGCCAGTAATCATTACTTTTTCTACGTCTGATAAATCACTCATTTTCTACATTGCAACAATTGAGGGGTAAATTTTAAGTGCATCGACAAACTTTTAGGGGAGGTAGTATGGGTGATTCTATGCAACAAATTTCATATGAACAAGGGTCCTAATTTGAACGCTAACTTAGATATGAACAGAAATAAAAATGCCTCCACCAAGATCAACAAGTTAATAACTCAGGTTCTCTAACACCTAGGGTAATGAAATTTGGGAAAATAATAGGGTACATAAAACTGCGTATACCGTTAAAATTTGATCGAATTCCAACGAGCAGTTTCCGAGTTATGCAGTCAACATCATAGCACGGCCTGGTTAGTATCACATGTGAGCACTCCACGATGTTGAATGCGTAACTCGGAAACTTTTCGTTGAAATCCGATCAAATTTTAACGGTACACAGTTTTTGTACCCCATTATTTTTCCAAATTTCATTACTTCAGGTGTTAGAGAACCTGACAAATTCTATAATTAGATTGTTTCACCGATTGGCTAAGACAAATTCTATAATCTTCAAAATATCCAGATAATGTATGGATAGGATTTTATTTGATCTACTGTCTTGAAGTTTTAGGCATTCTATATAATGACAATTTCTCCACTTTGCTGGTAATATGCACGCTGGATCAAACATTGTGGATGAATACCTGAACAATATTTGAGAAAAAAATTTTCATCAATAATTTTAAAAAACACTAAGGCTAGAATTCGGGAATTGGGGTTTCTCGTAGCACATTGAGGCTGCTTTCTAATTTATTAGGTATTAAATCACTATTTTTTTCTAAAATTTCCCGGTGAAGTTAACAATAAAAACAGATTAAGCCAAACACGTAATGAATTATAATAAAATAAAAAAATAATTTTAAAAATGATGAATTTTATAATGCTTTTAATTTTAAATGCATTAAAAAGCGTCATTTCAAAATTTAAAATGGTAAAAAAAAAATTAAATTATAGATGTGCACTAGCGATAATTTTTAATTAATTCCAAAAGTTGCCAGAAATTTCGTCGATGCCTGTAAGCAGCTTTTAGATTTAAGCTTCTTTAATATAATCTCCTTAACTCAACTATAAAGACGTTTTTTGAGATACTTTATTATTTTTAAATAGATAACTAAAATGTAAACATGAATTTTAAAGAATTATAAGGTCTATTTTTTTAAAGGCACGGTCGAATTATACGAAATTTAATTAAGGATCATATTATTTATTTTAAAATAATTTCAAGAAAAAGAATATCTTATAAAAATACGTTTTTTTTTATACTAAACAAAAAAAAAATAATCAAAGTATTTTTGTTGGGTTTTTTTAATCACACAAAGAAGTATAAGAAATTAAACTTCAATAATATAGAAATGATAAAATAAAAATAAAAAATAAAAAAACACAATCATATACGAGGGGTATAAAGAAAGTTAAATGTGAAAAGTAGCAATATCTCATGATTCTTAAAATTTATCTAATCCATAAAATATTAAGTCTATGTACAGTATAAAATCCAATTAAAAAATGTTCACATCTTCTCACCCGCAGATTTTACAACACGCAACGTCGGCTCTTCCAATTAAGAGTTCAAGAAAGAATAGAAAAAGAAAAAAAAAAGTTCATCAGTTAAAAAACTTGACTTAAAAGTTAAGTCAGTTAAATCCTTGATTTATTATTATCAAACAATAAAAATTCGTCTTTAGCCCCACTACTTTTTAATCTTATTTGAGCGGAAGCGGTTCAATTTTACCATAAGATGTTCATATTTTATTATATGCTAATGAAATTAAACATGTATTAAACTATTATTGCTTGGCTTGTTCAATCTCATTTAATATTTAAGCTCCAAAAAATGTACACTCAATTTATCAAGGACTTAAGGGCTTTACATGACCTTTAAAGATGATGTTCAAAAAATAATTAGCATTAAACATATTTTAGATCGACTATAGAGATTTCTTTCAAATTATCTCTATACGCTATTTATCAGCTAGGCCGTTGGTTTTAACCCATCATTATTACTAATATACATAGATCCGCTTTTCAGGATCCAGATCCCAAGATTCTCTCTTTCAATCTAAACTTAATAAGCTTTATAGATTTCTTAAGAAATAATCTTCTTCGTCAAATTTTCCTTATCAATTTATAACATTTTAATTCATGGTGAACTTTTAACGCTGTTTAAATTGATTAATGGTCGCTTTGATGCTCTTCACTATTGAATTTGCTTAATCTTAGAGTTCCTTACTTCAGACGTCTTAAATTTTCTTTTGCTCTTCCTAAAGTTAAAATGGGCTTTGATAAAAGTGATTTTTTTATCATACATGTTCTTTTTTTTTTTAATAAGATTAAACTTGATTGCTCGAATTCAATATTAAGCTTTGTAAATTCCAATTAACCACATTTTTTTTTGGGGGGGGGGGGTTTCCCTTTTTCTTTTCATTATGCCTATGAGTAGATTGTTTCCATGCTTGATATGTTTCTAGATGTTATTTACGATTAAACTCATCATTTGACTGGACATACATGTAAAACAATAAATTGGAAAACGTTTTCGATTAATGCCACGCCAAGTTCAAATTTTTTGTAAATTTCTGCATTTTTATTGCTGATTTATTTACTTTTCGCAATTTTTTGTAAAATATATGAATTTCTCGTTCTGATGATGAACTTATGCCTTCCTCGAAAACATTTATCATTTTATTGCTTTATGACCAATCAAGTGATATTTATAACTTGTTTCCTGTCAATCTATGGGGATTTAACTGGCTGAACGTTTATGTTAAGTCGTTTCTTAACGGAAGAACGGTTTTTGTCACCATTTTCCTTCTTATTATTTAGTTGTGTTGTAAAATCTCCAGATGGAAAAAAAAAATTGAATTTTAAACTGTGCTTTTATATGTGAGTCATTAGAGATTGTCACTATTTTCACTTTGAACTTTTTATATTTTTCATGTAATATTGCACTTTTTGAAAAATTTTATTTCTATCGTTTCTATTTTGTTGAGACTTAATAAATAATTTCTTATATGTGCTTTCTCTTCAATTTTTCAATTTATCTATCATCAAATGGAAGGTAAACCTTTCAGTAAATTTCAATTAAAATACATATTAATACTCTATAGATATTAAAATTTCTTTGTCGGCAATATTTTATATAAACTTTTTTTCTCCGCATTCAGTCACATTTATTTAAAATTCTTTACCACAAAAATAATAATATCGTTGCGAGAAATCCTTCTATTGAATCGTTTAGTAAAAAAAGATGGATGCTTTACAATACATAATTTAATGAATGAGATAAACAACAAGGTAGTTTTGCCTTATGTACTCGGCTTCTTCAGGTTGTGATTTGATAAATCTGCTTTTTTAAATTTGAGATAAAGATTTGTTTACAATGAATTTTATGTACAACATTGAGACAACAATAGGTTCTGCTTAATTCAAACGATCCCTTTAAAATCAAAATTTTAGAAAGTATCGGAATCTATAAAGAATTCTTTTCCACGCCAGACATGTTACTAAATATCCAGACAAACTTTGATATTTTGCAAATTCTATCATCTATTTCTGATCTTTTATAATTGCGTTTATCCATTGATTGCATCTCATCTATCTATATATATAAAGAAGGATGTTTGTGGGTCTGTGCGTCTGTGGGTCTGTGGGTGGGTCTGTGGTTCTGTGTGTACGTTTTTTATACAAATCTACAGTTTTATTCCGATCTTGATGAAATTTCGCATACATGACCTTCAAAGCATGAGGAAGGTCACTGTCTACTTCAGATTTCGAAAAAATAATAATTATTGATAAAAAATCGATATTCATGGTTATGGCAGGGCATATTAATGAGAAATATCGCATGACCAACAATGCAAGACAAAGTTTTTGCAACAATGGTATCAACACGCAATTCACAAACACTCTGCACGGACCAACAATATATATCTCATGACCAACAATGCAAATAAAAGTTTGTGCAACAATAGGTATCAACAATGGTTTCAACACGCAATTCACCAATAACAATGAGCTCAAAATGATGATGCAATGATAAAGCAATCCTTTCCAAGAATTATAACAATGAACATAAAATGATGATGCAATATGGATAAGTTTCAATTTGTAACAATGCATAGAATTCCTGTTATTCAGGTTTTTCTTAGAAAAGAGAGTTCTTAGTACTTAACAATTTCTTGAAAATCTTTAAAAATGATCAGTAGCTGGAGATAATGAAGAGTTAGCAGACTATTGAGAAAGAGTGGAAAGACGACAGAGAAAGCAAACCTTTAGCTCCGTGCTGTATTGAGCAAATGGGAAGCAAGTAAATAGAAGAATTGGCGACCGCTAGACTACCCAAAGTGATGAAAGGCCAAATTTTGCTTCAACACAGCGAGAGAAGAGTGGAAATTGCAACAACATCAAGTGTAGATCTGAAGTAAGATTATCTGAGTAAGAAATTATTGGAGCAGTCCATCCATTTTGAGCCTTTAAAAAGATTTTTTTCGAATTTTCATTAAGAATTTTTACTGTATTAATTCTAAGCATTTTCATGTGTTTATTTTTAAGATATTGCAAAATTTATTTTAATTTTTGAGATTGTTCTGTTTACATCCCAAGTGTAATAATCCCGGGCAACGCCGGGTACTTCATCTAGTCTTCTATATATATAAAGAAGGATGTTTGTGGGTCTGTGCGTCTGTGACTCTGTGGGTCTGTCTGTGGGTCTGTTTTTTATACAAATCTACAGTTTTATTCCGATCTTGATAAAATTTCGCATACATGACCTTCAAAGCATGAGGAAGGTCACTGTCTACCTCAGATTTCGGAAAAATAATAAATATCGATAAAAAATCGATATTCATGGTTATGGCAAGGCATATTAATGAGAAATATCTCATGACCAACAATGCAAGGCAAAGTTGGTACAACAATAGGTATCAACAATGGTATCAGCACGCAATTCACAAACACACTGCATGAACCAACAATATATATCTCATGACTAACAATGAAAGGAAAAGTTTGTGCAAGTGTAATTATCCCGGGCAACGCCGGGTACCTCTTCTAGTCTCTCTATAATTGTTGTATCTTCACTTATTGTTTTCTCATTGTTGTACATAAAATTCATTGTAAATAAAATCTTTATTAGCTTCAGCAAAAAATTACATATAAGAATGCACGTTTGGTCTGTACGTTTATCCTTTCTGCCGTCCGTCCGTCCGGCTGACCGCCGTTTGCACGATAACTTGAAAATGGATTAACTTTTTCAAATTCTGTTTTCAGAAATATGACCATCAAGATCTTAGCTCGGCCATATCAACTTTTCAGAATTTTTCGTGGACCCCTTCAAGTCGAAGTCACGTGCTAAAACAGTGACTGTAAAGAATACCAAGATAATGGCATGTCGTATAACAATAGATTCATCAAGAATGAATACATTGTTACTTTATATTTACCTTTTAAGTATTGTTCACGTGGGCTCGCGTTCGTGACGATCGCTTTGTCGACGCACTGTTGGTCAAGTGCTCATAATATACAGGGTATCTCAGAATTCATTGTATAGCCGCTCAGGTGGCGAAGTGGCTACCACGCTGACTTCTGAGTCACTGGGTCGTGGGTTCGAGTCCCACCACGGGCATGGTTGTTTGTGTTTGTCCCCTTATATTGATGATCCTATGTATAAAAGCGTATTCTACTGTATATGGTATGCATATTGAAGAAATAAAAAAGTGCAGTTTCTGTATAAATATCGTTGTTATATCGCATAATTTCTGATCAGCTAGTCTCCTTACTTCCTGGAGATGAAGGCTGTGAGAAGAAGAAGAAGAAGAATTCATTGTACAAATTTCTAGGGGAGTTAGTATGGGTGATTCTAAGCAAAAACGTTCATTTGAACATGGGTCCGAGTTTGAATGATAACTGAGATATGAACAGAAATAAAAATGCCGCCACCAAGATCAACAAGTTAATAACTCAGGTTCTGTAAAGCCTAGATTAATGAAATTTGGGGGAATAATAGAGTACATAAGACGTGTATACCGTTAAAATTTGATCAAATTCCAACAAGAAGTTTCCGAGTTACTCATTCAACATCATAACACGTGCTCACTTGTGAGTACTAACTAGCACTTGTTACAATTTTGACCGTGTAACTCTGAAACTTCTCGTTGGAATTCAATCAAATTTTAACGGTATATACAGTTTTATGTACCCTGTTATTCCTCCAAATTTCATTAATCTAGGCTTTACAGAGCGTGAGTTATTAACTTGTTGATCTTGGTGTCGGCATTTTTATTTCTGTTCATATCTCAGTTATCGTTCAAATTCGGACCCATGTTCATATGAATTTTTTTGCTTAGAATCACCCATACTAATTTTCCTAGAAGTTTGTACAATGAATTCTGAGACACCCTGTATATTATTAAGTATTATTAAGTAGCGGCAGAACGGAGCTACTTATTGGTTTTACAATGTCCGTCTGTCCGTCCGTCCCCTTCATAATTTCTACATTTTTTGAGGCAGAACCATTGAAATTCGGAATGTAGCTTACTACATTTTCTCTGGCATGTCACTTTCTACATTGTTTGAGGCATGTCCACCTTCACTATTTAGTTTGGTTTTGATTGGTGCACTGGGAGGTGGGAGTCGGAGGGGACAAAAGGTCTAATATGCTATTTAAGTGGAAATTCATTATCCAGATTCCTCTAGGCAAGATCTACATTATTATGAAATTTAGGCCCAATTGTTCCAGTGGGGTCGGAGTTGTAGAGGTGGCAGTCACTTGGTCTTTAGAACTATGACAACATATGGCAAGTGATATGTCAATCGAACGGAAAAGATGAGAAAGGAAAGAAGATACGAGCTTTTTTTTACATTTTCTATAAACTGTGTTCGAGAAAATCATATTTTAATTAAAAAGCTTGGGGCGAGGTAAATAGTGCAGATAAAGGGGTAAAAATAGATGACCCTGCGCCTTACCCTACTCGGCGGGGGGGGGGGGGGTTAATTTCTTCTTAATAAATGTATAAATGTATTTCTGCTTTACAACTAAAGCTCCTCATTGGAATGTTTTTACAAGATTTTATTTCAAGCTTTAAAAAGTAGTTTCGTTACCATTATCACCCCTGAAGAAGCCGGGTACAAAAGGCGAAACCGGTTGTTCACCTCATTCAATAGACTATGTATTGTAAAGCATCCGCCTCTTTTACACTAAAAATAATAATGATAATAATTAGAAAGTTCTCTACAAATTTTATAACTTTAACCGAGGAGCCAAAATTTCATGAAAAATTACGTATATTAAGGGGTATATACAGTTTTATGTACCCTGTTATTACGACAACAAATTACAAATTATATTTGATAAGATCATTGTTATAGCCTCATATTTCTCTTTTTTAAAATCAATTGTAAGCACAATCCATTTGAATATGATGCAAAGAAATAATAGGGGAGAAATTCCAAATTTTAATGGCAAAATTCTTGAGCCCTAACAATAGTTAAATTAAAAAAAAATAAAATTTTAAAAAATTTGATAAATCTTCTTCTCTTCAGTTCTGAAAGCGCCAGTGAATCGAGAAATTTGAATGATTGTACTTCAAAAACGATTGGGGGGAGAAAAAAAAGAAAGAAAGCGAGGCAATTTCACAGGGGCACTTTTTATAGAATATCGCTTTTGTTGTTTACTGTATTGGAAAACTTTTACCAATAAACCGTCATTGACAGTCTGATGATCGAATTCTTTTAGAAATTTATTGGGCAACGCGAACTTCTTGCTTAGAAGGGTTCCTTCGTTCATGGTGGGAGGAAAAAATCAAGTTATATATGGTATCGAGATAATCAGCTTAATTGTATAAAGAAATAAAAAAAATAAAACTTATTCATTAAAAGTTTGGTATTTATCTCCTGGCAGGTTAAGTTTTCAAAGAGTTTTTTCCGGAGAAAATTTTTAATATGCCTTTCACCGTAACAAGGAGCGATTTGATATTTTGAAGTTTTAAAGAACATTATGAAAAACAAACTGATAAAAACAGAAATTGGCTCTGAAAAGAGCTTATTAGAGAACAAAACGAAAAACAACTGTAAAGAGCTGTCATTTATTAATTTGAAAACATGTTATGGTCGTTTTTTTCCCAGCAGTAGCTGCTCTGTTTACCACTATCTTGCACAACATTCATCATACAGGAGAGCAATAAAGGTTTGCTTAGGAAAGGTGGGGGTGGAAAAGTTAAAAGCAATTATATTGATTGAAACTGACAATGGTCTTTATGACCCATTCATTTCTCGAGGATATTATTTCTAGGATTAATGCAACGTGACAAATTTTGCCCATGATATATTCCTCCATTTTTTTAAGGCTCACATTAAATCCATACAGTGAAGAGGCAATAAATAGCGAGTCATTTATCAAAGAATGTCGGTGTCTTTCTTTCTTTATTTTATTCCCATCTCCGTTGCAAGAAAAATAAATATGAGTTTTCTTAATAGGAATTCTGTACTACTAAAGGAGAAAATATCCTCTTAAAAGATACAGAAAATATAAGATAAAAATTCACATTACGATTATAATAATTCGACGCAGACTTTTGTAGAAGTGAAGCAAATTCCATTTATTAACTTCTTTTAGGTTTGTTTTAGTTCCAAAGAGAATATTAACGCAGACATCATATGAACATTCCAAAGCGAAAATACATGAAGTAAGCTCCTGAATTTATTAAAATTGGAATTTGTCGTCGCGTAATAAAGGGCGTCCATATCACCTTCTGGGTATTCGCTTTTCATTCGTCACATTGTGTTTCGAAATTGAAGCGGCTTTGGACGTGACTTTAATACACATTGGAGAAAGTTTTGAGGGAAAGGAACCCGAACTGCTCGAGGTCCTTTATGTTGTCCGCTGCTGTTTCCTGGTGAGAACCTTTATTGATTTGCAAGAGACTCGAACCAGGTTGAGAGATTGCAAAAGAAAGGGGTGGGGACAGCTAGAAGATGTTTTTCTTCTCCTCTGTGGAAAATCAAACGCTTGCTTAAAAAATATAAAGTCACTTTATAAGGCAACACTATCGCATCTGTTATTCTGCGAGAGAGATCAGTTTATATCTTGCCCCATATGAGACTTCTGTCGTGAAGATGTCGATAATGTCTTTTTATCTTTTCTTCTTATTCTTTTCTGTTTAGAAGAGACTCGGACGAGTTCAGTAATAAGTAAAGAGGACGACGCAGCCGGCGGTGATGGGCAGCGGCGCCTTAGATACAAAAAAAAAGAAGTCTTCTTTAGCGTGGGGAAAGACAGAAATCAGGTTTAAACTTCTGAATTATTCTACACGAATACGGATAGAGACAAGAGATAAATAAGAAAAAAGTCAACAATACAAGCCAATAGAAACATCAAAAAACAACGAAAGAGAATAAAAGCAATAGACTGGCGATTAATAAATAATAAATAAAGCTCGGAGGACAGACAGATTATATAAAAACGGAGACAAATATAAGGTTGGGATAAAGTTCAGAGTTTCTCTTAACTTTTAAATATTACAGAGAAAAGTAAAAAAAAAATTATCGTTCCGATATGTTCAATAAGAATAATTAATATCTTTTTCATAGAACACATACCTCTTTTAAATAAAGTTAACAGAATACCGCGGAATATCATTAAGAATTCGTTGCATCTATTTTTATAAAGAAGCAAACAATGAACGCTCTTGAAGGTTCAGTTAAGAACACGAGTAACTTTCTAAGGTGTTATTTATTAAGAAAGAAATTAAAGGATGTTGTGATAAGCATTTAATGTTTTTTTTTCTATAATGTTAGGAATTAATATTATCCCATAGATATCTGATGAATTTTCTTTTCTTTGTGTGTGGAATTTTATCCTTTCCTTAACCTCTGGCTAATTGTTGTGCGCAATCATTGGTTATTAATTGTTGCTTCATGTTGACAATTAAACGGAGGTTGACAGCAAATCATTATTATTAATATAGAAGCAAAGAGCAAGAGATTGTTTTTATTCTTCTTCTGGAGAAGTCGAGAAGGAGAAGAAAGCGACACCCAAGGGAAATGAGGAGGTAAGCGGTCCTCTGTGATTGATAGAAGACATTCCATTGTTTTTGTTCTGACTGAAAAAGGGGGGCATAATTAGACGAATTTAGATAAGCGAATTGATTTAATCATTGTATAGAAGACGGCATCCATTAAACATTGAATTTAGATGAAGACTGTTGGAACTCCATGTAAACATTACAAGCCATATTACAAACGAGGTAAAATTGCTTATTGATACTCGTAGGATTTATTGCATATTGTTTGATTGATGAAACGCACGACTGAATAGATTGTCGTTGCAAGATGATGCTCAAAATCTCGTCTTTGAGTGCGTGCTAAATGATCTCCCCTTGATAGTGTTAGAATGCTTGTCATAGAGCAGTGTCACGTGAAAAGTCATTTTGTAAAATATGTCAATGTCATAAAAGGCCATTTTATCCATTTGGGGATGGGAAGAATGGAATCATAAAATTAATCCGATATCTGTTAAGTATATAAAAGAGATAGTGTCTTAAGTAAATATGCATAGTGGGTCAGAGGAAGAGTACTGTTGAGAGACTACTTAAACAATTAATTAGACTAATTATGATTAACTTTCATCCTCTTTTATGGTGTGTTAATGTGTTGTGAGAATAAACAGCAACTATGAAAAAGGGGAAACATTGATAATTTGTTATTGGCATTCTTTAAATACGAAGAGAGTTGTATTGTACCTGATGCTAAATAATTTCATGATGCAACTAAGTAATGAAATGTTATGTAGTGTAGTGTTTGGATGGGGGTGGTCGTGGCCTGGTTGTCTCGTCGGTTGGCTCGCTGATCGATGGAGTTAAGCAACTTCAGGTGCGGCCATTGCTGGCTAGGTGACAGCCAGTGGCTTGAGGACCACTGCTGGGTGGGACGGCTATTTGGGGCACAGCTGTTGGGGGACTTTAGTCTGACCCATTTGCTGAGTGAACAGTGCTGGATGTCCAGCAGCTGGTGATAGCCGCCGGTTTGTTCGTCCGCCAGCAGCTCTTCCATCATGAACCCCCGTGCTTCGGAGGGCACGTTAAGCCGTCGGTCCCGGCTGCTACTGTCATCTCGTAACAGTCGTTGGTTACTGGGATGGCGCAAAACTCCCTCGAAGGAGTAAGTGCCGCAGATTATCGTTCTGCGATAATCTACCCTCTGTACAAGATAAGTGTTTGGATAATCTCTTTGAATTGGAAATTGCAATTTTTGAAGTGATTAATTTGGATGTAATTTTTCACATCTTTAGGGTTACATGTGAAGAAGTAATAATATGTTTGGAAATTTGGGATGTATAGTTTTCCGATTGTCATGCAAACAGTAAGTATAAGGACATTTAAGGACACTAATATGTTAACTCAGTGGTCAATTATCTTTGTGATTAATGTATGGATAATTTAGTACTGATTTACACTAAATTGTTTCATTTGCTAAATGAATAGATAATAAATTGATTAGTAATTAAGTCTTTGTATATAACTATCAAAAATATTTTAGGATCCGGGTAATTGTATATTTCATTTAACGGTTATATGTCACAAGGAAATAATTCAGTTATAAATATTAATTGTGAAAAGTAATATCTAGTATATTTGTATGTTTAGAGGTTAATAGTATGAATAAAATTGGTATATTGTTGTGATGTAAACGGTAGAGAATGGCATTGTTTGTAAGTTGACGTATTCTCATTATTGGTGTTTTTGAGGAAACAGTAGATAGAAATGAAAAATGAATAGTAGCAGAGTTAAGGCAAGAGATAGTGGACAAACTGCGAGGAGCTTCTGTAAATCAACGCAGACGATAGGCTTCAGGAAAGAAGGAACACCCGGCGCCATATTGAAGGCAACTCAAAGGACAAACAACTATTGAATAAGAAAGTAATTGCGTATTGATTTAGACACTATTAATTGCGTATTGTAATCAACGTTCTAAGTGGAAGATTAATAGAGACTGTTGGATATTTTTTGGCATTAGTGCATGCGGCTTAGGACAACACTACCCTTGAAGGAAATCATCGCATCTCATTATGTTGAGCTCAAAAGTCGATGTTCAAGTGTAGTGTATGTCAAAGTTGTAAGGAGAATCAATTATGCTGATTATTTATGTGTAACGATTTTAAGGTTGGCCGTGTCATGCAGTGAAGCACTCGTTAATTATGTGTTTCCTGGAATCTTAATTTATAGTGATTGAGTGTTAGAATGCAACACTTTGTTCGAGAATTTAAAGGTAAACTCCACACCCAAAACAACTTTGCTTAAAATGAAAGATGAAAGTCTCAATAATAACGTAGCATGTATAAAAATTTTCAATTCGAACTCAAAATTGATAAAATATATAAAGCACTTTCATTTTTCCCTCCCCCTGCGATCGACACTGCCGACATATTTCAGCAACTGTTACGTCACAAGTTGCCGAGAAGTGCGAAAGAGTTTCGAATTCGTGACGTCACACATTGGACGCTATCGGTTAGTTGTCAGTTGGGCATCGCAATGGACTATGAATATGAAACAAGACCGATAGTGATGACTGCAATTTTGATAACAGTGACAGCGATATATAAGGGCCGTTAGCAGAATTAAATGCTACTGCAACTTCTGCAATATACAGCCGTGTGCATTAAACCGTGAAACGGGATCTTCTGCTTGCCCCGTCGGCGTGTGCACATTAGGGCGGCGTGTGCCCTACACAACAGATAGGCCTACTTCATTCCTTCGGCATTAGCACATGCTGTTGCGGTCGTTGTTCTTGAAGAACGCCAGGCCCGTTTAGAATTGGAAGAGCATCTAGTTCCACCTTATACGTAATCTAGTTTCAGCGAGTTTCTTGTTTTAATTGATACTGAATTTAAAACGGCGGATGCGTAGACAAAGCAAGACGTTTCAAAATGAGCAGACGATGCTATTTGGAGTTGGATACCAATTCCCTCGCTGTCAAAAACTAATCCACTATTTTTAATCGATTTTGATTGTGGAAATCTATGAAACGTGAAATTTTTATCCGACTGTCTATTTACACATCCAAATAGAGAACAAATTGAAGGCATACTGACATAAAACAGGTTAGCAAAATCTTACGACATGTAGAATCGTTCTAAGCGAAACTAGAAAGCGACGAGAATCTCGGCGACGAAATTCCCCGAGATTCTCGCGGCAGGAAGTGACGCCTTGTTCCGCCGTGTTCTCTGGAGAAGAGGATGGAAGATCTCACGTCAATTTTCAATTTTCCGAGGCATTTTTCTTAATAAAATATTAGGAAAAATCGAAAAATTTTGAATGATATATACTCTATTAACCTGAATTAATGTTATGATGCAAAATAAATAAAGTCGATTTTTTTCCGTGGAGTTTACCTTTAACATTGAAGAATAATAGTTAAGTCGGGGCATATATAGCTATTGATAAGTCAACGTAGAATTATAGAACATAAGTTAAATAAAATTGTTTACATTGTAATGTATCTGTTTTGGGAAGCACGGGAAGCACTAAATTGATGTTACAAAAAAAGGGGTTGTAATATGAGATTAAATTGTATATGGGTAAGCTAATCTTTGTGTTAGAGACTGTGGACAGTTATTCTGTAATAATTATATGCAGGTTATTAGTTGGAAGTGATAATTGGAATTCATATGAGCAATGAGTTTAAGATTAAATATATAAGAATTCATTTATTGAGTTAAGTGAAGCTAATGCAATAATCACTTTTGTTCTAGTCAATGTTCTGAATTAAATTAAAGTTTAAAGATTGTTAACTATTTGATAGCCAAATCAATTCTGTTGAACATATGGTGTGGGATTAAACAAACCAATATCGAATCGGGGAGTGCACCTATGATAACAAATATTTATACCACAGGATGTCACAAACTCACCTCCCATGGATGTCAGTGTTTACAAATGATTTCAGTGGTTTCGTGAATTTCTTTCAACCTTCTCTTAGCATTGTGGTAAAGTTGTGATAAATCAACAAAACTGATGATAAAATCCAAAATAGTTACAAGTACGCAGGAGACAGTAATCCACATAAAAATACTTTATTGTGGAGATGAAGTTTCGATATATATAATAGAAGCAGCATATCTTTAAGTTATGTTTGACTTGGCCGCCATCTCAAAATTCAAAATTTATGGGCTCGTTTTTCTTTGCGGAAGAAATTGTGACAAGGTAGCCTATCTGGACATGTTTGAAAACTGGCTCATGCCACAGCTGCAAACCGACAGTGCAGACTTCATCTTTCATAGGATGGTGTGCAACCACATTTCCACTGCCGAGTATGTGACTTCTTCAACATCATCCTCCCAAACCCACTGGGATTTTGTCAAACCGCTGCAGTCATTGTAAACATTTTAGTATATATTCTCTGTTTAAATAATAAGAAGGAACTATGGAGCGGAAAAGCCTGAAACCTAACCTAACCGCTAAATTACAAAGAGAAGGAAAACTTTCATTACAACGGTAAAATTAAGATTAAAATTAAGAGTTTTATATTCAGTTTCGCCATTGAGAATAAGCTCGAGCCGGTATTTCGTATTTTGCTTCTCTTTGTGGTTCACGGGATTTTCCTCTCCTTATACAGGGTCTTTATAATTAAAGTTCCATTTTGACATGGCCATAAAAAAAAAACAACTACTGGACCAAAAGCTATAATACTTGGTAATATTATACAAGAGGGCATGGGAAGTTCATATCCACCAAAAAAAATAGTTAAAAAGGTCACCACCAGCATGGAATGGCGCTCTATGCAATATTCGTATACGAAATTAGACACGAAGACACAGGTTAACAAGTCTTTAATCGTTACTAAAATTAGTTACATGTTGAATTTATATTATAGTTTTTTTGACCCAGTAGTTTTTTTTATGGCCATGTCAAAATGGAACTTTAATTATAAAGACCCTGTATATTCTCTACTTATTAAAAAAAATCTTTCATTTAATTTTAATATTCCTTTCATCCTTTTCTAGGCTCTCATTCCATCTATATTCCAACCAGCAAATCATGAGAACTGTCAATCACTGCGTTCCCATGGAAACCAGCAGGAGTAAAATTTAGCCTCGTTAAATCAATTACTGTTAAATCGGTGGCCTTTATAATGCGAAATTAATTTTCCTCTGAAGAATCGTAACATTTTCTTGTTTGAGATGTTGCTTGATCACGTGTTGAACAAACCGCACTTTAAACAGGAAATATGAACGATAAAGGACCTGTGCAACGAGGCTAAGATAATTGCTGATCGGCTGATGAACTTAGCAATGTCATGACCACGTGATTTATTGCAGGAGGAACGATTCTCAATAATGAAACCTCGTGATCACATGATACAAGTAAATTCAACGGTTTTTCGAAGATTGTTTGGGAAAACACCGGTGACACAATGATTCGCTTCATCTTTCATTCTCCTTCAATTCTAACTTTTATCGTTATGATAAAATAGACCAAATCAAATTTCAAGAAAGGACGTTTAATAAAAACTAATCTGGTGCAATAAGAAGTGTGAATTGTAATATATCTGACAGCTCTTTAACCCCCCATAACAAATTAACAACAAAGACCAAAATAAAAGCAAATTACAAATTAAAAGCTAAAAAAGTTTAACAAATAAATAAAAATAATAATTAAACTTTTGTCTTTTTATTGTTTCTTATTTTTATTTATTTGTTAAATTTTGTAGCTTTTAATTTGTAATTTTATTTTATTTATTTTATTTTGTTGTTTTATTTATTTCAATAATTATGGCGAAAAAATATCGCATGAAAATTTCCAAGCGAACACTTCGGAAGCATGACCATATCAATTTTATCATCCGTTTTACAAAGCAGACCTCATAGCTAAAGAGGTTATCATCTTTTTCGTCCCCTTAAAAAAAATCCCTTAAAAACGGAAGATTCGCATCGTTTGACAAAGTGAAGCTGCTGTCATCGACTGGTTGACCCAACGCCTTTAATTTTAATCATCATTCAAGGCCGCTATAAAGAACTAAGTCGTCGATAGTAGAATCGATATCTTAACGCTTACGAAAAATGTATGACTAAATCTTGTTTGACTTTGTAGCGTTATACAATTCTCACATTCGAACACCCTAGAAACTGAGAAGAATTAAATGATTTTCATTTTAAAAAATCCTTAGCTTCGCAGAAAGGCTCATCCTCTTGATGCACGTTAACAGTGATGAAAACCATGATACCGCTCAATGTCAAGCAGATGATTCCGGAGAGTTTTAGGAGCATTCAAGTGAAACTTGCCTAAAGGGTTTGCAGAAGACTCGCTCAAGCCAGTCTAAAAGCGAATTGGCCAGCTTTCAGACACGACATAAGCTCGCTTTGACAGAAAAGGGCTGTTGTTGAAAATTCCTATGGCTACAGTTTGAAGAAATGCCAAAAAATCCCTACTCATCAACATTTCATTTCCAAAGATACGGTAGTCGCGAGGGAATAGGTCTGGACTATATAGCGCATGCTCTAGAACTTCCATCGCGTACACGTTATCTCTTCTGCTGTATATCTATGATAACGTGAACTCGGGTATTAACAAGAATGATGATAGTGCCCTTGAGATAGACTCCCGAGATATTTATTCTTTATTCAGTTTGTCATCTTCTATGAAAGCAACCAACATTTCCCTGGAGGATACCATTTCGTTGTTCAGCAACTTTTCTTGCAGCCAACATATTTATTAATTACAGTTTCTTTCTTAAAGATCTTTTGGAATTTTCCTTTTATTGATTTAAAACAACCATTCTTTAATTTACGTTTTCTTTTAGAAGAATTTTTTTTAAAAAGGCTATTTTATAGCAGCGAGCTCTAACAAAATAACCAGACAACATTGATCCAAGCTACAATTCCTCATACTTGAGAAAATCGCTTGGTTAATATTTAAAAAAGGATTACCCAACCGACGACGGTCCAATTGTCTCTTTAAATGGAAAATGCCCAAGATAATTACTAGCCTGTTACTGGGCTGTCTAAGACCGATAAGGGAGTATTCAATTGCTCCTATGAAATTATTTTAGCAATTTTAAGGATGGATGTTCTTTTAAATTAAACCTAATTGGAATTAGGCAGAATTCATTTACATGTACGCATTCAAAAACTGAGAGAATTAGCACAAAGCAGCCTGTGAGAGGCTATGGATGGAGATCGAACACAGCCTCCGTTGCCTAGGCGACCGAACAAATCTGACATGCGCGCCGAGCCGCACTCCGCTGCCCGAAGAACATTTGTTAAGTCCCGTATACAGAAAAGAAACAGTTTTGCATTCGGAACTTTAAAGTTAGAACGATCATATATGCGATGCTTTTGGGTAATCTAAAATCAACAAGATATAGAATAGGAAGAAAAAGAGGAAGACTCTCGTCTTCGCCCATAATTGATTCTCCGTTCTGTGTTTTGAATTAATAATAAGTACCCAAATAATTTGCTTCTACACAAACATTTATTGATCTTAGAAGGCTGTACAAATGCACAGATTTAACCAGGACTCTTTTCTGTATCTTCGCAGCATGTGTAACCGTGCGGCCAAAATATTCACTATAATGATGGCTTAAACATAAAGTTTCTTTCTCAGCATAACGACTAACATTAAAGTTAAACTCGGCTTTCTCTTTAAAGAACAATACATTTCCTTCAGAAAAAAAATACGAATATCTCATATCAAGACGCAATTATTCTTTTTTTTTTTTACGAAGGCGCTGTCTCACTAGTCTCATAATGACATACTCGTATATTATCGGGGTACGCTCATGTTATAAAGATCTCCTAAATCATACGAAATATATTTACAAAAAAAAATTATCTCGTATATAAGAGAAAAAAAAGTCGGCTCTTGGGATTAGATCCCAACTGAAATACTCTTATACGAATATATCATCCTCAAAATTAATGAAGACACTTTATTTACTCGTAGATGAACCCATTTAAAAAATGGCCGTTTCACAGAATAGTAGTTTAAAGGCCAAATTTTAGTCTTTCCAAATTTAGTATCTTAAGTACTTAGACTGAATTTCAATAACGAGTTTTCGGATATTCCTAGAATGCAATTCCTATGACTGGTAGATACAGTAATGGATGTCCCTGTGACATTTCAATTGTACGCAATGTGTTGGCGTGCATTCTAAATGACATCCTGCAGTGACATCCACTCTCAATAATGCATTATCTGGTTTCCTTTTGTCGTTAGCTCGTAATGACAAAGAAAAAAACTAAACATTCTCACAGGAATCTTATTCATATTTAAAGGAGATCTAATTTGCATATTGTTCTCTGAAATTTCACTTTAACGGAGGTCTCAAAATTTTTGATGGATGAAGTGATTTAAACTAATCTTCAAAAGAGCCTTATTTAACTTTTTACTTTTCCTCCGGCTTTTATAGTTCTGTTCACTGTGGTGATCAACGCTATGAACGCTAGAAAGTTCGTATTTGTAAGCAGAGCCCATGAATATTTGGGGTAAAGGCTAAAAAAAAGAAGATAGGTTTAGTGAACTTTAATGTGAAAGACCCTAAATTTAGAGTACTTCCTACAATTTTCTTCAGAAGAATAAATGCTAGAGAGCTGAATCCTTAGCAACAGAGAACGGTTATATCTGGTTTAGATATGATTCCATATAAAATTTCTTCTATATTATAGTACATTCTTCGATATTATATTACAGTAAATAGTGTAATTTTAAGTTCACTGTTTATATTTCTAAACTTTCATTTATGACCCCAAAAGTGACTTCCCAAATTTCTACGAAGCAAGCTTAATTTACTTGTCACTTTCGAATGAGATAATTACGCTTGATTCGCAATAACAATCTCGCCTCATTAAATGAAGTGTTTAAATTAGTGCAGTGACAATTTCAGATGTTAGCGAGTCAAAAGTAGCGGCAGACAATTATTTCTGTTTGCTTCAAAGGCTTTACATTAATTTCCTTTTTTTTCGTCTTTTTTAAACAGTAGGTCTTGAGCTAAAATCTAAAACCCATTTTGCTAATTGCGTCAACTCTAGAATGCTTTGTATCGTATTTTTCTCAAAGTAATATCAGCTATATTTAGCTATAACCTTAAAAAAATACAAGAAATCCGAAAAATCCGGAATCACCAAATGAAAAAATATTTTTACTTTACCAGTGAAAAATTGGAAAAGAGGCCCAGTGGAATGGGTGAATCGATTTTGCATTGTGAGACATTCTGAAATTTGAATTATTAAGTAGCAGAAATATGGAGCTACTTACTGATTTTATAATGTCCGTCTGTCTCTCCCTCCGCTTATTTCTTTCATAATTTCTACATTTGTTGACGTAGAACATTGAAATTCGGAATAAGCTTACTATGGGCATGTCCTCCTTCACTATTTAGTTTGGTTTTGATTGGCCCACTGGAATCGCAGTTACGGTGGTGGGAATTAGAGGATCGGAGTAGTGGGGATATCAGTCACGTGGTCTTTAGCATTATTAATATTTTACGTACCGGGTGATTCAGTCAATTTCTGACCATTTCACTCGAATGACGTGCATTAAGGATAAACAATTGAAAGAATATGAGCGCCATATCGAATTTCTAAATAGTTGGAGTTTGTATTGTTGCAACGGCGCTGCATGAAAATCGTATTGTTGAAAAATGGCGCCCGCTTTATCAACGGAGCAGAAATGCAAGGTTGTCGAATGGTATTTCGAGACAAAATCACCTGTAGCCGTGCAAAGAATGTTCCGGAAGGAGTATAAGTATCGAGACGCACCAGGCAGGCAAGCAATCATGGATTTTGTCAAGCAATTTCGTGCCACTGGATGTGTTAAAGGCAAGAAAAAAGGCGGTTGCGAAGCTCGTGTTCGAACGGCCGAAGTTGTCGAAAATATTCGCACAAGGTTGGTCGATTCCCCTACCAAAAAATCTGTTCGCCGCCTATCCATTGAAGAAGGGCTGTCGTATACCATAACGTGGCGAATTTTAAGAAAGGATTTACACCGTTCCCGTATACGATCCATGTTTCTCAGGAGTTAACAGACACTGGAAGACAGAAGCGACAACAACTTGCGATGGAGTTTGGAGCAGAAATGGAAGCCAATCAGGACATTGTGGACAACCTGTGGGTGTCAGATGAGGCCTTCTTCCATCTGTCAGGTGACGTTAATAAACACAACGTTCGTTTTTGGGGTTCCCAGCACCCTCATGAGATCCATAAGTCATCTCTTCATCCACGAAAGGTTATGGCTTGGTGCGCGATTTCCAAAAGAGGCATCATTGGTCCGTTCTTTTTTGAGGGCACCGTAACGTCACAGGCTTACCTTAACATGTTGGAAACCTTCTTCATCCCAGAGCTGCGAAGGAGGCGTATACCGCTTCGACATCAATGGTTTCAACAGGATGGGGCTAGGCCTCACACCACTAATGAAGTGCTAGACTTTCTCAATCAGAAATTCGGAAATCGTGTCACTTCAAACAGGTTTCCAGATCGATTCGGGGGTGGCTTTCTTTGGCCCCCTACGAGTCCTGACCTAAACCCATGTGATTTTTATCTCTGGGGGTTCCTTAAAGACAGTGTGTTCAAAGCATCGTCGACTGCTGCACCCTTGTGGATGCAGAAATCCTGGATAGTTATGAACAACTTCACCATTCGGCTGCAAGCAGTTCAAAACGTTCGTGGTGGCCACATTGAGCATATCATCAAGACTTTTCCACGGGAATAAAAACTCCGAACTGCCTAAAATATCATACTGAAATGCTAAGTTTGTAAACATTAATGGGTCAATAAATCATAGTACTGAAATGGTCAGAGATTGACTGAATCACCCTGTAGAAGGTTGTCTGCCTGTCGCCTTCATATTTTCTACATTTGTTGACGTAGAAGGTTGAAATTCGGAAAGTATCTTCCCATAGGCATGTTCTACTTCACTATTTAGTTTGATTTTGATTGGTGTACTTGGGTCGGAGTTAGTGGGTGGGAGTCAGAGGGGACCTTCTGGTGTATATGGTATATAGCTATGCAAAGGTTTAGTGGAACCATTATGGTTCATTGGAACTTCCAATGCTAAAATATGACATGTAATATATCAAACGATTGGAATGACGTGTCATGAATGAATATAACGTAAAATTAATGATAGTTTATTTTTTCAAAATTTATCTTATTCACTTCTATTTACTGATGAGGAGGTTATAAGTTTAAAGTTAAGCTATAGCATCACAGAATTTTTCATGCATCCCAACTCAAAAACGTTTTCACTGAAATCGAATGTATTGAGTGAATGTATTGTAAAGCAGATTCCTTTAAGCAAAATCTACATTGTTATGAAGTTTGGGCCAATGGGGTCGAAGTTATGGGGGGTAGCAGACACGAGGTCTTTATTTTCAATTGGCAACGCATGGCTTGTGATATATCATTCGCTCGGAAAGGATGAGAAACGAAAGAAGATAGAGCTGTTATTCATTTTCTAAATATACGTTCGAGAAAATAAATTTTTGGAAAAAATGGGTCTTAAAAAGTGCGGATAAATGAGGTGAAAAAATAGACGAACTCGGGGCTTCCGCTACTTTTCTATGCCTTCCACAGTGGGGGTTAATCTTTTGTTTAGTATGCTATGATCTTTGTCATCCTAAGGGAAGAGTTGATCATGTTTGTGCTTCTGTCGATCCATATCTAAACACTGGACTCAGAAAGTGCGTGGAGCTTGAGCACAAATGCCTATTATGTGTAAACCCAATGGTGTCTAAAAATATACTCTGTGGAAATTAATGACGTCCAGTTAGAAGTTAAGCTAAAAAGAGCGTCAGCATTTAAAATAAATCATCTCATTATAATCAGTTTTGTTTTAATGCTTCCATTGAAAAAGTCAGTGCTAATTTTCTTTATTGGTTTCATGTGTGCGAGAATTTTTTTGAATTCCTTACGAATAAATTCATTTTCAAGATTAGTTTTTAGCTTTGGTATGCAAATGAATCTTCTCTCTCTTCCCTCTTTTTTTTTGTGAGTAATAATGTGTGAGTGCTCGCGCGCGCGTAGCACACCTAAGCCCAGAAGTAATTTCTCATCTGATAACTTTTGCCGAAATGGCTCAACACGTTCTGAATCTGCTATTAGCGCCTCGCCAACTAGTTCTCTGATCCCTCTTGGCATGTTCTTTCCAATAACTGCAAATAGATGAATCAAGCAAAACTTTTTCTCAAAATTTTTAACCTGGATTTTTTGGAATTTTCTTTGAGCAAAAATTTGCATAAACAATCTATTTCCCAATACCGTATTAAAGAAAGGTGTTCGTAATGTTTTATCTTCAACTTTAATAAACTGATACAAAAGTTCTGCCATCCATTTTTTTTCATTATCGACTTTTTTGTATAGGGTTTTGATAAAGATCAACACAACGCATACCTTTAAAAGCTTATATAACTTTAAAAGCTTATATAACTCATTTATAATATATAAAGTTGCTATTACTCTTCAATTTATAATCAGGCTTAGTTGTGCTAAGTGAAGCAATCATCAAAAGTGTAAATTTCTTATACTTTATTAATGCATTTAGAACGTGTTCTTTTATAAACATCCTCTATTCGTTCCAACAGAAAATTAGATTTTTTTCATCTTCCTTTTCAGACAACTTTTAAATAAATTATTTTTCGTAAATATAAAGAAACATGAAAGACCTGGCTGCTCTTTACCCCAGCCGGTTGAACTGATCATTGAATTACTCTTTACTTAGTGGTTCTCTCATAACATGGCTAATTGGATTTCCTTAATATAGCAATCCAGCCAAATAAAGACTGACTTTTTCTATACAGAATAAAGAATTTTATCCAAAAACATGTTTCTTTACTTTTGCATAAAAAATACAAAATTATTATAAAGAAATGTAATCCTTGACTGTTTACGCTCGTCTTTTGAGTTGTTTACTTCACGGACATTTCGCAATCCATCCATGTCGCGGGTCGTAAGCCTTGCATGTTTCCGCTAATTCATTACTAAAGCGCATTTGGTAAAAATTTGTTTCTGCTTTAGGCCTCTCTTTTTCTTTCTACTCTAAAGAAAATTTATTAAGAAAATTCAAAGAAACCCAAGAAATTCGAGAACATTTATTAAGAAAATTCATAAGAATTTTTAATTTTCTGCCTTTTTGAAGCATGCCATTAAACTCTTCTTAGGAATATTAATTTTTAAGGGTCCGAAAATGATCAAACGATTTTTTGATCTCCGAAGTTTTCTCCAATTGAGTTTCCGGAAATCAAATTAAATGAAATTCTTTGCCTTTTTGTTAGTCTTTCTACTTTATCCAGTTTTTTTTCTGTTTTTATAAAACGATATGAAGCAATCTAAGATTCTATTGAATCATCTTCAAATGCTCGTAAAAAGAGAAAGTTGAAAATTAATTTTAAAAAATACGAGGATATTTAATTATGTAAGATTAATGCGGCTTAATACGAGGAATATATTAACAAAACCTGCTAAACTATAATAAACAACAGAAATCTGAACAGTGATTGCTTAAACATCTATGATTGAATTGAAAACTTAAGAGTTGTGGAAATTTTATTAGCTTTGGAAGCTCACGGAGTGACAATAAAATTCCGAACCAAAACGAATATAGGTAGCACGTATGTCCAATAATATATCGATTATAAAAATATTAGGTGCCAAGTTCATATTCAATAATTTCATAGGCACATTAAATATATGCATGCTGTATATGCAAATAGCCAATTATTAAATACAATAGCATTGACATATTTTACGCTTTATTCATATATATTCAATTTATGCTTATATGATTAAATTGTCGTTTTCATTCTTATATGTAGTAAAAAGTTGTCTTTAATGTATAATATTATTGACTATTTATATATATATTTACATTTAATGTGCCTATAAAATCACTGAATATGAACCGTGGCATGTAATATTTTTAAAATCGACATATTATTGGACACTATCAGTTTCGGTTCAGAATTTCATTATCACTCCTATACTCCTTCGAGTAGGACTTATTCAGAACTTGCTGGTAGTCTTACCGCGAATATTAATAAAAAATCATTTTTAAAAAGTAGGAAAACACTTTTTCACGGTCTTCCTTATTCATGCTGAAGAAGATGACTTTGTCGTCGAAATGGACTTTTTTTATCCACAGTTTTAAGTGACCCTTATCATTAAAAAAATCATCTTATTATAAATCCAGACAACAATTGATGACTTAGGAATTCGTATAATGAAATTTCAGTTACTGTGATACAAGAGTTTTCAGTGAAGATCTCCGTTATAATAATTGAAGCCTGAAAAATATCTACCTTGTATTCTACACAGTTTCTCAAAAATTCCAGAAAACAAAATAGAATTTAACTCTCTAGTTAATAAATACAACTGAAAAATAAAATAAAAATTAACAAAAAAATAAATATATAAGTATAATCAAAATAGAACTAAAAAATCAAATAAAGAGCCGACGTTTCGGATAGAGCCTATCCTTTACCAAAGCAAAAAAGGATAATTCTCTAATATTCTATTTGCTTTTAGAGAATTATCCTTTTTTGCTTTGGTAAAGGATAGGCTCTATCCGAAACGTCGGCTCTTTATTTGATTTTTTAGTTCTATTTTGATTATACTTATATATTTATTTTTTTGTTAATTTTTATTTTATTTTTCAGTTGTATTTATTAACTATTTATTGCATTCCAGGGTTTTTGTGTCTCGTCCTTTTCTCTTATAAATATCCATTAATTTAACTCTCTACAATTCAACTTGACTATGCTTTAAATCGGTTCATATTAGAACGACCAGCAGGACGAGGAGAACGAAGACAACTAGAAAACGTATACAAAACGACAAAAACCGATCTGATAAATGCATGCTGGAATGAATCAGCCATCGAATTATGTCTCGAAAGGGAACAAAGGTGATGGAATATTCAGTCAGATCTAGGTGTAACTTCAACACTGAATACATTGTGATAAATTACATACAGGGACAAGTGTTTTACATCAGTTTTTCACGCTGATTTCAAATCTGAAAACCATTTTGCTCTATCACATCGCGTTTCGAATAAAACTGCTGATATACATTTCCTGCCAAAAAGGTGGAAAATCAAAATTTGAATTGCGGTTTTCTTAAAATTCTGATGTGATACAAACAAACGATTTACAGATTTGGAATCAGCATGCCAAAGTTAACCAGAGACATATCAACTCGCCAAAGAAAGACAAATTTTTTTTTTTGTATGTCAGTGTTATTAGCGCACAAAAGAGGATTGACGGTTCTTCAACTCTACAAGGCTTTTATATCCTATTAAACCAGTTAAACTTTCCTTTAAAATGGTTTCATGTTTGTCTGTAGCTTTTAACATTGTCTTTTTCTGAGATTATTCGTTGATTCTCTCATCTTCGGATGTTGTATAACTAGATTAATGTTCCATGTTCATCAGTGTCAACAAAAACGATGAGGAAGAATCTTCTAACGCTTGCAAAGGTAAATCTGCATCTCCGAAACTTGCTCCAAAAGAGATTTGCATATTGAGATGAAATATCTATTCTGGATTTCTATTAATTTCAGCTGAAATTTTTCTAGAGTAAGAAAAAAGAGCTTGGAACCGAAAAAAATCGAAAAGAAATGAGAAAACAGAACGGAACAAGAAAGAATAATAAGACATAAATTCCGAAAACATGTGAAATTTTTCTGTAAATCCTACACTACAACAGATCACAAAATTGTTCGTGATCGAGGAAATGGAAATTTCCCATTAATAACCCGAGTAATCCCGAATAGCATAATATTTATAAGGACATTTACCCTCTAGTGGCCAAATTATTTCTATAGGCGAATTAAAAGTTTTTATTGTACTAACTATTTAGCACAATTTAATACTAATTTCTTATCTCAAAAATAATTTTTTTAGTGTTTTTATATTAAAGTTTTTCAAAATCTCCAATATATGTGGTAAATTTGTTTATATAACCTCTGGCAATAAGTTTGCGCTATGTTCTTCAATTCTGTAATGCGCAATACTTTTGTGGATATTATATAAATAAATATACAGTTAATTAAAAAGAAAAATAAACATAACATTTATTTGGGACAACTATTCAGTTAACACCTGAGATCAGATATGTGAAACCATAAATTATATAGAAAGAAAAATGAACATGTAATTCCTAGATTGGAAAGAATTTTATCATTTTTAAATCGTTTGCAGAAAAGTTTCCATTAATTGGGCATTAATTGTATATTCGTCAAATTCTGGGTAGTAGAAGATTCCAAAAGTTAATTTTGGAATATACTTTGCCGGTATAAAAGCAAAAATATAAAAATGATTAAATGAAATCTGGAAGTTCACAACATGGGAACCGTTAAAGAGCTGTTGTAAGACCATGTGAAATTGTTGGATGAAGGCAAAACACAAGTTGAAGTTCATAATTGTTAGGATATGCCCAATCCAATGTTTCAATCACATGGAGAAAATTCCGTGCGATAGGAAGTGTGAAAAGCAATGCAAGATCAGGTCGACCAAAAAACTCATGCAAGACAGGACGATAGAGAAAATCTGCAAGAAAGTGAGAAAAAAAGACATCAAAGGAACTGAATATTGAATGGAGGAAGATTTCTCACGTTTCACTTTGTGATAGAACAGTCAGAAACTGACTCAACGAGCTTGGTTATCGACTCCTGAGTAAGAAACATCTACAGTTACGTTTAAAATGGGCCAGAACATACAATCACTCGAGCATTGAAGACTGTCGAAAGGTGATTTTTTCAGACGAAAGCCGGATTTGTGTATCAAGTAGTGATTATGCTGGATAATTTGTGGGAGAGTTCAACTGAAAAATTCCATGAAAGCTGTTTGCCGAGCAAGCAGAATTTTGTAAAAGGGCTGATGATTTGGGGTTATATCTCTTTTAAAGGGCCAGGGAAAATGTGCATAATGAAAACGCAGATTCATAACATTGACATCACTGATTTCTTTCTTCTGCCTACAATTGAAGACCATTTCGAACATGGTGATTGCATATTCCAAGAAGATAACGCATCTTGTCATCGTATAAATAAAGCGACCTCACATCTTGAAGAACTGCGTATACAGCCAATGTCATGGGCAACAAACAGTCCTGACATGAATCCAATCGAGAATTGCTGGTGTAAATTAAAGAAGCTCATCAATGAAAAGTGCTTAACGAACAAAGAGAAACTTTCGGCATCAATAAAGTCCAGTTGGTCTGAAATTTAGGGCTCCTATTGCCAAGAACTAGTTGATTCAATATATAAGCGCATTAAAGCTTTAATCAACGCTTTAAGGGTGATGCTACGCAATATTAAAATGCAAGTGTACCATATTAGAGAGGTTAAGCACCACGTAAACGCGAACGTGACGCGAACGCGTGTGACGTTTCCAATCTGAAATGATGCAGCTTTTTCAGTTGTTTTCATTGTTTTCAGCCTGCAAAATAAGAAATTCCTAAATTTTATTTCTCTCAAAATAAACCGAGAAAATGAAAAAATTTGAGCACATATACTATATAAAGACTCCATTGTTGAAGCGGTGTGTATGTGTATTATTGCGCTCTCAACTTCGTTCTTCCACTATTCAACAATACGCACAAATCCACTTCACCTGAAAGCAACTATCGCTTCCAAGGTATGCTTGCGCACAAAAAAAGAATGCGTCGTACAACTACGTGTACGTCCCTTGTAAGTCTTAAGCAACGAGCTGTCATTGAGTTCTTGGCAGCAGAAGATGTTGATCCAGTGGAAATTCATCGAAGAATGGAAGTCGTTTCACGCTAGCACCGTTCGGCGCTGGGTCAACAGATGCAACGAAAAACTGGATAAGTTTTACAAGAAAGAAAATGTTTTGCTGCAACATGACAACGCAGCCATATACTTCTCATGCCACCATGGAATAGCTGAGGAAGTTGAAACTACCACATCCACCATAGGTCTGGTCTTGTCGTAGTGTGTGTGTGTTTCCATCTTTTCCCTAAAATAAAAGATCTTCGTGGATTTCATCATCAGGAGCTGATTGCGGAAGCAGAAGAAGTGTTTCACTGACGGCTTCACTGAACTTCTTCATCGTTGGTAGAAGTGTATTCAGTTATGTTGGCTATGTTTGAATAAATGACGTTACGTAATTAAAGTGCAAATTCTAAGGAAACTTTCTGTGTTTCTTTCATTTTCCCATCAATCACAAATCATTTTATTGTGAGCATTACTTTTCATTCAATCGTCGTATTTGTGATACAAATTTGCTAATTGCGTATAAAATGATAGTTTTTACTTATAATATGTATAATCTCTTTAATAAGGGTTACCTTCACTAGTCATACAAGAAAAACTACAAGATGTAGGGTTATCTACAAGTTGCTCGTGAAAAACGCCTGAGAATAAAGATGTCAAGAACATAAGTGAATTACAGTATGCAAGATGCTTCAGAAAATGTTAACATTTCAAGAATTTTTTTCTTTCGCTTACAAGAAAAATATTCAGCCATAAGATATTCAAATATTATTATTTTACAATATCCTATTTCCATTAAAACGCTATCGCATAAAAATATCAACTTTTTTAAAATTATCCTGTATAGACGTAATATAGAAACAACAAACAGAACTTTTCTATACAAGTAAGAAATCCCGATTCTAAATTCTCGATTAGTTTCCGAATACCCCTAAAGGTAATCTGCAATCAGTTCAATAAGTGAATTTTTTTTGCTTCCATTTCATGTCTCGGAAGTGGACTGAAACACTATTCTCGAAGCAACTCCCTAACCATATCTTAACGTTCAAGACGACGTGCCCTGATCCTGGAAACAACCTAGTGTGCGTCAAAATTACACAACGAACGGACACGTTGGATTCTATTCTGAACAGTATTAGAGAGTTCCATTGCAGGCCTTGTTTCTATCCTCTCAGGAATATTCGCTCGTGGTTTCACAGTCGTCCGAATCGGATTAAAGCGGACAGAAAGCCCAGCAGAATGGAGAGTTCCCACGAGGGTTGTGAAATAAACGAGTTTTAATCGAAGAATTAGTGGTTGTCAAAACTTTTTAGGTGTTTATGTTAATTTATTATTTAATTAATTGTTAATTGTTTCGGCTGATCACACTAGTCATCCCTGATAAAAATCTTGAGCAAATTTCGGTGCGACATTTGCGGAATCGTTAAGTGTCATGTGCTATGGGAATAAAAAAATGAAAATGATAACATCGTAAGTTCTGCCACGAGGCTCTCATATTGAATCGTTGTAAAGAAAATAAAACTTTCTGAGTTTTTCGTTCTATTGCTGCCTTGCATAGAATCTCTATCTTAAGTATTTTATCTGCAATTGTTTAAAAGTGTAAAATTCTTTTTGACTCACTCTGAGCGGAAGAACGGTGGATATGACCACTTCTAACAACCAGTTAGAGTTTCTCTATTTTATTGTTGCACTGATTATGAAGATCATACATTTAAATGAATGTATCCACTCAGAGTCATCAGGTTACAGTTTCATTCCCAAGAGCACAATCATATAGTGGAGGTTTTGAGGTAACACTAGAATATCTCGTCTTATGGGGAAAAAAAGGAACAGTTTTTCTTGCTTTTATTAAATACATGAGAAGTTGAGAATAATTATGATTTGTATGGATAATATGCATAACAATATAGCCTATACAGGAACGCTTTTGAAAAGGATGTCGTGAAATTTCTAGCGATGTTCTGCACCTTAAAATAAACACAAGTTCCTCATACGTTTTGTCGAAATTGCATTCCTTAAAGGAGTTTGGTAAACAAAAGCGCATGGAAAAAAGTAAACACCACCACGTATTCCATTAATAGGTTTCTGAGAACTACCTGTGCACTAACATGTAGTAAAGACATTGTGGACAAGTCTTTCCTGAATTGTGGACATGTTCATTTCTGAGGTTTAGTAATTACGAATCTTTCAGTGGGCTGTGAGAGTGGTTGAGTTTAGGGCCAACATATTAGTGAAGATTATCAGAAAATAAGATGGATTAGTTAGTTTGGTTTACGAGTACAAGTTTACATGGCAAAAGAAGTTCTCATGAGAAGTTACTCAAAATTTTAGAGTTTGATCAGCGATTGAACAGATCTTTAAAAAGATGACTAACTAAACATTTAAAAACCAAAATCGTATTTGGTCTATGAACATTTCTGGTATCAAAAAAATATTTGCGCTCCAAAAGGAATTAGCCTATTTCCCTGAAACCATGTCTGTTTCGCTCAAAGGTTCGAGTTCAAATTAATTCCTCAAATTAATACCTCTAATTGCTAAAGCCAACAACCTGAGTTTTCAAGGGGATTGACAACAATAAAGCAAATGAACATCGACTTGGGCCTATGAATGTTATTAGCTTTATTAAAAGTAAGAATTTTATCCTTGTTCTTTGGCATGTTTAAGTTGTTCCGATGTTATGTGAAAATTGGATTGTGTATTTGGCTTATATAAATAATTTTAAGACAGCGCTGTCAGCATTGTAGATATCATTTTAATATTATTCTTTGATAACGTTCTTCAGAATGTCAACTAAACATTAAAAAAATATTCTAAAACTAATCATTAATAATTAAATTTGAAAAACTTTTATCTAAATATTATACAATATAAAAACACGTTTTAGCTATGAAAATAGAACTCTTCCCTAATTATTGAAATTTGTCTGTCGGAAGTTATTAATAGGGAATCAATAAAGCGTGCTCAATAATTTTTTTTTTCATTTTTTGTATGCTACTGAGCACGCAATAAATCTCAAGATCCATAAGGTTTCTATAAATGGACCACATATACTTTAATCGCATCTGTTACACGTTTCAATCATCACGTGTCTATTTAAATGTAATTATTCATCGTCTCCAATGTCATCCTGGCATCACTATTTAGTGAATCTACTAAATCAAAAATTTGACATATTATTGTTAATCTTCTGAAATTATGTCAAAAGAGTTTTTGCTTTTTTTTTAATCTTTAGTTACGTTTCTACTTAATGTTCCATACGAAGCTATACATGCATTTAACTTATGACCCAAACAACCATCACAAACAACGCCCTCGGAGTTATGATTCAAACCTGGAACAAGGACTAGCTCTATAAATGATAAACTTTTGGAAGTTGAAAATTTTACCTTTTTGTAAATATCGTGTGGTACAAAAGTCGCTGTTAGCACGATTGCCATGTTTATCAATAATCCTTCAATAATTCATTTTAATCATCATATTATGTAATAACCCGCCCCTGATAACAAGTGTTTACTAACCAGCGGAAGAATGTTGGCGGATGTCCCCCTGTATTTCTACGTTTTTTCTACATTTTTGACGTATAAGGTTAAAATTCGGAATTTAGCTTACTATGGCATATCCTACTTCACTATTTAGTTTGGTTTCGCTTGGTCCACTGCGCTCGGAGTTATGCGGTTCGGTATTAGATGGGTCTATTCTGGTCTATATGGTATATAGGTAAGTAAAGAAGTGAAATTCGATATGCATATTCCTCTAGACAAGATCTAGACTAGTATGCAGTTTGGGCTAATTGTCCAGTGGGGTTGGAATTGTCACATGGTCTTTAGAACTATTAAAGTTTTCAAAAGGGAACATATGACCTGTGATATGTTTTTTGATTGAATGACGAGAAACGAAAGAAGGTTGAGTTCTTTTCCATTTTCTAAATACACTGCTTTGCCCCACCCACAAGGAGTTATCCAAAATGAGCCAAAAGTAGATATACTGCAAGAGATACATCTGAACAAACCTTTATTACGTTATGGAGTCAAGACGTGCACTCGTTTCTACAGGGTGTCTCAACGGAAAGCGACATCAGTAGGTTGTGGCACCACCTCTAGCGGCGATACATTGTTCCAGCCGCAAGTGTAGGTGATCATAAAGGTGGCGAATGTCATCTTGGGTTACGTCTGCCCAGGACTGGTGAACCTGCTGTGTCAAGTCATGGAGATTGAGGGTCCCACCATGTCCCACACGTGCTCAATTGGCGATAGGTCTGGGGACCTCGCGGGTCATGACAGGCAGTTGACATCATGCAGACATGCCATGCTCATGTTTGCCGTGTGCGGTGTGGCGTTATCCTGCTGAAAGACTGCGCCGGGTATGGTGTGCAGAAAGGGCGGTAATACGGGCTGCAGAATCTCTGTGACGTACCGTGCTGCTGTCAGGGTGCCTTGGATGGTGACTAAAGGCGTTCTGGTATCGTAGCCGATGGCACCCCAGACCATGATCCCGGGTGTTGGCCCACGATGACGATACCGGATGCTTTGTTCATTGGCACGTTCCAATGGTCTGCGCCACTCCCGTCCGCGTCTGTCGTTGGTGTCCAAACAAAAGCGGGATTCGTCACTGAAGACCATCGGGCACCATTCCATTCGCCAGCCCACTCGTTCACGACACCATTGCAGTCGTATCGCGCGGTGCTCAAGTGTCAAAGGAAGACACAACAATGGACGCCTGGCAGACATTGTCGCGGCGTGTAACCGACGTGCTATTGTCGCTATTGACACTGGAGCAGTGCCGGGAATAGTGATGTTGTCACCTAGTTGTCGCAGGGTGATGGTTCTGTTCGCTAGCGCTATTCGCAGTATCCGCCTATCTGTACGAGCTGACGTGCTTCTCCGGGCCCCAGAGCCTGATCTTCTGGCATGTGTGCCTTCCTCTCGCCATTGCCTCCAACATCGGCCTACCGTCCGTGCGTCCCGCGACACATGGACAGCAATCCGTCTGGTTGACCATCCAGCCTCGAAGAGGCCAATAATCCGACCTCGTTCAAAGTCCGTTAATTGCGTGAACGGTTGTCGTTGTCGTCGTCGCGGCATTGAGCCCGTTGTGCGGATTACAGTACTGTACGTTCGTCGAGGCAGTTGCTTCCTCCCTACTGATGAACCTATACAGGCACCCGGACACCCTGTATCAACCCAAATGATCATATTCCGTGAGCATGCATCTAATCGTTTACTAGTCGGTGGTATACCAAGGATGATAAAATAACAAGGATTGCTTATGCGAGGAAATTTGCAAAGTAACTGTGACGTCACTCCTAGACCCGACGAGCGGGCAGCGCAGGAGAAATGCTTGGAATACGCTGTTCTGCTGCCGTGTATAATATAATTTAATAATTACTTAGAAAAACCAAAACTCGCAACGCATAAAATATTTGACATTTCCATAAGATAAATGTTGAAAATTTTGGGTGACCAAATTTAAACGCATTAAAAAATTCAATCTGAAATCATGCCATGATTCCACTGAATACAGTGGAGCAGACGTACTTCCAGCGAGATCTTCAATAATTCAATCTTAGGTCTACCAGCGGGAGACTACCACCTCGAAAAATTTTAAAGAAGAGTGCTTTAAAATTTAATAATACCGGTACTTAAATTTTTAATATCAGACACTAGCATCGACGTAGCCAAACGCGCAAAGTACCCCCTCCCCCACCATAAGTCAAGTAAACGTATTTTTGAGTGAGCACCCAACCCCTCTCGATGTTTAGGAAAATGAGAACATTCGTTTGCATTAAGTAATTGAATTTAATGCGAAAAATTAAAAGTAGGCTTCGGATTTGCATATAACATTCGTATGTGCACTTTATTTTTATAAGTAGGCTTCGGATTTGCATATAATACATATTTGTTCCCGAACAAGTAATTCGCTCAAATGATGTTTTTAAGCACTTTTAGTCCCTTCTGGGCCTTCTAGCTTAAGCTTTATTGTACATAAAAATGCATATTTCTGACTTTAGCGCATATTTTTGAAGGGATGTTGCTTACAACTACAGTTCATTTTTATCCAAGTATTTGCTGCTGAACAGGTAAGTTTTACTGTATATTTTAACTGGGTTTTTTTTTTGTTTTTTTAGCGCATATACCATATTTGCGCATACTCTTGCACTTTTTAGTGCATTTAAATCCGAACCCTAATTACAAATAAAATGCAATAACCAGCTACTAGTTTATCTGTGGTTTTTGATTTTTCCGAATAGATTGGCCATTTATTTTCCAGTAATGTGTTCAATTTAAGAGAATCACTGGAGAAAATGTATCATCATAACATTATATTTCATAAATTTATTGTTTTGGATCAACACTTTATTAAGAGTCGTGTCAGTATTTTATCATTTTTTAAGCACATTTATGTAGGCCCCTCTCCTTTTTTTTTCTTTTCAGTATTGACATTTTCAAGTATTCAATTAAAAACATCATTTGAGTGAATTACTAGTTCGGGGAAAAAATAAGCATTACATGCAAATCCGAAGCCTACTTATAAAAAAAAAAAAGAGCACAGATCCTCTAAGTTTTTGCATTACAATAAAAACGACATTTTCAGTTTATGAATTAAGCTAATTTTGAATTAATAAAAAGGGTATGAAAAAAATATAAAAATAATATTCTGCAATAAAATATAAAAAAAATTTAACAAAAATTTCAAATAAATAAAAAGAATATGTTTATTTTTGCTGTGTTCATATGCTTTTCCTTTGAAGCAAGGTCTAGGAGTGACGTCATCTGCACCAGCCAATCACGTCAATTTACCCGCATAAGCAATCCCTGTTATTTTATTATCCTTGAGGTAGACGAACCCTCCCCCCTCATTAAATATGGATAAGGTCGGATAACTCCTTGTTGGTGGGGCAATTCCATTGCAAAGCTGTGTACAAACATTCGAGAAAATCAATTTTTGATTTAAAAAAATGGAGATTAAAGAGTGCGGATAAAAGGGGTGAAAGATAGAGGACTTCTGCTACTCCTCGAGAGGATTAATTTCTTAACATAGCCTATGATCAGTGACTTTTGTCTTATACAATATTATGCTAATGCAGTTTCTCACTTTGGCTTGACACTTTAATCTAGCGTTCTATTCTAAAAATAAATTTTTGGTGTTCCTATTATTTATATCAAAATTTGAGCATTTGTCACGTAGAAGCCCTTCAATAAAACTCATTGATCGTTAATGAGCATTAATTAGAAAAATGAATTGATAATTGAAATCGATATAGGATAAATACAGCTACAGAATCTTCAGCTCCGCAATCGTTCACATTACTCTACAGGTTGCCTGGATTCATAATATTTCAATGCTGTCGAAATAAAAGGGAGCAGTGAAACCGTACAAATTCGAGCGCATCACTTCTGTAAAGGTGGATTAGGCTTTATAACCACGCTTTAATAATTTTGCTTTATTGTCTTTGAAAATCTACGTGTTCACGATGACAACAATTTTTCCAACAGTTATAAAAGGCCTCCATTCTCTTTAAAGTCTGGGACCATTTCCGTTTTATTTTGTAGAAGAAATTTTAATGAGGTAGGTGGAGTTGTAGTGTAATCAGAGTCACGAGAATTCCACTCACGTTTTAATTAATGCCCAGTTGTTTAAACACTGACGCGATTCAATCAGCATTTTAAAAAGTTTCCTCCCTTGTATTTATTTTTCTCATTTCAATTAAGTTCGTATGACTATGCCAATATAGACATGGATAGCATAAGGAGTATACATGCATGATCATATCCCCGCCCCCCGCCCCCAACCCCCCCAAAAAAAAAAGACTTCATATTCATTAACTTTATGCATTAGCAGCATTCTAAAAATTTCGTTTTTCCCATTTTTCAAACTAACAGTTTCCCCCTCTTTATATAAAAAAAATTCGTGAGGGTAAACCTCCTCAAATTTCTTCAATTCTTCTTTGAGCGTCCACATCATTTCGAATTTATTATACCCCTTGAATGATCTTTTTTCTACATTATCCTATTTTTATAATGCTATTTAAAGACGCCGCCTACAAAACCTTCTATTCAGACACCGATTAAAGATGCCTGCGTTCACATATTTCACCTTTTGTTCCGTTCGCCCATTAATTAGCTGCATCCACTTTAAGGAAGGCACAACATCGAACAAACGTGTCTTTTACACGACTCTGTAAACTAATTCTTCAAAAGAGGGACATTCGATTATCGTGTAATAAAATTTGTCCGTAATGCATTACGTGTGCCAAGCGTAGCCTGCAAATGCAACATGTGACATCAGAGGACGTAGCGTGACAACAAGAAAAATTCATTTGCGTAATTAAAGGGAACAGGGCGGAAATGAAAATGGTGAGAGAATGGCGAAGGGAAAATAACCTAACAGTTTCTGTCTGATTGGGAAGAATAGAGCTTAATTGATGATTACTTATAAATTAAAAAAATTTTACTAATTACCTAAGTAGTGAAACTAAATACTATATTGAGTTACGCTTCACTATAAAAAAATATGCTAGTGAAAAAAGGCTCTCAGAATTGAATTCCTAGAAGAGAAAAACAGAACGATTGGCTTAATAATTCTATTCTCTATATCTGATTCAATAAACTAGAGACCTCGGAATTACATAGCTGTTATTTCTACATTACGAAATTTTAAAATGTATAAAGATTTTTTTTCTTTTACATTTTTTCTGATAGCTTTATTATTTTTTTCTTTTGAAGTATAAAAAGGAGAAAAATCGATTTCTAATTTTTTTTTTCTTTCATTAAGTTTTTTTTTTCTTTTTTTCTGATGCCACCGCGAGAAATAATGAGAGGTGAGAACGACGACGGGAAAACGGCGAGAGAATTAACGCGTCTGAATCCAAAAAGTGACTAGAAAAAGATAATCTTCGGGTTAATCTTAAAAGCTTAAAATGGAATTTTCTTTTCAACACTGAAATTACTATTTCATTAATCTTAAAAATACAGGATATACACAAAAGAATATCTCAGTTTGAATTTTTATTTTTAATTTCTCGTAGCAATGGGGTGTCAGGATAAATATTACATTGGATGAAAGAAGAAATAATCAAATTTATTCAACTTACATTAGAAATGCCCAATGTACAATCCTGAGTCGCAATTCATGCAGTTCGGTTTGTAGTGGTGGTACGTAAAGATGGTCTTTGACAAATCTCCAAAGGAATAAATCACAATGAGATGAGATCGGGAGAATTTTTATAATCATAAGACAAATTTTATCTCAGCGTTTCTAGTGCTCACATTAGGCAGGTCTATTAAAGCTAGTAGTTCCATAATTTTAGATAAATATGCATATTTTATTTTAGCTGGTTGCCTTCAGGTGCTAGCTGCATCATTAGCGGCGATTTTTAATCTATCTTTGCGGCCACGGTAGAAGTAGATCCCGCGGCCGATCCATTGTTGGGGAACAATGCTGTTTAGCCATTCGCGTACAATACATTCGCCAGACACGAGGGATGCTGAAGAGTCCTAAGCCTGACCAGGAAGGAGACGAGCTATAGAAACAAAACGTTGTATTTATTCGACGTATTCCCCTCGAAGCTCAATACACTTTTTGGAATGGTCCTCCAACATTTTTAAACCACTCAAAAAAAATTCGGCAGTTTGTTCGTCGAAAAATGCCTCCGTGGCAGCAATGACCTCCGCGTTGGATGCAAAATGGCGACCTTCAGATGTTTTTTCAGGTAAGGGAACAGGTGGTGGTTCGACGGAGCCAGATCTGGAGAATAGGGTGGATGGTCAATGCACTGGATGCCGAGTTCGGCTAGTTTCTGCAAGGTTGCCGTTTTTTTTTTTAACATTGTTAACGGCATTTTCAGTGTTTGCGCGTACCTTGTGATTCTTATGAAAGCATAGAATTGCTGGATAGCAAACATTGAAAATATCGTTAACAATGTAAAAAAAAAAAATGAACACACTTTTGGATCACCCCGTATTTTGATAGACTGCACTTAATTTCCTACTAAATTTCCCACTAAACTTCCCACCAGGGCCGTACCGGGGGGGGGGGGGGGGGGGGGGGCCCCCCCCCCCGCACCCCCCTCCGAAATTGGCTACCATGTCATCTAAATCTGTTACATGGGAACCCCCCTCCACAAACTGGATTGGGCCAGCCTCCCTCAGCCCCCTTCACCCCCCCCTCCGAAAAAAATTTCTGGGTACGGCCCACTAAATTTTTTTAGCTAGATTTCCCCCCTTTAAATATCGTTTCACCATTCATACCTTTTCGAGTATACAATTACATCCAAATAAACCCATCCTATGAGAATACATAGTTTCCGGATAGGACGAAAAAAATCTTTAAATTAGTTTAGATTACAGTTTATCTATCAGCAAAGGTTTTATCATCATATTCTCACATCCAAAACTCGTAAGATTAACATTTCTGATATGATATCAGTTAATAAATTTCCAGATAGATTTAAAATCTAGTTTCAATCTCAATAAAAACTGTCTAAAAATCTTTAGCTATTCTTTTGCATTCAGGATGGAAGTCACATTTACCTTTCCCGATTTCCAGATAAAGAGAGATTTTGCGTTCGCTCTATCTTTACAAAGCAAATCGAAAAGGGAAAAATGCAAGTTTATAGGTGGGATGCAAAAAAAGAAAGGAGGAGAAACGACGGACATTTTATGGTTCAGAAGAGGCTTACGACCGTTAAAGTTAGATTGGATTGTTTCGTTTTAACGGCTCCACTAAATTGCCGGGATCATTGAGTCGATTTACTACCGAAGGGCCAAAATTTGTCTCACGTAACTTTAACATTCTGTACATGAAGAATCTCTTTAAAGTTACATCGACTCTCAAGGGGGCAAAAACGTGACATTGCTGATTCTTGAAACTTCAAACGTCGCGTTATACACGGATAGATGTAACAATCCGACCATGTAATAAGGAGTACCATTCAAAAGAGATTCAAACAACATCACAACGCTAGATCGTTATGTCGTAGAGCAAATAATTTTCTCTTTGATGAGCTAGAATATAAACTTCAGTCTAGCTTATGTTCTGCTTTTACAGCAAACTCGAAGCCTTATAGTGTCTTCTACGGAAAAGTTTTAGAATTTTACTAGCAAATTTTATACAGGCGAAATTTACTAGGAAAAGAGAAATTTGGAAATATACTATTTATTAAACAAGAAATTAAGCCTCCCGAGGAAGGTATAAGAAAGTAGCGGAAGGTTCATCTATTTTTACCCCTTCACTGCACTTTTACCCCCCCCCCCCAATTTCTTTTTTATCAAAAAATTGATTTTCTCGAAATTACTATTTAGAAAATATAAAATAACCCTATCTTCTTTCCTTTCTCAACATTTTCGATCGAATGATATACAGGGTGTCTCAGAATTCATTGTACAAACTTCTAGGGGAGTTAGTATGGGTGATTCTAAGCAAAAAAAGTTCATATGAACATGGGTCCGAATTTGAACGAT
>JAHWFO010057280.1:8162253-8277854 GCA_023313115.1 Rhysida immarginata | reverse complement strand
CCGGGTCGCAGAATTTTTCCTTCCATTTTTCAATTGAAAAATCATTACCTATGCTTGGAGAGCATCTCCAGTTTATAATTATTATTAGTTTAGTTGTTTAGCTTTTATTTTTATTAAATTAATACACTGTGGGAACACCTTTTGCTTTAATGACTGCATCTATCCTTCGTGGCATGCTTTCTACTAAATTCTGGAAAACTGCTTGCGGAATTCTTTTCCACTCCTCCTTTAAAGCAAACCCTAAAACAGGCAGTGAAGAAGGTCTATTTTCCAAACTTATAATTCTACGCTCCAATTCGTCCCAAAGGCTTTCTATCGATTGAAGTTCTTGGCTTTGGGCTTCCATTCCATTACAACCCTTGCAGTGTGGCACGGAGCGTTGTCCTGTTGGAAATGACGCAGGTCCCTACCAAAGAATTGCCATAGAATAGATGGCCCAAATTCAAACCAGGAAGAATAGCTCCAAATCATTACAGACCGTCCTCTAAAGTTCACCATTGGGACGATGTAGCCTGGATAGAATCATTCTCCAAGTAATCGCTACGCCCACGGACGTCCATCTGATTTCCAAAGTGTAAATCGCGATTCGTCGCTCCACAAAACGACCTTCCACTGTTCTAAAGTCTAGGAACGGCGAGCTAAACACCAGTTCAAACGTCATTTAGTGTTTACAGGAGTGATGTAAGGCTTGCGTGCAGCTGCTTTACCATGAAAGCCTAATGAATGCAATTCATTTCGGATAGTTTTATGTGCAAACACGAAATCCAGTGGCGTTTTCAACCTCGGATGTTAGACCAACTTCAGAGGACTGGCGTGATTCTCCGAGTCCGTTTATGCCTGCCAGGATCCGATTTTTTGCAGTAGTTGCGCGACTAGTCTTCCATCTTCGAATCACATCGGCTACTGTCGATTTTGGAATCTTTAGACTACGCGCAATTCCTCGGCACTCAATCATCATACCTCATTGAAACTCTGTTAGCTTACTTCGGCATGCATTGTGTTTTTGCAAAATTTGCATGATTCGTCAGGTGTCCGAATACTTTTTTTTTCAATATCGTACAGTGTTTCCAAAATTTTAGAAACTAGTAACAATATTTAGAAACTGTGTAATCTCGTTGGTCCTGTTATTTATGTAATCTGAAATGAATCTTAGTCAAACATTAGAAAATTTGGATTTCTTCTGGTAATTTTGTTTTAGTAATTATACTACTTCTTCAATCAACGTGATAATCAGTTACCGTGATTTCAGTTTCCAGTTATACACACACCGGCCAATGAATTAGAAACCTTCATTCAATATGGTATTGACCCTCCTTTGACTGTAATACGCGGTTTTGGCATGGACTCTACAAGGTGTTGCAATGCAGGTAAGGTAATCGCAGACCAAGCATTCGTCAGAGAGACCTTCAGGTCCTGCAGAGTAGACGAAAGCGGATGCCTTCGACGGATGTCTCTTTCCAACATGTCCCAAACATTCTCGATCGGATTCAAATCCGGACTTTGCGCTGGCCACGGCAGATCTTGCAACTCGGTGTCATATTCAGCAAACCACTCCTGAACAATTCTTGCTCGATGGACAGTAGCATTGTCGTCCATGAAGAACCCGTCACCATTTGGGTACAAATGCACCATTGCAGGATGGATTTTATCTGCAACAATGTTCAGGTAGTCTTTGGCTTTCACCTGACTGTCAAGGAATATCAAGGAACCCTTGCCATACCAACAAAACATGGCCCATACCATGACACCTCCTCCTGCAGCTTGAACTGTGTTCACAATACATGAGGGGTCCATAGCTTCATGGGGCTGCCGCCAAATTCTCTTCCGGCCATCGGTGCAAAACAATGTGTACCGTGACTCGTCCGACCACACCACCTTTTTATAGTCGTCTACTGTCTTTACACCAGTGCAGGCGAACTTTCCGGTTTGTTGCTGACACCAGGGGCTTCCTCACTGGCATGCGACTTCCTATCCCTATTCGCTTCAACTCTCGGCGCATTGTTCTGGAGGAGACGGGTTGCGATGATCCCGTAGACCTTCGGTTTTGCCGCACAATCCGTCTCAGACGACGTCGGTCCCTGTCTGTGTTGATTATTTTTGATCCACAATTCCGCCGTTTCGACAACTCTTGTGGATTCCGTTTCTACGCATTGAACACCTTGGACACCTGACCTTTTGAGATACCGGTCAGTTGTACTGTCCTGGAAATCGTAGCTCCAGCTAGACGGGCTCCCACAATAACTCCTTTTTGGAACTCATACAGGTCTGCTGTTTTCCCCCATTTTGCTCAACTTGAGCAGCTGCAGCTTGTTCTTACCCTGTACCTGCAGCTTGGAATGAGCATGTACCTCACATGATGGCATTCATTTGCATATTACAATCGTTCCTGACCTGTGACCCCGCTTTACATATCAGTACAGTAATTCATCTCTGGTTTCTAATTCATTGGCCAGTGTGTGTAGATTTTGTAATTCTTAGTAAGTATAATTTCGGAATTCCAAAAGTATACATGTTGACTTCTTTAAATACCAAAAACTCAAATTTTTATTTTGTTAACTCAGATATTTTAGAGCAGTTTTCTTAACTGATAGCCCTATGGGTTTCAGATATTTCAAGTAGTCTACAGGTGAGAATCCATAAGAGAGGAGGAACCCACGGCACAAGGCCAGGGAGCCACAGAGGGAAGATCTTCATCACTTAAAAATTCTTCTGGCGTTTTTCTGTCTCTCTCTTTTTTGTCTAAGACAGTGTCGGACTGGTCATATACCAAGGGGTGCGAATGCACCCCCCCCCCCTGCCTCAGGCCCCCTTGGCCCTGGTCCGTTCCAGCTCACAAGAGATTACTTTGAGATCGCACCCCGGGCCTCTGATAGCCAGTCCGACCCTGGTCTAAGAAATCCAATTGTTGAAACAAACTTTAACAGTTGTTTTTGTGCAATTATTTTTTATCTTCATTGCCCCTACCCCCCAGAAACAATATAATTGGCAAAAAAAAATCTATGACGTCACAAACTTCTCCACGCAAGCAAAACTCCATAGCGATGAAGGATAAATGAATTTAATAATAGTGGATGGATGAATGCATATAAAAAGGTCTGTTTCTAGTCATCAAACTCAGGGGTCACTGGGATTGAGAAATAGCATAAATCTTTATGTAATTGTACATCGCATAAATTAAAAATATTATAAATAAAATTTAATTTTCAAAAAAAGCGTTTCGGATGTCTTCCTCCCGATAGAAGAGGGGACCACAGGAAGATAACAAGATCGGAAGGGAACCACAGTTGAGAAACTTGGTTTTAGAGAACGAAACATTAAAATGTTAGAAGCCTTCAAATGACATCCATCCTAGCAGATTTGCAGAAAACATGGGCAATAAGCCATTGCGTTGTGACACTGAGCCATGCCTTACTCACAAAACCCCCGGAAGAAGAAATGCTAAGTGTTATGCATTCTAATTGAAACTGCATCTCCACTTTTGAGCGTCTGCTTTAAAAGATCTAAAAATAAGTACAGTCTCAGAGAGACAGAGATTATACGGTGGATTTTCTAGATTTATCATTGCAGATGTTGCAGTTTCTGCCGGATTTTGGGGCGGGCATCGTCATGAAGAGGGATGGTGCTATCAGATGGACTTTGGGGGAAATGCTTTGTAGTAATTAATTAATGGAAACGTCGAGTTCGGTCAAATAATTTAAGATTTATTTAATATTGACTTCTTTATTAATAAAAACAATCTATCATAGAGTTAAGTAAAATAAAATACAATCATATCTCCTAAGTAAGATTTAGGAGATGCACAGATAAAAAAACAAACAAACTGAGAATAAGAAGATTAAAGAAAGGAAACCATATCTTCTTTATCTTTAACTTTAAATTATTACACGAGACTTCGTCGTAAAAGCAATTACGAAACAACTTAATAATTGCCAGCCTCGAGATAAAGGGAAGAGACTCTGAAATAAAAAACAATAACTGATTCGGTAGAATAAAAACAGGAGAAAACTGCGCCGCTTAAGATTCTTTCTTCGATTTCCTATACAAATACTTGGTGTCTTTTTTTTTCGTTCTCCCCTAGTGCAACGAAGACTTTTTCATTGGGGATTTTTGACCTCCTTGCTTAGTGGTTCAAGACATGGAAAACATTTTTTTTTAAAAAAAAAAGCGAGTTGAGTTTTGAGAGGAGAAAAAAGAAAGAAAGCCCAGACAAAGCCCAATCTCTAAAGAATCTTTAAAGTCGAGATCGGATCTTCTGTATAGATCCCAGACATTGACATGTGGAATCCTTTTAATGTCGCAGTTCAAAGAGATAAGCAGCCACGGCAAAATAAAAGAGTCAACGATGACACAAAGCTTCTCTCTTAGAGATTAAAAAGGAGGGCGGGAAAGGAAAGAGTCGACTATAAAAAAAACACATTATAATCCTTCGCCATATTTTTTTATCTTCACTCTGAGAATTCTTTGTGTAGACATAATGAATACGCCTACACGTATATTGTGGATTTATTCTTCCGAAGTTTGCCATTCGTACTTAATGGAATTTTACGAAAAGAATGTTGTTTTGTATCTCGAGCATAAATATGCTTTGTCATTTTACGAGTTGTTGTTACGAATTTATTCCAGGAAATGAGCTTGGTTTTCAATAAAGCAAACAAGCGACTTTGGACTAGATTTGGAATATTAGTTGATTTCAAAATGGGATTTGTGAATTTGATCGATAAAATACGAAGATCTTAAATTATGCAATGTCCCCATAGGATGAATTTTTAAATTGCTTTGTAATATAGGGTGTCCCGCATAGCTTTATTATGCAATGGTTTCTCGAAAAAATTTGAATTCTAAATTAATAATTTTATTATCTGTTATTTACTTACAACTGAACTGTCACATTTGGCATATCAACAGAAAAAATTTGTCGGATCTGTCGTGTTTCCAGACATCTCGACGTTGAGATGTGTCTCATAATTATAAACACACTATCAAAATGCCAATTTTCAGAACAACTAGTGGTTACTTTTACACCAGATTAAACTGTAAACATCATTAAGCAGAACAAAATCATTTTAAACATTTCTGAGGGCTTTAGTGAACAATGTACAGAAAAGGCAAACAAAAGTGACCCCCCCCCCCCCACAACATTCACTGTCTCATATTTATAAACACATTTGATTTAATAACCAATAACTTTTCCCTGTTTTGCAATAACTTTGTAAATACGATCAGGGAGTGTGTATAACAGAGCCCAGGCATTCTCCATTGGGTTCAAATCTGGTGAAAGGGCAGGCCAATCCATCACTTGAACACCATTGTCCATAAACAACTATCAAGTCATTTTGGCATTGTGAATCGGAGCATTGCCCTGTTGAAATTCAAAGAATGGGTTCCCTATCACCTCTGCAAAAAAGTACCAAATTGTCTTTTGATAGGCAATGGCATTCAGTCTACCTTTGGGAAATGCTAGGTTTGTTTTCCCCTTGAATGAGAATCCATTCCACACTATTAAAGAACCATCACCTTGCTGTCGTTTGGAAAAGATGTTTTTCATACATCCTGATGTCATGCCAGTTGGGTGCCCAACCATCTGGACCATCCAAATTGAACTTCTTTTCATCACTAAAGATGACCTTCTGCCATTGTAATTTTTAACAACAAGATGAACAATATCTCACTTTTGTTTGCTTTCTCTATATATTGTTCACTTAAAGCCTCAGAAATGTTTAAAACGATTTTGTTCTGCTTAATGATGTTTACAATTTCATTTGGTGTAGAAGTAACCAATAGTTGCTCTGGAAATTGTCATTTTGATAGTGGGTTTACAATTATGAGACACATCTTAGTTCCGTCTACTTCATAGTCGCTTCTTGAACGTAATAATCTGAAAGGAACAGACATAACTGTTTCTGTGTACTATGTAGGTAAATGCAGCAAAAAATGATGAATGTGTGACATCCCGATGTCAGTGTGGCTTTGTTTTGCTTATAAGTTAACCCGATTTCTATTATTTATGTGTTTGCTTGTTAGAATTAAATTTATGATGTTTGGATTTTTTTTGGTATAGCGTTTATTTGAGCGCAAAACTCTTCGTGATTGTTGCCAAGATAAATTTTGTCAACAATCGTGATCATTGTTGAGGGGCTAGCATTATTTTTATGACGTTTTCGCGCTCAGGCGAAATTGAGGATGAATTTTTGGCCGGACCCCGATGATCATGTGACTTTTGAGTGCCTTAGCCCAACACCTCCTAAAGAGAAAGCTTCTGCACGGAAACCGTCATACATTGCTACATCATCATAGTAGTGCAAATTCAGGGCTTATTATTGGCAGAAATACGAATAACAATGCACTACTATGATGATGTAACAATGTATGACGTTTCCGTGCAGAGGCTTTCTCTTTAGGATGTGTTGCCTGGCCTGTCTCTCGTTGGCCTCGGCTCAGGCCTTATCTTTAGGTGGCACCACGGTCTATAGATATTCATGGCCATTTTCCATTGTTTCGAGAAGCTAAGGAAAACAGATCGCGCCAGGTGCCGCATAGATCGCACCAGGGCCGACCGTGACCTGCGATAGAGGTTTTTCATTGAAACTGAAAATGAAAGTAAAGTTTCTGTCTATCGATAGTGGTAAAAGTTTGTTAAATTTAAACACGGCCTGCCAGATAGTAAAAGGCCTGTGCGAAAGTCTTTTCTGCAGAAAAACTGATAGAAAAACTTCTGAAAAACTGCGCTCTCCCTTCCATTTTTCGCCATGACGTCATGTTCTGCCGTGTCCCTAGCCGCCAGTCGTGGCTCCGGCACTGAAAAGTCACCTGACCAAGATAGGTCTCTTAACAATGTAACTTTCATTGTTTCCATCTTGTATTTTAACAATCAGTGTTTTCCCTTTGTTGGAAACAATGAAGGTTGGATTGTTAATTGACCTATCTTGGTCAGGTGACTTTTCAGTGCTGGAACCTGTATTTCCAACACCACCTAAAGACAAGGCGTGGGCGCTGAAATTTCATTACATTGTTATATCACCTCAGTAGGGAAAATTCAGAGCTTATTATCGGTGGAAATACGGCTAACAATGTAATGACGTTTCAGCGCCCAGGCCTTATCTCTAGGTGGTGTTGGTATTTCTCGTTAGCCTCGTGACTTCGTATCGTGATGTAACAATGTATGACGTTTCCGCGCTCATGAGGCTTTCTCTTTCCGCGGCGTTTTCCTGCAGGCTTTCTCTTTAGGTGGTGTTGGAAAGGATGCCGGCGTCTCGTCTTGTTGTTGTTATTGCGTGTTTTATTTTGTTTTTGGAATCTATTTTAATACTTTTTTGTGTTTTGTTTTATTTTTATCGTCGTCATTGAACATGCGAGCGATTATCGGACGAGATCGAAAGAGCGTCGACGTGAACAAAAGAACATCGACTCTTGTGACCATTTTCTCTCTACCAAGTCCCTGCAAAGCAATTGGTTTTATTGGTGTCGATTAACACGAATTGGCGGTGAGTCTTTCCTCCGATACCCTTAAATTGCGACCAAGATAAACTTAAGACCAAGATAAATTGCGATCATTATGTCCACGTGAACCCATTCCGTTCGAACACTGCGAGAGCGAAATTGTGAAGTCGTGCAGGGAAGCGACGTTAATCGTTATACGGATTGTGGATTTCTAATGGTGAGATCTTTCTGATTATTTTAGTGGGAAAACAGCGCCGTCGGGACTGTGCCTTCGCCCAAAGAATGCGTCTCTGTATGGATCTGGGGTTTTGATTGAGAGATCCTGCTCGAACTTTCCGCATTGGAAGTCGCGCCGTCGAAACTCTGAGGGTTCCCAACGCGTGTATTTGCGAGGCGAAGTGCTGGTTATGAGCGATTAATTCTAGTTATTGACTAATGGGCGAAAGGCCGTTGCGTGTATAAACATTACTTAAGTACTGTTAGTCAGCGCGAATTCCCTTTGCGTGCCTCGCTCAGGGCGCGTCAATTGTGGGCGATAGACGTTGCCATTCAGTTCCGTACATTCGTTGAGCACGTGGATCTACAGGAGGTAGCGTTGTAACTGCCCGTGGCGGTGGGTTTGCACTGCTGATTTGTAACAGATAAGGGCAACCCGCGCGAAGGTGCAGCCGGAGCTGTGTCCAGGGTTTTGGAAACCCAAAAGGGGTTAAAGTGGTCCCCCCCTTGAGATAAAAAAGGAATGCGTTGAGCATAAGCGCCACCCGGGATGGTGAGGTTGGGGTATATGAGCTTCACCTTGAATAAGTGAAGGAGGGAGCCTATATGTTGGTTGACAAGGGCTAATAAGACGAACGGCGATCGCCCAAGCGCAGTTGTAGTCCCGTTGGCGGACACGAGCAAGGGCCATGCAAAGGGAGTTTTGCCAAGTTTAGTAGCAGGAGGAGACGTATGTGAAATTTACTGTACCTCTGTTTTTTGGTATTGATTTATTATTATTATTGAGGCCCCTTATTGTTGTAAAGTATGCATTTAGTCAAATAAATTAATCGTTATTATCACTATTCACTTGCTGGCGTGATTTTTTCCCGAAACAAGTGCAAACGACCCCTAGTAGACCCATCCCCGCGTGGTCGGCACTTGCCATTGTCACCCCTGTAGGGCGGCAACCGCGGGGACGTCATAAATGTAAGTGAATTTAAGATCGGAGACTTTTTTCCTGCCATAGTCACAATATAGAGAATTTCTCGAACTTTTGTCTGCAAACTGTTTAAAGTGATCAACAACAGAGGAAGTGTTATTGCTGGGTGTTGTTGCTGATAGCCACGTGAGCTAAACTTCGTGCCCTACTTCATGTTAATTATGACAAAACGTAAGTAACTATGCCTCACATGAAGACAGTACAAAAATTTGTATGAACGCTGCAATAAGTGTATAGCTCAGAAGGTAACTTCTTTGAGATCCTATACAAAATTTATCCCATAAATCGAAACAGACCAGCATTCGGCATTCTCGTAACTCTTTGTATTTTCGTTAGTAAGTTAAAGTAAAGTGAGTCCTCGACTCACGACACTAAGTGATTCCCAGAACGTGTGTCGTAAGTTTAAACGTCGTAAGTCGAAACATCATTTTTAAAGGAAAAAGATCAAGAAAATCGCATTTTTGTGTCGTAAGTGCGAAAAAGCATCGTTACAAAAAAGCAGTGGTGGGAATTTATAAATGTCGTAAGTGCGAAACGTCTTAAGTCGAGGACTCGCTGTAATGGAAACGTATACAAAATGTAAACTACTTTATTTATCAAGACCGAGCAATTATATTCCTGCATATATTTCCTATTTCGTTGAAAGCCGTGAATCCTGTTGGCGTAAAGGTTTTTGATATTACTGATGGATGACTATGGCAGATGAAAAGGACGTTAATACCAAACAAACAAACATATTACTGTAATTTTGCGCAAAACGAATCTTTTTTTTTTTTTTTTTGAGGACCTACCAAATATTTTGTTCCATCAGTGAGAGAAGGGTTCATAATACTGTTCCTATCAACGAAATTGGTAGTGACCTTACAGTATAACAGAGAGACAACAGAGTTTCCAACTAGTTTCGCCATTTATTCCCGGCTTTATCAAGGATAACACAACAAGAGGCTTGCAGGCCTTTATATACAGAATCATGGTACAGAGTAAGCAAAGAGATTGGAAAATGCAGAAGTGTAAACCAATAACAGAAAATACAAGAGGGACATCCAATGGATAAAATGAAAAAAGAGAAAGGCAAACAAATCGCGCACCGAAAAGAAAGAAAGAAATCGCGGATACTTGACTCTGTTTTCGACCTTGTATAATGTTTTTATTTCTATTTTATTTACTCTCATTCTCTTTTGTAAATCCTCTTGTCTTGTGACAACCGGATGTGCTTTCTTGCCTTTCTCTTTTTTCATTTTATCCATTGGATGTCCCCCTTGTATTTTCTGTTATTGGTTTACACTTCTGTACCATGACTCTGTATATAAAGGCCTGCAAGCCTCTTGTTGTGTTATCCTTGATAAAGCCGGGAATAAATGGCGAAACTAGTTGGAAACTCTGTTGTCTCTCTGTTATACTGTAAGGTCACTACCAATTTCGTTAAATATTTTGTTGGTTTCCTGATACAATTCAAGTGCTTGGAATCTCCGAACAAGCTCAGTTTATTCATATGAAATAGACGTCGATCTGTATGGCGAGTATCCTTTCGCCCTCTACGAAAGGCACTCAGCCACTTTGCGACAGCCGGGACGGCAGCGCACTGCTGCCACAGAGTTTCTAAAGGCCAAGAGTTATTTACACATTTATTTCTTGCAATGTGGACCTTGAATCCATGAATGTTCTTTTCATCTTAGAGTAGTTGCACATTGATGGGTAAACGTCCGGATTTAACGGACATCCAAAAAGGGGTGATAATAGGCTATCGCAGCAAGGGTGGCACCATCTCCGAAACGGCGCGATTTGTGAACTGTTCACGTTCCGCTGTAGTGAAGGTGTACAAAGAGTAGACAGCAGGAACAGAAATCGCGTCCCAACGTCATAACTGTAGAGGGTCACGAACCATCGACCAACGGGGTGAGCGGCGCCTACGACGACTCGTAAAAGGTGACAGGAGAGCCACAGTCCATCAACTGACCACCAGATTCAACAGTGGTGCTGAGAGACGTGTATCCAACATTACCGTTGAACGCACCCTGCTACGGATGGGCCTGAACAGTCGACGCATGGTTGCTGCACACATGTTGACCAGGGGCCATCGTCAACGACGCCTAAACTTTGCATGTGAGCACCGCCATTGGACCACAGACGAGTAGGCTAAGGTCGCCTTCTCCGAAGAGTCAAGGTTTTTGCTCCATAAGATTCACGGGCGACGGCGACTAGAGGGCAATTTGAATGCCTGTGGCTATCTGTCAATCGTAGCGGACAAGGTGCACCCGTACGTGCTCACGATGTTCACCCAATGTGATGGTGTATTTCAGCAGGACAATGCACCCTGCCACAAGGCACGTCTCCTTCTGGATTGGTTCGAGGAACACTCTACTGACGTTCGAGTGCTACCTTGGCTCGCTAATTCGCCGGACATCAATCCAATCGAACATCTGTGGGAGCACCTTGATCGCCATGTACGGCAGCTTCAAGCGGAATGGACTGCCATACCATGGACACATACCAGGCACTTCTTGTGTCTATGCCACGACGCCTAGCAGCAGTTATAGCGGCAAAGGGTGGTTACTCCCATTACTAAGCGGGTGGACATAATTCAGTGATATGACAGTGTAAGTTAGGGCAATATCGATAACTTCCTAATGCAATAGTGGGAAATTAAATAAAACATTAAGAGTCACATGAAGAATAGTTAAAAATAAAATCTTGTAAACATTCCAAGGAGGAGGAGCTGTGAAGCAGAAATGCATTTATACATTTATTAACAAGAAATTAATCCACTCCGAGTAGGGTAAGGCAAGTAACGGAAGTTGCGGTCATCTATTTTTAACCCTTTATCTGCACTTTTTACCTCCCCCCAAGTTTTTTAATCAAAAAATTGATTTTCTCGAACGTAGTATGTAGAAAATGTAAAAAAGCTCGTATCTTCTTTCATTTCCGATCGAATGACATATCACTTGCCATTAGTTGGCGTAGCTCTAAAGACCAAGTGACTGCCACCCCCGCAACTCCGACCCCACTGGAGCAATTTGGTCTGAACTTCATAGTAATGCAGATCTTGCCGAGAGGAACCTGGATTTTGAATTTCACTCCTTTACGTATCTAAATATCACATAGATCCCCTCTGACTCCCATCCCCGTAATACCGACCCCAGTGCACCAATCAAAAGCAAACTAAATAGTGAAGGTGGTAAGCAACATTCCTAATTTCAACCTCATTACAGTCTATTTTGGTCCTTTTATTACATCTTATCATTTTTAATAATTGTCCGGATGTGCCATAAGTTCTTCAAAAATCCCATATAAACGTTTATATTAATAGTTTCCGAAGAGTTGCAGCTAATTTTACTTTCTGGTTATTTTAATATCATTTAGTTTCCGAGAGACCAAGTAGAGTGCTGAGTGTTCAAGACAACAGGTCTCAGATGGAAGGGATTGTTTTCTAATTTATATTATAAAAATTTTGGATTGGATAAAAAAGTTTCCGATAGGCAAATTTCTTGAATTTTTGAAATAAGTCACGGGCCATCCAAAAAATAAGTCACGCAAAATCCTGTCATTTTGGACCCCTCTCTCCACCATTGTCACACTTCGTCACATCTTTGTTAACCCCCCATCTAACATTACCTCACAATCCTCCTGACCATAGCAAACTAAAAATACGGACCCCGGCGCGGAATTGTCACGTGGTCTCCGTAGGTTGGCCTCGCTTTCAGTTTATTACTGTTCCCCATGCTTTCTCTATGGGTATCGTGCCTTTCACGCGGCGGTGGATACATATTTTCGTTGTTGGATACATATTTTCGAAGGTAAGACAGAGTGTATTTTACATAAATTTATTCCTTAAACGCTACTTGTTATTATGTACAAGGGTGGGCTGAAAAGTAATGCCTCCATGGCTGTAACTTTTTTATTTTTTAACCGATTTTCAAAATTCTTTTTGTATCTGATACTCGCATTTCTCCTCTATGTAATGCACTATTCACTTTTCGACATAGTCCTCATCCCTTTCCACGCATTGTACCAACGCGTGACTAGTCGGGTGAACCCGTCGGAGAGGAATTCCGGGGTTGTCGTCGACACGAGGATTGAATGGCAGCTTTGGATCCTCTTCTGCAGCACGATAACGCCCGTCCGCACACGATCGCCACACATCATAGGGGGTTACAGCGCCTACAGTTCAAAGATGAAAAACTGCAGTTCAAAAATGAAAGACTTTGCACCTTGCGACTTTCACCACTTCCCAAAGAGGAAAGAGCACCTTAAGGGGCATGAGTTGCGTTCTGACGACGAGGTGAAACCTGCCGTTCGGTCTTGGTGTCGACAACAACCCCGGAATTCCCCTCCGACGGGTTCACCCGACTAGTCACGCGTTGGTACAATGCGTGGAAAGGGATGGGGACTATGTCGAAAAGTGAATAGTGCATTACATAGAGGAGAAATGTGAGTATCAGATACAAAAAGAATTTTGAAAATCGGTTAAAAAATAAAGTTACAGCCATGGAGGCATTACTTTTCAGCCCACCCTCGTATATGTTTTAATGCTTAGATTTTTATGAAATTCGTGAAAAATAGTCCAATGTATTGTATTATTATTATTCGTGAATGAATTAGATTTATTGTAGTTTTTTTTGTATTTTTTTAGAAATAACATTTAGTCCATTTTTATTTTTACTGAATTCTAAGAATAAACATAGTTTATTTTAATTTAAAGGATATTGCATAAATAAATGATAATGTTTCTATCATTTTGCAATTACCGGTAAATAAAACAATGCCTCATGTTTCATTTTGACTAGGCTAGTATTCCTTATATTTTTTAATTCGGAGATATTAGTATTTCCACGCTATATTTACCACCCTTATATTAATTCGTTTTTGGGTCTTGTGAGATGGTACGGAACCTTTCAGTCGAATTTTGAAGCACTCCGCTTTTCCATTCGCTCTTAAAGTTTGCATACAGGTTTGTTCCTGATAACACATTTTAGTAATTTTTTCTTTCCAATTTCGGGTTTTTTTCCACACAAAAATTTTTTTTAATTAAATGAAAATAACTTTCCATTTGAAATTCTTGTATAACTACATTTCTTCCAGGTGGCCGAGAGGGCTAGGGCGTAGGCTTTCTAGTCCTCGAGTCCGCCTGGTCGTGGGTTCGAATCCCACGTGGGCATGGATGTTTGTGTTTGTCCTGGGCTGCGTACAGATATAACTTGGGTAAAAGGCGCAAAATGACCTTAGTAGTCGACGCCTAAATTTCTAGACCCCCCCCCCTCCCGGACATGTTATGATTTTAACAGACCCGTTTCGGCTATGGAGCCATAACTTGTTTTGTTTCGATATTTACAGTTGTTTTGATGACTATGAATGAATTAGGTTTATTGTAGGTTTGGTTTTTTTTTCGAAATAACATTTAGTCAATTTTATTTTTACTGAATTCTAAGAATAAACATATTTATCTATGCAATATCCTGATAATGTTTCTATCATTTTGCAGTTACCGGTAAATAAAACAATACCGCGTGTTTCATTTTGAACTAGGCTAGCATTCCTTATATTTCTTAATTCGGAGAGATCGGCCTCGCTGGCTCAGGGGTTGCGTGATCGGCTCTGATGCCCGAGGACGCGGGTTCGACGCCGGCCGAGGACGACGAGGAGTTGTTCAGGGGGAAAATCCTGAGATCACGCACTTCCTTCGGAAGGGAAGTAAAGCCGTTGGTCCCGTATAGTCGTTTTCCGGCTGCACGTTAAAGAACCCTTGCGAGGCAAAATTTGCGGCCCCTATAACGCCGTCCTGAAATGACCATAGCAGTTGAAAAGGACGTTAATACCAAACAAACCAAACCAAACCAAATAGTGCCCATAGTAAGCTACATTCCGAAATTCAACCTTCTACCTCAAAAAAATGTAGAAATTATGAAGGGGACGGACTGGCATTATAAAACCAATAAGTAGCTCCATTCTTATTCTATTTACTTATTTCAGGCCTGTCTCTCGTTGGCCTCGCAGCCTACGGGTGTGACATCATCACTTTGACCTTGGTTCGCGCTGGGGCCCGTATATTTAGTTGGCTATGCCTCCTGACCCCCCCTCTCCCACCTTTAAGAACGGAAAATTAATGATATTCTGCATGAATTTCAATAATACAAGCGATGTTCAATGAAATCACATTTATTAAGTAGCGGAAGAACGGAGTTACTTATGTTTTCGCAATGTCCGTCTGTCCGTCCGTCCCCTTCATAATTTGCGCATTTTTTGAGGTAGAAGTTCAAATTCGGAATGTAGCTTAATATGGACATGTGCACCTTCACTATTTAGTTTGGTTTTGATTGATCCATTGAGGTCGGAGTTTCGGGGGCGGAAATTAGAGGAGACCAAAAGGTCTACGCGTATTTATGCATATAAACTAGTGAAGTTCGGTATGCAGATTCCTCTAAGCAAGATCAACATTACTATGAAGTTTGGGTTGGCCCATGTCCCAATAGGGTCGGAATTGCGGGGGTGGCAGTTACTTGGTCTTTAGAACTATGGCAATATATGTCATATCATTCGATCGGAAATGATGAGAAACGAAAGAAGATTTGTTCTTTTACACTTTCTTAATACTGCGTAAGAGAAAATCAATTTTTCGATTTAAAAAATTGGGGAGAGGGGTTAAAAAGTGAGATAAAAGGGTAAAAACATGATTTCAGGGCTTCCGCTACTTTCCTATACCTTCATCGGACGGATTAACTTCTTGTTTAAAAATAAATACAGTATCTAAACACATGTTTTCTATGTATAAAATTAAAATTATTCTTTGGCGTTTACTGCACTAGTTAATAAATCAACATAAATCAACAGTGATCATTAACGTTGTGATGAAATAAGAAATAAAATCTTGTTAACATTCCAAGGAGGAGCTTTAGCAGTGAAGCAGAAATACAATTATACATCTATTAACAAGAAATTGATCCACCTGGAGTAGGGTAAGGCAAGTAGCAGATCCAGCGGTCATCTATTTTTACCCCTTTATCTGCACTTTTTACCTTCTCTCAAGTATTTTTAATCAAAATATTGATTTTCTCGAACGTAATATGTAGAAAAAGTAAAAAATCTCGTATTCTTCTATCCTTTCTCTTCATTTCCGATGGGATGACATATAATATGCCATATGTTGCCATAGTTCTAAAGACCAAGTGATTGCCACCCACGCAACTCCGACCCCACTGGAGCAATTGAGCCTAAACTTCATAGTAATGTAGATCTTGCCTAGAGGAATCTGGATAAACTGAATTTCACTCCAATACCTACCTAAATACCACATAGATCTTTTGTCCTCTCTGAATCCCACCCCCGTAATTCCGTCCCCAGTGCACCAATCAAAACAAAACTAAATAGTGAAGGTGGACATGCTCATATTAAGCTACATTCCGATTTTCAACCTTCTACCTCAAAAAATGTAGAAATTATGAAGCAGACGGACGGAGATTATAAAACCAATAAGTAGCTCCATTGTTCCGCTATTAGAAGCTTTAGCATATTTAATAAAATCTTGTAAACATTCCAAGGAGGAGCTTTAGCAGTGAAGCAGAAATACATTTATACGTTTATTAAGAAGAAATTAATTCTCCCCCCCCCCCCGCCTCCCGAGCAGGATAAGGCAAGTCATCGACTTTTACTCCTTTATCTGCACTTTTTACCTCTCCCCAAATTTTTTTTAATCAACAAATTGACTTTCTCGAACATAATATGTAAAAAATGTAAAAAAACCTCGTATCGTCTTTCCTTTCTCATCATTTCCGAACGTATGATATATCACATGCCAGATGTTGCCATAGTTCTAAGGACCAAGTGACTGCCAACCCCGCAAATCCGATCCCACTGGAACAATTGGGCCTAAACTTCATAGTAATGTAGATCTTGCCTTGAGGAATCTAGATACTGGATTTTACGCCTTTACGTACCTACCGGGTGTTTCAAAAATGACCAGTATACCGGTATATTTGAAAAATCAATAAAAACTAAACGGGCAGCGATAGAAATACACAGTTTGTTGCAATATGCTTGGGACAACAGTAAATTTTCAGGCAGACAAACTTTCGAAATTAGTTCACGGTGTATTTCTATCGCTGCCCGTTTAGATTTTTCAAATATACCGGTCATTTTTGAAACACCTGGTAAATACCACATAGATATGTTGCCCTCTCTGAATCCCACCCCCGTAATTCCGACCCCAGTGTACCAATCAAAACCAAACTAAATAGTGCAGATCGGCCTCGGTGGCTCAGTGGTTGCGTGATCGCCTCTGATGCCCGAGTACGCGGGTTCGATCCCGGCCGAGGACGACGAGGATTTTTCAGGGGGAAATCCTGAGATCACGCACTTCCTTCAGAAGGGAAGTAAAGCCGTTGGTCCCGTGTAGTCGTTTGCCGGCTGTACGTTAAAGAACCCTTGCGAGGCAAAATTTGCGGCCCCTATAACGCCGTCCTGAAATGACCATAGCAGTTGAAAAGGACGTTAATACCAAACAAACCAAACCAAACCAAATAGTGCCCCATAGTAAGCTACATTCCGAATTTCAACCTTCTACCTCAAAAAAATGTAGAAATTATGAAGGGGACGGACTGGCATTATAAAACCAATAAGTAGCTCCATTCTTATTCTACTTATGAGGGTCAGTCAAATGAAAACCGGAAATATTTTTTTCCAGCTCCTTTATTACAGACAGAGTTGGTACACTATTTTTCAATGTAGTCCCCATCTTTTCGATGCATTTCCGCCACCGAGTCGGGAAGGCATGGATACCTCGGGGGAAAAAAATCTTTATATAATGAAGATCTTGCTTATACCGAATTTCACTCCTTTATATGCATAAATACACCTAGACCTTTTGGTTCCCTCTAATTTTCAACCCCAAAACTCCGACCTTAGTGGGCTAATCAAAACCAAACTAAATAGTGAAGGTGCATATGCCCATAGTAAGCTACATTCCGAATTTCAACCTTCTCCCCAAAAAATGTAGAAATGATGAAGGGTGATTCAAATCGTGTGTAAAATAAAACCAATAAGTAGCTCCATTTTTCCGCTACTTAATAATAAGCTTATAGATTATGAGCACTTGAGCAATCGTGCGTCGACAAAGCGATTTCACGTGCGCGCGCCGATGTCAATAATGCTTAAAAGATGAACAGAAAGTAACAATGTATTCCTTCTTGACAAATCGATTGTTTTATGACATGCCAGTATCTTTGAATTCTTTACACTCACTGTTTTAGCACGTGAATTCGACTTGAAGGGGTCCACAAAAATTCTGAAAAGTTGATATGGCCGAGCAAACAAAATTTGAAAACAAACTGAAAACAAAATTTGAAAAAGTTAATCCGTTTTCAAGTTATCGTGCAAACAGCGGACGGACGGACGGACGGCCGTATAAACTTAAAGACCAAGCATACTTTTTGCTAATGCTCCTAATAAGGAATGATATGCAAAATCATATAATGTAGGAATTTCTTGATACTTCTAATTCCTAGTTTTTTAGAGAAAAGATCCTACCGGATTTTAAAGGTTAACCAAAAAAGTACCGGTAAATGAAATTCAGAAATTTATTACATAATCGAAAAATGTATGAATACAGTTTTGAAAAATACAGGGCGAGTCAAAAGTCACTGGACATGGCTGTATTTCGGAAATGGTATGTAAAATGAACGATGTGATCATGCTAGCAGGGAATAGGATAGGTGCTCTATCTTTTAGGATAATTTTGGCGTTTGGCCGCCATCTTTAATTCCGCCATTTTGGGTCAAGGTTCATTTTCTTAAATGGGAGGGGGTAATGTGGCATATCAAATAACACCAGTTTTTTTCTCTTGCAATAGGGTTTCAGTTATGTTATGGTTCACAAGTTATTAACAAAATATGGACTCTGTACCATTGTCTGTTGCAAGATAATTGGAGACAGCACTAAAAAAGGAGGAAAGGGTTGAGCAGAAACATCGACCGATGAGGCAACCTCAACAATGGTGCTGACAGCATTTGCAAAGAGTGCTTGCAGCTGAGTGTCGACTCAGGCAATCATCCATAGCACCAATTCTGCGTACTAACAAATGGCATCCATTCAAAGTTAGATGCAGCAAAAACTATCCGAGGATGATCCAGACGGACGTGAAGAGTTCTGTACCTGGGCTCTAGATAACTATCGACTGGATCCTTTATTTGCACATAACATTGTTCAGTGATGAGGCAAATTTTTATGTCCCTTGTGAGGTGAACCGTCAGAACATGAGATATTGGAGAGATTTGAACCCTCTTTGGAGAGATCCATTCAAAGTCGTTGGGATGTCAAATTTAAGGTGTGGTGTGGGATATGGGGCGCCCGTTAAATTGGACAGTTTTCATAGACGATACCCTAAATGCTGATGAGTACCTGCGAATGTTACAGAATACTGTGTTCCAGTCACTGTTGACTGAAAATGGCAGTTTCCCAAGTTTTTCCAGCAGTATGGTGCACAACACACTATGGACGTATTATCCAGTATGGGCAAATTACCTGGTCATTGGATTGGCCAGCGGGATCCCGTGGAGTGGCCACCACATTCCTCAGGCCTCATACAGCTAGATTTTTATCTGCGGGGCCACTTGAAACATGTTGTGAAAATCCAAAACAAACGTCACCTTCGGCAACGCATCCTACAAGCCTGTAACAGCATTACCCGCGACGTTCTTTGTTAATGAATAGATAAAGCGCCTTGAGCTCTGTATCCAGCATTGAGCATATCCTTTAGCTGCTGCAACCCAGTTTTCGGTGTGTGTTTGTTTGTTTGAAAAGTATCAATGTTGTGTTAATAACTTCTGAACGACGACAGATAACTGAGATCCGATAGAGAGAGTACCTATCCTTTTCCCTGCTAGCATGGTCACATCGTTCGTTTTACACACCATTTCCGAATTACAACTATGTCCACTGACTTTTGACTCACCCTGTAGTTTCGTCCATATGGTGGTCTTCATTCGTGATAAGCATTTGCAGTTTTTTCTGAAGTTTTGCATCGCCCGGCGGGCTATTTCCGGCCGTATTCCTGCAATTTATTAGCGTGCAGCAGCTTTCAGTTCACTTATGGGTCGATGATTGTAGATCTCAAATTTCAAATTGCCGCAGAGAAAGAGATCACAAGAGGCGAGATCGGACGAACAACCTTGCGGTTTTCCCAGTCACGGTCATTAAGTTACTGAGCAACCATCATTTTTTTACGGATGGTGTTAAAATTCTCCTGAAAGTTCGAATAAAGCCGAGGCACGTTTACGGTTTGAATGTTCGTGAGATTGTCTCACAATTTGAACATTTCCTGGCGTCCGAACGATCTTCCAGGTGTTTGCTTTTTAACGCCTAATATTTCGCTCTGAAATTACTATATTATCCCATAACAATATGGATTTACGGCCCGGAACAGCAGCGTTTCGACCAAGCGCGAAATGGATGCAAAAAGCTCTCTGCATCGCGATCAAAGATTCAGAGAAAATGACAAACGAGCATTATTTTCAGTATAATCCTCATATGTTAAGTACAACCAATATAATTTTAATTCTGAAAAACGGTTGATTTTTAATTTAACTTTTCTCAAGAAAATTGGGTTGCAGGTACATCCAAACTTGCAGAGCACTTTCGCGAGATTAAAGCTTTTCTGAAATAATTGAACTTTAACCCTCTTCATAAAAATTAAATGTATTCTTCCTCCTTTTCTTGCTTTTATTGTCGTAGATGCCAGAAAGCATTAAAAACCAGACGCCTCGAGCCAAACGTTGAATTACGAGTCCTAATCCTTCCTCGAGCGAAAGCCGTTTTAAGGGCGCAATCCGATGGTAGTAAATGGCTGCGTAAAAGCCTGGCGAGCTGCTCGGCCTTAGCGCTCGAATGCCATTAAACCCTTACTACTTATTGAAATTTTCATTGAGAGCCGCGAATAGTCTGCAGTCTAGTCATGCGATAGGTTCGCGAGGTGAAATAACGTGACGATCAGTTGCGACATCACGTGAAAGCATGCGATCGAGTCCAATCAACAAAAGGTATCGCTTTGCATGCGCCACCCGCCATCCAGTCGGATCAATAAACGCGGAGGCCGTATGCAGATGATGTCGACGGAAAGAACGCGAAAGTGTCCGTTCTGGACGGTGGCTGTCGGCTGTAAACCTTATTGGCCGCCGTCGTCTCTGGATTGAGCGTGAGGACCCTAAAGTTGAGATTTAAGATGCCCAGGCCGAGGGACCTTGGCGCTCCCTGCGGGACGGGAAATCACGGGGTCGATAGGAACAAAGCGGTTCGGGTAATAAACATATAAAAAAAAGGCCATAAAAAATAGACAATCAATAAAAGAGAAAGGGGCGATCGAAATCAGTTTTTCGAAATTGATTTTGTTTTTTGAAACAAACATTTTGCTAATAGACGGTGCACGAAATTAACGGAAGCAGTGAAATCTGTGATTAAGGAGATTTCTTCTAGTAATTGTATTAATTTTATAATACAAAGAGATACAAAGAAAATAGTAGAATGATGGTCAGTTGGCGAATGAAATTAATTTTTCTTGTAGACAAGAAGTATTTTTTCTTCTTCTCATTCTTTATCCACGCGTTTGGTTCATTTCCATCAACCAGGAGCTTATGACATTATTTTCTCATGCAATGCAATTGAGTCATGACACTATAATTAAAACTAAGATTGTTGAAAATGAATTTCCAATAATAAGTAAATAAGCAATAACCAACCCTTATTAATCAAAATGATTGGTAAGTAAATAAGCAAATAGAGTATATAGCTAATATTAACGGTGTAGACAGCAAGTCGATTTCCTTGTTGTTGTTTTGAAAAAGTCTTTCACTGCATCCTTCACGTTTTCGTCCGAATTGAAACGTTTCCCTTGCAATGTCTTCTTGAACGGCCCAAAGATGTGGGAATCACATGGTGTCAAGTCTGGGCTGTAGGCAGGATGTTCCAATACTTCCCATCGGAATTTCTGTAACATCATGGTGGTTTCACGGGAGACGTGGCGGCGCGCATTGTCGCACATAAGATCAACTATTGTTAGAGAAGACCTGGAGATTTGTTTTTGATTGATTGCCGAAATTCTTCAATATTGTGCAGAATTGATGGTCTTATCTTATCTTGTACAGAGGGTAGATTATCGTTCTGCGAGGGAGTTTTGCGCCATCCCAGTAACTAACAACTGCTACGAGATGACAGTAGCAGCCGGGACCGACGGCTTAACCCTCCGAAGCACGGGGGGTTCATGATGCAAGAGCTGCTGGCGGACGAACAAACCAGTGGCTATCACCAGCTGCTGGACATCCAGCACTGGTCACTCAGCAAATGGGTCAGACTAAAGTCCCCCAACAGCTGTGCCCCAAACAGCCGTCCCACCCAGCAGTGGTCCTCAAGCCACTGGCTGTCACCCAGCCAGCAGCTGGCCGCGCCTGAAGTTGCTTAACTCCATCGATCAGCGAGCCAACCGACGAGACAACCAGGCCACCCCTTGAGAATTGATGGTACATTTCTTTGGCAGAAAATCAATCAGCAGTGGTCCATGATGGTCGAAGAAAAAGGTTAACATCACCTTCTCATGTTTATATCTCGTTTATTGGTACGAGGTGCGTTCAAGTACTAAGGTTTCCTAATTTATTTTTGAAAAACTATTGACCCTAGAATGCTGAAACTCCCGTAATTTGTCCACATAATCAACCTTTACCCGTAGACATTTTTCACAGTGCTGACGACATGATTGGTAGGCTGCCGCAAATGCTTCTTTAGGCACTAGTTTTGTCTACTGGAAAATCGCTTATGCAAGAACGGAATAAAGCTTCTTCTCATCGAGCGGCTTTTCAGTAGGCAAACAGACCAGTATAGAAGGGGCGCGTCCACTTTTCATTTGGGCAATCCTCATATAAAACTGATAATGTTCCGTTTTTGACACTTTGAAAGCAAATTCACGTTAGCTTTTTTCCTTAGACCCTATTTTTGTTGTTTGTCAAACCCAGTCCCTTCCTTTAATCGGTCCCTCTGTTGTTATTCATAATATGACCCCGGGGATTTATGGTTGTACTCAGCATTTTGGTGTCGATCATTTTATTTGGTTGTGAATAGGTGTGAATGCGCTCGTGGCCGTGGTCTCCATATTAGATAGAGGCCGTGCTGTCCGTGTTAGAGGTAGTGTACGACGGAGAAGCAATGGCACCAAGCCCCGAGAGCGGCTACACCTACGACCAGCAGTAACGAAGAGAAAGGAAAACAGAAAATTATAGATAATGATTCCGAATCGGAAAATACCCTTAATCTGAACAGAGTACCTGAAAATATAGAAGCTAACTGCATCTTCTCCGAAGGCAGCAAAAGAAAACGATAGCCAGAGTGAAGAATGGGTAAAAGATGCCAAATGGGGGCTCATAATGGTTGTGCTGGACCAGAAGGATATTATATCTGTGATTTCTGCCGTTATATAAAATAATGCAAACGCGGAATCTCCTTCTGCAAGAATTAAAGTTTAATTATTTTGATTTGTTAATTTTTATTTTTTACAGCAGAAATAGTACATGTTATGAAAGCTCGTCTCAGTTTCATTGTTGGATAATAGTAGATATTTTTAATTACTAATTAATTAATATTTTGACTATTGAATTTTGAATTAAGTGTATGTATTTTCCCATATATTTAAATGCCCCCCCTCGTCCTCCGGACCATATTATCTACACTTGACCTCTTCTGATCTGTTTGGACTGACCATAAAAAACATACGATTATTCAAAAATTTTGAGCATTTTATTTATTTCAAAACATTGTACTTCATACAACCAAAATACCATGCTCTAGGTCTCTAGTACTTGGTTTTAGGGTAGTTTATAACTTTTAATTACTAAAGAGAGGTCGTGTTGCTATGGTACAACGACAATGAAAGCTGTTAGTAATAGCTGAATATGTAAATACTGCTGGTCAGCAATCAGAACAATTTCTGAGAAACAAATGTAAAGCATACAACCATAAAACTACTAATTACTTTTTAATTGCCAAAATTTCATTTTCATTATTGCGAAGAATATACTGCTGCAAGGAGGAGTGTTTTAATTGTGAGTATCTCAACAACCAAATCAACCTAGCATTTTTATTGTCATTTTACGTCATTTTAAAATAGTGATTTTCTTCTAGGAGCAAATAAAGTCGAAATTTGTTGTGCAGTGTAATTTTAAAATCTCAAGGCTATAATAGCTATATTACAGTGCTGCGTCAAGATGGAAACAGCACTGTAATATAGCCCTTTTCTTTTTATTTATTTAAAGTATCCATTATAATGTACTCTTATATCCCTTATTTGCCCTGCGTTCTGATGAAATGTGCCCTACTTTCTGAACAAATGGCCCTAATTAATGTTCACTTCTCTGCGCTGCCATTTTATTAGATGCAGCTTTATTATATTTAATGAAAATACAAAGCTATAAAACCGTAGGCTGCTAACAAATTTTAAACAATATTGGTACATTGACCAAAGCATTACTGGGGGACTTTACCAAAGAAATTACAAAAAAAAAACCAATTTGAATAGGAAAGGGAGTACACGTATGCAACGAAAATTAACCCCAACAGAAAATGAGCGTTTTATTGGAGCTGAAGATTTACGTAAAATCACATGATCTACAATCCTTTTCCTGCTTGCTTGTTACCTCCTTTATCTTTGTTACTTTCTTATCTTTATAGCATTGCAGCGAAGTTTGTTAATTAAGATTAGCAGTTGTCCCATTTCCTGTTTCAAGGGTTCCTCAAATAGTGCGTAGTTTTGCTTCAAATATATATTATCTTTCAGGGTTTTAATTACAAACTAGAAAATGGAAAGAAAGAATTCCGCGATCTGGACTCGAACCAAGGACCAGAGTTCGAATCCAGGTTGAGGAGTTTTTCTTTCCCGTTTCTAATTTCTAATTATGATATGTTTGAAGAGTCTCCTCTATTTATTTATTATCTTCTCTTGAGTTTTCAGGGTTTGTTAATTAGCCCCAATAGCTACAACATAGGAAAATCCAACTCAAACTTTAATTGCTTCAAATCTTAAATTAGTGATCATTCTACTTAATTTCTTCCAGATCTATAGGCTTCTTCCTTTTTTCATTGCTGAATAATGTCATGCTTTTCCGTTGTTAATGTCCATCAGAGACTTTCAATAGGGAGACATGTCATTTACTTAATTTTCATGTAATACGGACTCTTAGGTGTTTCATTGGATATGTTCAGATGGCGCTGTAACGACGACGACGACGTCATAGTTTCGATTATAAGTTTCGCTAGATGTTCAAAGTTTAGCAACGATCAAATCGACGAGCGAAAACCATCATAGAACTTGTCAGATTGTTTTACTAAGGCATTTCTGGTCAGCGGTGTGCTGCAAAATTTTGTGCCCAACGTGGTGGTGTAAAGCACCTTTCGTTCTTTAAATTTCAAACAGAGCCTGAGAGGTACGTTTATTTACAGTAAATATCTTATTTATAAAATTGTTAACTTCCATAGTGCCTAACAACAATCCAACCTTTATTTTTTTCAACAAACGAAAAAACACTGATTGTTAAATCCAATATATTGTTAAAAGCCAAAAATATATTGTCATCATAATTTTTTACTATAGTAGCTATATCGATTATTTTAAAAAACGCGCCAAAAATTAAAAAAAAAATAAATTAAATCCTAAATAAGCAATTTTACCTATTATAAATTATGAAATTCATTATATTATGTTTATGATTCTTATTTTTTTAATTTTAATAAAGATAGTAAAAATCCAAATAAAAATAGTTTGAAATTGATTAACGAAATTTTTCAAAAATAAATCAATTCGTGTTTTTTCATTTTATGATATTCATTACATATGCATAATTATACTTTCTTACTTTATTGCTGTCGTTAACTTAAAGTTTTTATATTTTTGACATTGTTAGGTGCAAAATATGGTTAACAGCTTGTGGAAGAAGCGAACTGCTTACTGAAACTTTTGAAAAATTCAGTAAAAAATACGTACAATGTGCAGCACATTTCACAAACGAACAATTTTATAACGCCAGCAGGAGAAGCCGTCTATTAAATCAGCAGTTCCAACCATTTTTAGAAGAACATGGAAAACATCAACTCAAGGTGCACCATCCACTTCACAGCACCATGAACCTTCACCATCCACTTCACAATACCAAGAACAGATCATCAATGCCCCTTCCGCTCTTTGTACATCAGAAGTGCACTATGAATCATCCTAAGATGATCCCAAAGAGTCACTTCAGGAAGAAAAAAAGACTGCAAGTATCAAAAGAAAATTACCATTTCTCAACACATCACCACCAAAAAAGCAGAAAAACAAACAAACAGCAAGAGAACTAGCTTCCACCCGGAAAAAAGCGACTACGAATGAAGCTAAATAAATACAGAGTAAGTTTGCAAAGAGCCAGAAAACAATTAATTGAAATGCAGGCAAAGTTTATAGAACAGTGTTGATATTCGAGATTTCTGTATTGATTACATTTTCACTGTTCGTACTTCTTCCTGATCGATTGTTTGTCTTTTATAAATTTGTACATGTGAGATTCATTAGCATTTGTATATTTCATTTTTCGCATAGTTCAATTTTATCATCTTTAGATTCTGATAACAGGAATTATAAAATACACATTAGAAATTATGTGGATATTTTTGCATGATAAATGCACATAAAGCAATATTTATAAAATTTATTTAGCAATTTAAGTTTTAACAAGAATAGATGAGTTTGTACTTTGTGAAAATTATTTTCAACACAAAATAAAATTGCTTGAAATTTAAAATGTTTTTTTTTTGCCGTTTCTGTTTAAATATAAGATGTCCAAAAAATAATTTTAAAATTAAAAACATAAGTAAAAAAAATGTTAAACTGAAAAAAACTTTGTACAGTCATCAAAGGGAAATAATCCACACTTGAATTTTACTCTAAGTTTTACCGTTTCAATATTAATTTATTTTTAATAATTTAATATTACAATTAGAGTTAACATTATTAAAATTATTAAATTTAAATAATTATAATTAAAAAGCTATTAAAACAACACATTAGTATGAAATGTAATATTAAGTATTAAACTCGCGTGGATTATTTCCTTTGGTTGACTGTACAACGAAGTTTTACTCGGCGTGTTCAGTTAAATTTCCGATTTCAATTGTTAGACATTGCAACAATGTCTAATAATTGAAATCGGAAATTTAACTGGACACGCCCAGGTTTTACTGTGACGTCAATAATGCCTTGCCTCAATGTTACTCTTTGCGTCATTCATGGATGGCCTGAGTGTTTCATTGCAAATGTTTAGAGGACGCCTATTAACAGCATATTACATTTTTTCTATGGGAAAATAATGAAATGGCATGTCTCTCTATTGAAAGTCTCTGATGTCCATTAAAGAAAAAAGTATTATCTGAAACTTCCCAATTTCAGTCAGCAGATACAGGGTGGTCCAAAAGTCCCAGTAAAACCTTATGTTCAAATCGGCAGGAAAATTAAACATCTGACTACATCAATATCAAATGGTTATAGGGACTAAATTTTGGAGCACGTGAAGAACTTGGGCTCCATCCTGAAATCAGCCATGGAGGAGGCATGCAACTTTCAGGGACGATAGCTTCCAAACCGTGAAGGTCAAATCCAACAAGTGGAATGGATTACTGAGAAAATCCTCGTGCTGTTTGATAAGTTACAAGATCTTCTTTCCGTTTGCAAAAATGACGTCCATCCAATATGTCGGATTTCAAGATGGCGGCCAAGTTTGTCGTATACCCCAAAATGAGGTTCCCACATCCATTCCATATTGTTGTGCTTAGATGCTTAATATTCCCGTCGGTTTTGGATTGTGAAGTGATGTTTAAAAGTTTTATAAAAATTATTTCAAAATTAAATTGTAAAATTAATTTACGAAATGAGCGACTTTAAAACGTGCTAGGAATATTAATTGTTATTGATGTTTTATATTTTCTCGCTTTCTCATTTCTGCTTTAGGCTTTTATAATATAAAATTTACAAAACGCAAAGTTTACAAAGTTTAAGTTTTACAAATTATTTATTTTTTGTTTAGCACTTTACAGTGTATAATTTTTGTGCTATAAAATATTTGAGCGCCAGTTTATTTTGGCCGCCATTTTGAAATTTTTAAAAATGAGCAGTAACTGGAAATAATGGAGCGTTAGTTGACTACTGAGAAACAGTGGAAAGATCCCAGAGGAAGCAGTCCCTTTTCCCGGTGCTGTATCGGCTTCACCAGTTTTTGTATTCTTGAAAACCTCTCAAAATTTATGCCTTAATATTATTGATGGTAATATAAGTTACATTAAGTTACCTTGGTAGGGGCATTCATTTAAAAATGTTTTGTAAGTAGCATTTTTTTGTTTTTCTACTGGAGCATAAATCAAACAAAATTTGGTGAGCAAGCCCAAAAGTAAAACATAGTAACTCCGAGTAACCGATTTTAAAAACAGGTCAATATTTTTCTTGAGCCAAAGCAAACAATGAAAATTTCATAAGTACGTATAAAGACATACACTCTCTACCCAAAAGTAATCACACACTTTCGATATTAGACGCTTTGTCGAATATCTAGAAAAATACTTGACGAATTATCCTGAAACATCAGGGGTGTTAAGAACATGTTACACATCATGTATTTCAGTGAAGATTTTGTCCCGAAGGCAAATAAGGGACCAGCAACAAAGTGAACCAGAAAAATAATGTTTGGGATCACCCTGTAAAAAATAATGCTTGAAATTTCGATTTTTTTTAAAGAAACCTTTATATCTCCATGAATATTCGTGCTATTCTCATGCAAATGAATACAGATAAGTAAAAGAAGCCTCATAATTATATGCTACAGCAGGGGTGTGTGGCATTTTCTCAGTATGATGCAAGTCAAGCAAATGCCGCCCCCCTTATGCTTATGCCGTCCCCTTACGGTGCCGCCTGATGCGGCTGCCTCTCTGCAGTTCAAGCATTATTTTTACAGGGTGATCCCAAACATTATTTTTTGGTTCAATTTGTTGCTGGCCCCTATTTCTCTTCGGGACAAAATCTTCTCTGAAATATATGAGGTGTAACATGCTCTTTACTCCCCTGAAGTTTCAGGATAATCCGTCAAGCATTTTTCTAGATATTCGACAAAACGTCTAAAATCGAAAGTGTCCGATTACTTTTGGGTAGATAGAGTACGTATACCCGGGCAACGCCTAAAAACTATAATTGCCTAAAATTCAATGCCAAATCCATTGGAATGTGACGAGTCATCTCCCTTTTTCATCCCAATCAATACTGTTGCTTCTATGACAATGATCAACATTCTTTTGACATAGCGACTCGTTCCATTGCATGACCTAAAAGGGCGAACATTCCTAACTAGGTTGAGCCAACTTAAAGTTGCAGGCAACCCTGGTGGACTGACAGAGTTGAGGAACTCTGTTAGATAATTTACATACAGTTTCATCAGCACCCACAATTGTATAAATATAATTGTATTCAGCTATAGAGCTAGAAATATATCCTGAAGGTGGCTGTTAATAGCAATGATAGTATCCTTTTTAGCAGCAAGGGTGGCTCTTTCGCATAACCACTTGTGACTTTTATAATTCTCTGATATGTTTTGGATAAACATTAAAGTTCTCTAATGGAAGTCGCTATATTAAAAAAAACAACTGGAAAATAATTTTTTCCAATTGTAGGCCCAATAGGGAAAGCACATTCATCAATTTGAAGAAGATATTCAGCAAACGCTTGAGAAGTTGTACTCTGTATTCTTAAAGTAATTTTTTAACATGTCTCCAAAGACTTTAATAAAAAATTATATTTATTTATTTATTTATCATTATTATGATTTCTCTGCTTAAAGCCTGAAGCCTCAAGCATTAATTTTATCAGCCACTAAATCATTTTATCAGGGTTTTCCTGAAGTCATCAAACAGACAAACTTTGACTTTTATATTTGTAGACTGGAACGATTCCTTGCTTTATATTGTTGCCTCCCTTAATTGAAGTTACGCGGTGAATAATTATTTAAATGGATAAATTAGAAATAGCTAATGTTTATTTAATGAAATGGGGTTGATATTTAAATAATACCAATGAACAGTTTGGAATGTAATTTATAAAAATCGATTGTTTAGTCAACTTTTAAATGATAATTAAATAATCGGATAAATTGGAACTACAACAACTAGAAAAATTTATCAATTAAACTAATACTTAAAATTGATGAGATAAACTTATAAAATTTTTATTTGTAATTTGAAACAACTCGAGAAGAATCCTACCCCCCTACAAGCGCGTAATTGAATGATGAAAATGATAATCACGATTTAAAAACATTATAATAATGCTATGAATGATTTAAAAAATTGGAGCTCTGTAGAAATAATTACGTTTCAAATATTCAGACTTTGGCTTAAAAAAAAACAAGGACATTGGATATCTTGATGTAGAAGGCACGCGCAAGCCAAGGAGAAACGGAAAATGAGAATCATCGACATAATTATTAAACAATCGATATATCTCATCGAATAATAAAAATTAATTTTATCTTGTGAAATGTGAAGACGAAATAAAAATTTATTTTAAAGCCTTCGGTGGAGAATGTAATCGGAACTATTTATCCGAGAACCAAATTTTAAACAATTATACGTAGAATACAAACTTTAATTTATGCAGTGTATTGGGAAACTTATAAATAAATCGAGAAACAAGTTCAGAATACGTGGTAATATGCCCCCCTGTGGATAAATGCCCCCCCCCCCCATCTAATAAATCAACTATTAATGCCATGTAGGAAATAAGTAGAATACCCAATAAAGCAAAAACTAGTCGCTTCCTGTTGATTCATCTGTCGGTCCCAATAAAGCATTGAATTGCTGGAAAGCAAACACTAAAAATGTCGTTAACAATGTAAAAAAAATGTAATACACTTTTGGATCACCCGGTATAAAAGAGACTGTGCTTGTAATATATACAGGGTATTGCAGATAACTACAGGGCAGTATAACGGGAAGCCTACCCGCTCGATTGCAGGGGCCGGCTCGACATCAAATGATAATTGGGTAATTTATCAAAAACATAACAGTTTTGACGTTCACCCCCCCCTCCCCGACTGTGGAAACTGCTGGCTGCTGCAGGCCACCTTCATCTCCCTCCATTTTGCCAATCGACCGAGCCGGCCCCTGCAATCGAGCGGGTAAGCTTCCCGTTATACTGCCCTGTAGTTATCTGCAACACACTGTACAGGGTGATTCAGAATTCATTGTACAAACTTCTAGGGGAGGTAGTATGGGTGATTCTAAGCAAAAAAGTTCATATGAACGATAACTGAGATATGAACAGAAATAAAAATGCTGCCACCAAGATCAACAAGTTAATATTCGATAAATAAAAATTTGATCGAATTCCAACGTGTAGTTTCAGAGTTAAGCATTCAACATCGTAACTCGTGCTCACATGCGAGTACTAACCAGCACGTGTTACGATTTTGACTGCGTAACTCGGAAACTTTTCATTGGAATTCCATCAAATTTTAACGGTACACACAGTTTTATGTACCGTGTTGTTTTACCAAAATTCATCATTCTAGATGTTACAGAACTTGAGTTATTAACTTGTTGATCTTGGTGGCGGCAATTTTATTTCTGTTCATATCTCAGTTATCGTTCAAATTCGGACCCACGTTCATATGAACTTATTTGCTTAGAATCACCCATACTAACTCCCCTAGAAATTTGTACAATGAATTCTGAATCACCCTGTAAAACTGGTAATGTTTAGTCTTTGACATATTGAATGTAAATTAACGTTAGCTTTTCTCCTTGAACCATGTTTTGTTATTTGTCAAACCTAGTGCTTTTCTTTAAGTCGGCACCCTGTTGTTGTTGTTCGTAATATGGCCCCCGGGATTTTTAATAATCATTTTGGTTTCATAATTTTATTGGGTGGTGAATGCGGTCGTAGCCGTAGCCGAGGCCATGGTCTCCGTAGTAGACGCAATGTACGATGGAGAATGAGTCGTACCATACCCTACAGATATAACCAGCATAACGAAGAGGAAGAAACTGAGGAAATTATAGATAATGATTCCGAATCGGAAAATGCCCTTAACCTAAACAAAGTACCTGAAAATATGGACTGCGATGGGAGCAAGAGAAAACGATAGCCGGAGTGAAGAATGGGAAGGTAGAAAATGTGAGCTCATAGTGATTATTCCGGACCAGAAGGATATTATTATGTCTGCGATTTCTGCCGTTAAAGAAAATAATGCAAACGCGAAGTGTCCTCCTACACGAATTAAATTTTAATTATTTTGATTTGTTGATTTTTAGTTTTTTATAGCAGAAGTAATATGTTTATTTTAGTTCATAGAAAACTCTTCTAAGATAGAGATAATAGTAGATATTATTAATTACTAATTTCATTGCTTTAAGTATTGATTGTTGATTTTACTCTTGAGCTTAGAAACATTATTTTTCCATACATTTAAAGTGCCCCCTCCCCCGCCGGAGGGGGGGGGGGGCAAAATCAAAATACCTACACTTGAGCTCATCTGATTTATTTAGACTGACCAAGAAAAGTATATGATTATTTAAAAATTTATGCTATAGTATCTAATTTTATGACTTTTTATTACAAAAAAAACCAAATGGAAGGGGGGCAAATTACCACGTTTTCCTTTACCGGATGTTTATCTAACTATTTACCGTGGCCAACGAACGTCCGACTTTGATACCGATTGAAATGATAATGAGACAACGCGGAGGCGATTTACGTGGAAAAGATTATTCTAATATTCCTTAACATTCGAAAATGTGGCATTGCACAAATTTGACCACGTTTTAGTGTGCGGTGTTAGTCAAACTTGTTTTATAAGAACGGCAGAAATTGCGATAGTGTATTAAGGGAATATCGCCGCCCGAAAGGACTAAGAAGAGAACAGGCAATAAATGGATTAAAAAGATGATAAAGAAATTGAAAACGCAGATAATTTGAGTTTCACACCAGGAAAAAGGAAACTGTTGACAAAATTACGTTTTTACAAGAAATAAAGAATGTGTCCCGCCAACACGAAGGATTTAACTCAAATATTTCTCTTGGATAATTTTCTCTTTCGATTTTAATATAATTAGAAGTGGTGCTTACATGAAAAATGACAATGTTTCTAACAAAGATTTGATCTATATTCTACAATCAATGCTCGAGCGGTGCCAAGGGAATTGTCCATCCCGTAGAGAATATTCTGCGGTGAATTTTGCACAGTTAGCCTTACAAGATCCACACCGTGCAACAATTGAAACCTCATGATCATCAGCAACGCCGTGATTTTGCCCTTCGGGTTTGACACACATGGAAGTGGATTAACATGTGACCAGGGAATATTCAGCGGTATTACGAGGCGCATTTTATACTGGAATGTGCAGTGAATACGCAGAATTGTTGCTTATAGGGTTTGATTGATCTGCATGTTCTGCATGAACAGTCATTTTACTCGACATTCGTGGTTAAGTGGTGTGGATTTACAAGCATCTTTACTCTTGGCAAACATCAATTGCAATTAAAATTGTTAACATTCAATTTGACCTTCGTGTTTGACCCTTTCTACCTAGATCCTGTTCCTAAAAAGTATATTCTCTATAATTCCCACATGTTGATTGCGTGTACAGTGCCGCATTTTTCTCTGGTTGCGAATATTAGAATAATTTTTTCCATGTAAATAGCCTCCGAATTTCTCATTATTGTAGCATTTGTATGGGTAGAGATATTGGTATCACTGTCATACGGTTATTACCGCTCGCATTGGGCTACGGTGAGTAGTGCCATTTTAATTGCAGCCAGCTGGTACATTACTAACAAAGGCGCTGTTCTAATTTTAATTAATAAATGCAAACCTCATATTTGAGAATTTTAAGTAATCTAAATGTAATTTAAGTAACGATTTCACTAATTCTTCATAACTTATGAATGATTATTAGACAATACTTTTAGATAGCTAGCAATCATTTTACATATTACGACTTCTCGTGCAACTTCATCTTGAATTTACTTTTTGCTTTAGGCAAGCACCTTTGTGCCTTCTGCACATTGATATTATTAAGCTGAAAGGAAAACAAAATTATTTTCTTTACTAATGGTGGAAATGTTTTGATGATTTTCTCCGGGGACCAATTCGTCTCGAATTTACCCTTTTCAACATTTCTACAGCAACTACTTTGGAAAAGAGCTAAGGCGCTCGAGAGAAGGCTCCCTCGGGTCGCATTCTTCTTTGCTTTCGTCTCATCTTTTTGTAATTGCTTTTGCATTTGCAACTCGATATCACTTCCACCGAAGTTGGTCTTTTGATCCGTCTAAAGGTTTATCATTAATTTGCACAGAAATGTCAAAGGATAACCTGCAGCGCTTTTCTTTTTGAATGCACTTAATTTTCAAATTACGAAATGCTTTATTAGGGACTGTGGGGGATGGATCGATTTGGAGTTTTATTTTATAAGGGAAGAAGTCGGAAGGAGCTTAATGGGATTGTATAATCAATAGATAAAATGATAAAGGAAATGCAGTCATTACCTATTTGCGGATAACAGCAATTACATGTCGATTATTGTTTATCACGCAATGGGAAAACGATATGGAGCATATTATATAAGTTAGTTACGTAACCTAAATAAAAAGCGTGCACTTTATGTTCTAAAATTAATGTGATAAAATACTAGAATTTTTTATAGCGTTAAGATGTTCGCAAAATGTTTAAACTAGTTCACGTCTTTCAGTTGGCTATGGGCAAATTCTTGCTCCGTTTTGTCTTCGTGACAATGGTTATCCATTTTAACTACTTTATAAATCAGTCAAATGAAGTGACCCAAGATTTTATCTTCTAGTTACAGATCTTTCTTCTTTTTTTGTGTTTTATTAGTATCTTGTATGGTTTCAATATGGGGCGTATTAACGACTTTACTGGAACTATACAAAGTAGAACCAAAAGTTTCTCCAATATATATGATACGCGTAAATTAACTCCATATACTGTAGTCTTCTAAACGCTGAATATATTAACACATAAAAATTGTGTAATAATCTGTACGGTACAGTTATTATACAATAATACATTAAGTTTTGCTTATGTTTTTCAGTCTGTGCGTATCGTTTGCGATTTCTTATTGGAATTCAGTTTCTTATCGAATAGAAATTTTTGACAGGTTTTAACTTTTTATAATAAATTTCTGTCAGTAAATTATAAAATAGATTACTAATACTGGGTTTTGCAAAAGTTCTGTAAGGCTTGGGTCACACTGGCGTAAAACGCCGCGTAAATACGCCGACGTAACGACGTCAGTGATGTCACTTCCGGTAAATAGCATGGTGCCGCTCTTGGCAACGTCGTTACGTCGGCGTATTTACGTGGCGTTTTATGCTAGTGTGACCCAAGCCTTATGTTTGCTTTACATTGCGAATTCACGATGCCGAAGTGTATGCGAAAACCGTTAAAGAAGCACAAAAAATGTTAAAGCAAGCTTTTGGAACAACGCTTTAAGCCAGATTCGAACTGTGGTTGGTTTAAAATTTAAAAAACGACCAAATATCGGTTGATGATGATGATAATTCAGGACGACCATCATCCCGCTTCGTAATAGATGTTACTAAGGAACGGGATATATTTCTGGAAGATCGTGGATGGACTGTCAAATACTGTGTTACCATTATCGGACTATGGTATGGCATGCGTCAGGGGATTTTATCCGAAGAAACGAACTTTAGAAGGAATGAGTAACAAAAACAACATCACTAGGAAGCCTGCAAGGAACCTTAGCAACAACTTTCTAAGTTGCGACCCCTTTCTCTTCCGCAAGATGAAAATCAAGTTGAAGAGATTGAGATCTGACACAGGCGAAGAGATTCAAGCTGAGTCGCAATAGTGCTTGAAGGTGAAAATAACTTCTATGAGCTCCTAGGAGAACCACTTTGAAGGTGACGATGCATATATATTAAGCTTTGCAAGTATGGTGATCCAGATATGGTGTAATTTTACCTATTAGAGAATCTCGGGAGCTTTTCGGTACATCCTCGTACATCTTCTGACAGTTTTGGACAAATAAAGCTTATAAAGTTTTATCACATTATATCTTTATACTGTATAACATTTCTTCAATGTTAATCAGCATAAGCAAGTTTTTTTGTATGAAGTTCTGCAATTAAACCAGTATATTGAATGATTGTGAAAAACCGTTAGTTTAAAAATATTCAGGTGCCTTAGATACACCATTTTTTATTTTAGTGCTTCAATATAGGCTACATTTTGGTGGTGATGACTTTCAAACTTCTTAATAATCATGAATCAACTTCGTTGAAAAATCACATCAAGATCTGATCAGTGATTCTAACCATACAAACTATTCGCAAAAATTTAAACATTTGAGAACATAGTTTTAAATTTTTAATGAAGAATGTATTACCACATTATATACAGTGTATAATCAATGAGACCAGTGAGAGTTTTCGGTAAATGTCGATACGGATAAGTGTAAATGGGGATTAATAAATTGCGATAGGACAGGCTAGCTATTACCGTGATCAGTTTGTTTAACGAGTTTACACAATCTCCACAAGTCTATACGTGGTCTAGTTTAGTCAGTATAATCTTAATATGGGTATACGTAATGCATATGAACTGGTATAACAGCAAAGCATCATGGAAATAAAAATAACCTTTAAATGACATATAATTGTATATGGAGAAAATGTAATCCTATTTAATATATGAAAACGAGGATGATATGATCAGCATTTCATTATAGCGTAATATCATTTTACATATAAGCTTGTAATGCATGCTTTAAAAGCTTTGCATATTAATCACGATCGCGTTATAATACATATTATTATTATTACTTGATTTCCAAACTAAAAGTCATTAATAAATGGAAGACAACTTTATGTTGAAATTAATTAATTTGAAATGCTGCTGTAATCTGGTCTCTTTTTTTTATGTAAATATTATTCATGGCAGATCATATCGTTATTGTGATAGAGTCAATGACTTCATTTGGACGAATCATTTTTTTCTGGCTCCGTTTCAATTTCAAAAGTTTTGATCTCTGCACCGATTCTATTGCCTTACCTTATTACGCACTTTTTGAATATTATTGATTTTAAACATATTTTTGGCCTATCTGAACTGACAGTTCAATGATTTAAAGATAATGCCGAACTCTATGCTCAAGTGCTATGACTCATTTGCAGGAAAGCAGAAAGCAATTAATTTATTTTCTACTACTTAAACAGCAAATTAGGTAGTCTTAAATTATTCTCTTTACGGGACCTATTTAAAGTTAAAACATTACTAAAAACGAACTTAAAAAATTTATGAGGAATTTAAATGTGAAAATTTGAATGGCACTACCATTTGAAATGTATTCGATAGCATGTATGGGTGAGATTTTGTATGAGCATGTTTGAGTGAGATTTCTAAGTGAATGTGTTTGAATAAGCACATATTTGTGAATGGGTGAATAATGCATAAATGATTGTCAGAGAATAAGAGCGTGAAACCATAAAAACAGAATATATACAGGGTGTATCAGGTTCGATGATCATAAAGTACCTAGCATGATCCTCTGCATGATTACAAACTTAAAGTTCCTTATGCAAAATGCAAAATGTTAAGGGTCTAAACATCATGCGAAGTTTGCTGAAAACTTGTCGAAAACGTCATTTAATCTAAACAATTGCCGCCGATTTAATTGCAATCGCCCCTTTGAATTTAATGAACTGCTGGTGCGGAAAGTTCATAAATGACGTAACGGCTCAATTTAAATTTTGAGTTTTCGACTTTTTCCATAAGGAACTTTAAGTTTGTAATCATGCAAAGGATCACGCTAGATACTTTATGACCATCGAACCTGATACACCCTGTATATATGAATTATATAAATTATATAAAAAATTCTAGGATACGCTTGTTTAAATAGCGAAACTACATGTAAGCAATATTTGGCAATATGTCCTGTTTCATACCATTATTGCAATATGGTTCTCATTTGTTGAGTTGTTAAATTGTACCTCACTATATTGTCATACATAAACGCCATATTGAATAATGAGTGAATAACACAGTTCATGTTTTCGTAACGATTAGTCTAATTGTGAACATTTTTCAAATTTTTGCTCATTTGAGTCTACTAGATGCACATATATACACTCACATGCCAAAAGTCATGAGATAGCAGTGGACTATTTTTCAAGTGGCAGTAGCATCATGTGCAAACACTATAAATATGCAAATCAGTGTCAGTAGGTTTAGTTACACTGTCATGAGTAAGGGCCGAGGTGTTGAGTGTGACAATGGCTACACGGCGAGAGCTATCAGAGTTCGAGAGCTATCAGAGGTCTGGTATGTGGAGCACGACGTATGGGTCATTCAATATCGGAGGTGGCTCAAGAATTCAACATCCCACGGTCTACAGTTTCAAGAGTCTACCGAGAGTACCAACTTGACGGCATTACCTCCCACCATGGACAACGCAGTGGTCGACCACACCTTCTCGATGAACGGGACCAACGGCGTCTGAGTAGGATGGTCACCGCTAACAGGCAACTGACACTACGCCAGATGACATCAGATATTAACCAGGGTGATACTAGAGCTGTATCGATGCGAACTGTGCAACGAAATCTATTATCCATGGGATATGGAAGCAGAAGACCCACGAGGTTGCCCTTGCTAACAGCAAGACATCGTCAGCAACGTCTCTCCTGGGCCCATGAACACATCGATTGGACACTTGACAACTGGAAATGTGTGACCTGGTCGGATGAGTCTCGATTCCAGCTGATACGAGCTGAGGGTAGGGCTCAAATGTGGCGCAAACCCAAGAAGGCCATGGACCCAAGTTGTCAAGCATACACTGTGCAAGCCGGTGGTGGCTCCGTAATGGGCTATTGTGGGAAGCTCTCGAGTCGGAATGGTTGGCAATGTCTTCAGATGTCTTCCACCCACTTATGTAATCAATGCCATGTCGCACTGTGGCATTCGCCGGGTTAGAAAATATCCTACACGTTATTAGGTGCTATCCCATGACTTTTGGCATGTGAGTGTATATATCGCATCGAATCGGCTATTTTATATTGAATATAATTATCGATTATTAATCGAGGAGTGTTTAATAATAAATTAATATCTTGGTATTCTCCTTTTCTAATGTAAAATCAGTAAATTAAAATATACAAAACAAATAATCCTATATATTAAAACGTAAAGCACTTTTTTGGTTGTGATTGTTGGATAAGTTGATTGTCTACTAGGTTAATTGTTGTTGTTTGTTGTTATATAAAAGTAGTGTCCATCTGTTGTTTATTAGGAGCTTTAGCATAAAAGCTACTTATAAGAATGCGCCCTTGGTGTGTACGTTTATCCGGCCGTCCGCCGTTTGCACGATAACTTGAAAACAGATTAACTTTTTTAAATTCTGTTTTCAGAAATATGACCATCAAAGTCTTATCTCGGCCGTATCAACTTTTGAGAGTTTTTCGTGGACCCCTTCAAGTCGAATTCACGTGCTAAAACAGTGAATGTAAAGAATTCAAAGATACTGGCATGTCATATAACAGTCGATTTGTCAAGAAGGAATACATTGTTACTTTCTGTTCATCTTTTAAGCATTATTGACATCGGCGCGCGCACGTGATATCGCTTTGTCCACGCACGATTGCTCAAGTGCTCATAATCTATAAGCTTATTAAGTAGTGAAAAAATGGAGCTACTTATTGGTTTTATTTTACACACGATTTGAATTACCCTTCATCATTTCTACATTGAAAAATAGTGTACCAACTCTGTCTGTAATAAAGGAACTGTAAAAAAAATATTTCCGGTTTTCATTTGACTGACCCTCGTAAGTAGAATAAGAATGGAGCTACTTATTGGTTTTATAATGTCAGTCCGTCCCCTTCATAATTTCTACATTTTTTGAGGTAGAAGGTTGAAATTCGGAATGTAGCTTACTATGGGCATGTCCATCTGCGCTATTTAGTTTGGTTTTGATTGGTATAAGGGGGTATATGTATTCAGAGAGTGCAACATATCAATGTGATATTTAGGTACGTAAAGGCGTAAAATCCAGTATCCAGATTCCTCTAGGCAAGATCTACATTATTATGAAGTTTAGGCCCCATTGTTCCAGTGGGATCGGATATGCGTGGGTGGCAGTCATTTGGTCCTTAGAACTATGGCAATATATGACATGTGATATATCATACGTTCGGAAATGATGAGATAGGAAAGATACCAGGTTTTTTACATTTTTTACATATTACGTTCGTGAAAATCAATTTATTGATTAAAAAAAAACTTGGGGAGCGGTAAAAAGTGCAGATAAAGGGGTAAAAATAGATGACTTGCCTTATCCTACTCGGGAGGCAGGGAGGGGGGGATTAATTTCTTTTTAATAAACGTATAAATATATTTCTGCTTCATTGCTAAAGCTCCTCCTTGGAATGTTTACAAGATTTTATTTCTATTGATGGTTTGGCTAGATTTTTCTTTTTTTAATGATTTTTTTTTGTTTTGTATAGCTTATTATTTGTTTTGTGTATTTTAATTTACTCATTTTTACATTAAAAAAAGGAGAATGCCAAGATATTAATCGATATCGATGGTTATGATTTTACGATAGTTTTGGAATGTTGACCACTGATTAATATAAAAATTTATTGATTTTATGAGTACAATTAAACATTTTTTTTAGTTCCATTTTACTATGACTCACGATTTTCTAGAATTTCAGGAATTCGGTTTTTGGCCGATATCTGCGGAACTAAGTTATTGGCCCAAGAACATCAATAAGGCAGATGCGATTTATGTTATGTTCGCACTGTACCTTAATCACGGTTAACTCTTGATCCCGGTCAAGCAGAACTGTGCGGCTTGTTTCGGTTAGTGACGTTTACAGCCCGGTTAAGTAATCGTGTTTCAGAAACCCGGTTAGTGACGTCATATCCCGCTTAGCATCAACAAACAGGAAAATAAAACATGGCGGTCCAGCGAAAGCGCAGGAGCGAGTGGGCTGATGAGGAAACCAAAGCTCTTAAATATGTTTAGGGAGGACAATTTTCAAACTTGAGAAAGGCTAAATGTACTAGCTAAGTGTAGGAGCACATTCTTCTCCATCTATCGTAATTTCGCTAACGGCAAGATTTGACGCCCGCGAAAGCCAGTTTCTACTCTTACCACTATCTCTTGACGCAATTGGGAGAAAAAAAAATCATAGAAAACACCATTTCGCTTGGTATCCGTCATTTCCCTTGAATGCAGTGCGAACGGAAAGTGCTTGATTAGCTAACCACGATAACGTAACCGTGATTACGTTAACCGTGATCAAGGCGTAATGCGAACATAGTCTTATGGTTATCAGAATTTGGATAGATGCAAAAGAATTGATGTTTGTTAAAAACTGGATAATGAGTGGATAAATTATGACGAAAACGTTCATTTTTTTGTATTTAATTGCACAGAAACTTGGATGCGATATCCGAAATCAGCGATTTCTTATATCATACTTTTCAACCTTAAAAAAGTTCTGACATACAGAAATATAGGATTCAATAGATACACTACTTGAAAATTTACTTGATAATTTTAAACGCTTGCGGACACGTTATGCTAAAGATTTAAGATTGTTGTTTCGTATAGAATTGCAGTCAAAAGTTCTTTTCATAATGGTCATGAACGGAAGGTAAACTACAGACGGGAAATTTCCCAGATTTAATCGATAATAAAATTAACGAGAATTGTTCATCGACGACTGGCACCTCTTTTCTCGACCACGTTCGCAAAGCCCCCTTCCTTGTTGTTGTTGTTGTTCACCGTTGTGCGTGATTGAGATCCAGCAAACCATTGGCAGCCCCGTTGGGCCGACGTGATTACTTTCGGCGAACGAATGGGAATAGGGCGGCAGGGAGCTCTGCCTTTCCCTCCAACAATTCGAATAAAACGTTCACTCGCAAAACGTTTAAAGCAACGTCATTCTATCGGCAATTTAAAGCCGGATATATGGCCGGCCGTCTGTTTCCGGATGAGCGGAGGGGGAAAGGAAGAAGGAAGGGCGGAAACCGTTCGATCACCCTCCCCAACACCGTGCACCTCCGTGGACCAACAACAACGCACCAGTTAAACCGAGTACGGTGACAGACCGATCGACCCAAACGTCAAACCGATGAACAGCGCTAAAGAACACAATAGAGCAAGCAATTAATGAATTAATTTTCAAGCTAGATTGAATTCTAGTTCCCTTTTAGACTATATTCTAGTTGTGTGGTTTTGGGCATAATCATCGTTCCTTAATGTTAGCCATTTTTATGCCAAAAGAGTTAGACGAAATATAGAGCTCTTTTATGGATTTACTACAGCACTTCATTAAACAGTTCGAATCAAACGTTTCCTGTAAGTTTAAAAGAAATAAAACAACGCTTTTGGTTTACTGGAAGGATTTGTTAAAGAATGCGATGTGGCAGTGAAGAAACGCAAAGATTTGACTTTCAAGCAATTGATGCTATTGCAGGAGAAGATGGTTCATTTGCAAATTAATGAAAATAAAATCATTCGAGTTTTTCTTCTGGAATGGAGAGCTATCCAAAGAGATCTATCCAGTTTCCCATTCTAACTTTGTACCCTTGAATGGGTGTGTGTGAACCAGTTCTTTTTATGATCATTCGCGTGAACAATGAGGTTTTTTTCATATAATTAGCTCGTTCATGACACCAAGTGGCCAGTCAACGAAGATTTTGCTTCAGTTGGCAGTTGCTCTCCAGATATGAAGGATAAGAAGAAAAATGATAAAAAAATATAACAACAAACAATAAGAATATAAGCAATATAAAATACGTACTTATTAACTAAACTACGAGGGGAGATCAAAAAGTAAGTTGTACTTCCACGTATGGCCATTTATTACACCACCTATACAAAAGCAACACGGCTATAGCAGCATACAATATAGGTTCACTTTTCCACATAGTCTCCAAGAGACCCTAAACATTTATCCGAACGATCAACCAACTTTTCGATTCCGGATGCATAGAAATCTCCTCCAGCGTTTTGTAACCACACGGTGACAGCCGCTTTCACCTCCTCATCGTTTCGAAATCCTTGCCCACCGAGTTCCGTTTTGAGCTTACCGAAAAGATGAAAGTCGCATGGCGCTAAGTCGGGACTGTATGGAGGATGTTGCGATCTTCGTCTGTGATATCCGTGCGTCCTGTTCAAATTGTTGACACCACTTTACAATTCCTTGCCGGGAAATTGCACGCTCTCCATATACAGCAGTGATTTCACGATGAATGTCCGTGTAATTCACCCGTTTGGCCCATAGAAATCGGATTGCTGCTCGCACCTCAAGTTTGGAGTGGACATCCAGTTGACGCGCCATTGCTTTTAGCCCGCTAGTCACAAAACGCGACGGAAAACCACAGTAACCGTCCTATCCGACGTCTGCGCAGTTAATGTCCCTTTCTCCGCTTTGCCCAAGATTGCGATACACAGCGCGCTCCTGCGGCGAGTTAGTGCAACTTACTTTTTGATCTCCCCTCGTAAAACGTTGCGTTGGAATTTAATATAAATATTAATGATGCATATCATTTTATTAAACCTCAACTCAATAAATATAGGGGGAAAAAAACTTTACTCTTCTTAATGTGCCGTCTCCTATCGGAGGTTGGCAACCAATTGATACTGGCGTACTAGGAATAGTAATGCGGTGGTTTTCCGTTGCCTTCCGCATAATTAGTAAGGGACAAACACAACAACCATGCCACAGCGGGATTCGAACTCGCGACCCGAGGATCTACGAGAAGCACTGAAGCCTGCGCTCCAGCCCTCTCGGTTACCGGGATCGGCTTAAATTTTATAGACAACAAAATTTAAAAAATAAAGTAAAATTTATTTTAAGGAAAATAAAAATGTTATCAAAAATCCTAAATCTAAATTGAATTATTTGATAAGAGTGTAAAAGAAAATTATATAGACATTTTATGAGATTTTTATAATTTAAAAAATATAATTTAGCATTTAATTTATACAGGGTGACCCAAACTTATCCAGCATAATTGTTTAGGAACATTGTATGATTCAAATGGAACAAAAAATGTCAATAAAACACTTGAGAGTGCAGATCACTTTTATTTTGCATACTGACAGAACATCATATTGAACTACAAAACAAAACTAAAATGATACAAGGAATAAGAATAAGAAGAAAGTAACAAATCAATGTCGAGGAAGCCCCTCAAAATGGTTGCCCCCAGATCCAATGCACTGGTTACATCTTCGATAAAATAAAAGTACGATGATTCACACATGTTACAAGTACGATGATTCCTCTTCCTGTTTGGCATATGCAAAACAGGAAGAGTACATTTAAGAATAAATAAGTAAACCTACATTTTTTCTAGGAAAAGATTCTAAATAAAAGAAAATAGACAAACGTCGATATCTCTCACACGATCGAAGCTAAATGTAATATTTATAGGATATTTTTTGTTCCACTTGAACCATACAATGTTCCTAAACAATTAGGCTGGATAAGTTTGGGTCACACTGTATAAACAAATTTAACAATTGAAAACTATTTATATGACAGATATTATAAAGTTTGCATAGAAATTCTTAGAAAAAAATTTTGATAGAATTTATATAAATTAAAATTTGGGTAATTTTATAAGTTGAAAATTCTATTAAATTTTAGGTTTTTTTTTCTTTTGTTTATCGAGTCGAGGTTTAATATAAATATAATATTTATACAGTCTGTCCAAAGGTTTACAATAGTTTATGAAATTCTGAAATGCTCAACTTCAATAATTATTCTACAGAAATCAAAATGGGATAGGAAAAAAGGTATACATTTCCATTAATGATAAGCTTAACAGGATTTAAGAACAAAATATGACCTGTCTTGAACTCGTGTTAATAACAGAAATACAAGGTGTTTTTTTGACATTTCGCGTCTAAAAAGTTTACAATAATAGACAACTTGTCCAGAAAGACATACGAAGATACACCCTCCTCATTCTTAATAATAATCTGAATAGGCTTTGATAATAGAAGCCGGTCAATAAGATTTTGACATGTTTCTACCAGCAAGTTATGCCATTCATTCTTGATGGTATTAATCAAATCAATTTTGTTTATTGGAGCAATGAACCCAAATCCTTTCTTGAGGACAAATCGTTTCTTGAGGATATGCTACAAGTTCTCACCGGGATCATATCTGGGGAGTAGGTAGACAATAAAGCCACTATAATTTGTTGGTCTTTAAGCCATTCATGAATCTTTTGTGCGCGATGGGAAGGTGTGGACTTTTCTGCTGCAGAACCATCTCAACGTCATCAAACTGCTCCATAACTAATGGAATGAAGAAACGCTCCAAGATTTCCAAATAAATATTAGAATTTTTGATAGAAGTACTCATATACAGCTATCCTCCACCATGAAAAGAGAAGCACGACCAAATCATAACCTTTTGTAGGAATTTCACACAGTGTTCTAAACAAGAATATCCATTTGCTTAGTCCGTTCGTCTCCATATACAGAATTAATTCAGCTACAAGTGAAATTAATGCAGAATAGATTCGTCACTGAATATCACTTGTCGCCAGTGCTCTAATGAAAAATCTTTGTACTTCTTAGTTTATAGTCTGTTCCTTCTCTGCTGTTTGGTGAGGTGCGGTTTCTTCTTTGGCCGTGCAGCAAAATATCCCAGGACTTTCAAGCAGTTATGCGTTTTTGATTCGTTACTTGCTTGCCAGTTCTGCAGGACAATTTTTTGCCAGGTCACGAATTGACTGCCGTCTGTTCTTCTTTACAATCCTGTTTAAATTCGAATATTCTCTCTTTGTGGCTAATTTCGATCGACCATTTCGTTTAAGTACATCAGTAAAACAGGATTGCTGTCTTTCGAGCTACTTTTCACACATGCAATTTCTGTGCAATTAGACAATGGATCACATCCTGTTCACGCATATAATCAGGCTTTGTAGGTTTATAATTCTTTGTAATAATGCTTTGTAAGCTTATAATAACGCTTTGTAGGCTTATAATTATAAGCCCGGAGTTTTTTCGGCAACTGACAATTCTCATTTCTTCCTCATGTTGCTGTGCAACGGAATACAACGCTTCCTAAAAATTATAAAAGTTTTATCTGCGATAAGTTATGCAAATTAATCTGCAAAACTTCAGAGGAGGCTAGTCCATATTTTGTTGGAAAAAGGGAAGTATTAACATATACTTTTAAATATCTACAGGTGTTTTATAAATTACTAGCAGAGGACCCGGCGTTGCCCGGGATAATTACGCTTTGTAAGTAAACACACACACATACACAAAGAAACACACACACTTTTCCCAATCGTCTGAACACTTGTTAGGGAGATGAAGGAAGACACGTGTACCTCCTTTGCCTCATCGAGAGAGACTGCCCTATCTATATCGTCTATTATATCCATTTCCTGTTCATTATTAATAATTCTTGGAAACGAATGTTCTGTCATTGCATCATCATTTTATGTTCATTGTTATAATTCTTTGAAAAGAACTTTCTATCATTGCATCATCATTTTATGTTCATTGTTATAATTTTTGGAAATGAATGTTCTGTCATTGCATCATCATTTTATGTTCATTGTTATAATTCTTTGAATAATTTTGCGCTCATTGTTATTGGTGAATTGCGCATTGAGACTATTGTTGATGCGAACACGACGGGCCTATTGTTGCACAAACTTTTCCTTTCATTGTTGGTCATGAGATATATATTGGTTGGTCCGTGCAGAGTATTTGTGAATTGCGTGTTGATACCATTGTTGATACCTATTGTTGCACAAACTTTGCCTTGTTGATACCTATTGTTGGTCATGAGATATTTCTCATTAATATGCCCTGCCATAACCACGAATATCGATTTTTTATAAATAATTATTATTTTTTCGAAATCTGAGGTAGACAGTGACCTTCCTCATGCTTTGAAGGTCATGTACGCGAAATTTTATCAAGATCGGAATAAAACTATAGATTTATATAAAAAACAAACAAACAAACCCACAAACAAACCCACAAACAAACCCACAAACAAACAAACATCCTTCTTTATATATATATAGAAGATAAGTATTATATAATTTCTGGACAAGCTATCTGTTATTGTAAACTTCTTGGACAAGAGGTATGCCCAAAAAGGCATTGGAATTCTAATATGTATTGCTTAATTGCATTCAATTTTGTGTGAGAGTCCTAATAAGCCTCCCATTATTTAAAAAATATATATCTTCCTCACTCTATTGTTCGAATTTATAGAATGACAAATTAAGACGCTGAAAACATTATTGTAAACTTTTTGGACGAACTTTCCACATTACTTTTACACATTAAGGATGTGAAAATAAGCCTCTGGTCTCGCACACAACTGAAAAATGCTGGCTGTGTTGAAGCCGAATTCTCCAGAGGATGCATTCTCAGAGGAGATTAGATAATCGTTTATAATCTTCAGCTACATAGAAGAGGATACAAATGGAGAAAAACCACACGAAAAAGTGGATCCATCATTTTCTGTTGTGACTGTATGGGGGAGATCATCCGATTAAATAATGTTGCTTACCTAAGTCTTCTGAGATTCATCAAAGAGGATCTTCAAATTAGTGACTTAAATAAAAGCCTAAAGAAATTCTGAAAAAATAAATTGTATAAAAACGAAAAACAAAAAAAAGTTCAGGAGAAATTTTATTTATAAAAATTTTTTTATCGAGCAGTTAGTTTCTTAAAAACATGTTTCAGTTAACATAAACCGCAAAATAATTGATATGGATCGGAAAAATTTATAGAAATTATTTACTTCAGTCAATTAAACCCTAATAAAGTCCCATTTCAATTGAAATCCTAAAAAATATTGAAGTGAAATGATTAAAATAAAACGAAGAAGCGTTTTAAAAAGTGTGCACACTCAAAAGTGAAAAATTAATTTACTTGGACTAGACGTGTTTACTAAGTTCTAATAAAATTTTATGAGATAAAATGAAAGTACTTGATGCTTCGATTCGATCATCAAACACTGTACTTTTATTACTTCAGTTTTTGTTTTTTTTTAACAATGAGCTTAATTCCATAAAACTTAATAAATCAAAACTTAATAAATGTCTATTCAACAAATGAGTGTGTTCGCAAGTGCGTTTAATTATTTACTAATTTGTTTTCATAAAACAGGATATTGGAAATAGAAACGTCAATGCAAATATGTCAATACAAAGCAAGATCAGTTTCATGAAAACATAACAGACCGCAACCGAGTTAATTGGATATTAATAAGGAAAAATTGCGTAAAGAGTAGACGTGGCTGGCCAAATAGAAACCCTGAAGCTAATAAAATATGTAAATTTATTAATATGTAAATAAGTAAAATTAATCTATTGACAAGACAGATGTTGACAGAACGGAAATGAAATTTTATCCCATGTTGAAAATCTTGCTTAAATTTATGCTTGCATTTTTGATTTTACTAGGCAAACTAATGTTATTCATAGAAGAGTTCACTTTTTTTTAAAAAAAAAAATTGTTTTAGCTTTTATCTATCTTTTTCAGATCATACCTTCTCTTTAAAAGTCTCGATTGAAAGGTACATGCTTGCTTTCTCACTCTCTCTCATTTGTTCTCTCCTCTAAAAGATAAGTTCATGGACATTATTTACCTTGCAGACCAACTTGAATCAGGTTTACACGTAAATAAAATATCCTGATGAAATAATTTTGCGAATACAGGTATCCATCTAAATCTCTAAGGTCGTGTTGGGAACTCGCTATAGGATGATAGGAGGATTTTTTTTCCTATTCGGCCTTGTACAAAAATGAGTCTAATTAACTGAAATAAAATAAACAGTTTAATTAAATTTCAATTTAAGGCTGAGATACATTCAATTTACTTGAAACCAAAATTTTGCGAAAACAGAATTGGGTTGAAACTCTAATGAATCTTTTCATGTTCTTACGACTAACATATTTAATCAAGCAATTAATTAATGGAAATGGGAAGTTTTAGCCCCAAGTCACTGTAGTCCTGATGTTTGAAATTAATTTTTTTCCGTCGTTTGCCTTCTACATTTTAAACCAGAGGAGATAAAATGAAATGCCTTTGTTAACTTATATTAAAAAAAATAAATCAAATTTCATTATTTATTTATAAATAAAGCTGACATGAATAATGGGTTATGTCGGATGACCTTTAAAAGGTGAACTTTGCGTGTAATTTTCAACCAGAATTAAATACTGTCATAAAACTCTTCTTAGAATGCTCCTCGGTCGTGTTGCTAGGTTAAATCATTGGAAAATTTTTGTTTTAATTTTTCCGTTCGGATTCATCAGGAGGATTTAGAAAAAGAAAGATCAAAAAGGGATAAAAAATTAAATTTTAATTTCAAGATAAAATTTAATTTTTTTTAAAGGTCGATCAAATTTCTGTTTGACTGAAAAAAAATCAAAATTTAATTATAATTTAAAGAAAGGAACTTTTTTTTTTATCTCCTCCTCACTTTTAATCCAGAAGATATTTGCAAAACTTTTAATATGTGAAACTACTGGTTTTCTATTTTTTTTCGTTAAAAATATAAATTAAAACATCTTATCTACACTTGATTTCTTCCTTATATGGTTGCACAATCTTGCCTCACCAAAGACAAAGATGAATTCTAGCAACCAATCTTTTTAACACTTGGTTTATATCCAAATCTTGAGTCGTAGACAGCTTCCCGGAGCTGTTAAGATATCTAGAAGCAGGGCCGCCGCCAGAGGGGGACAAACGGGACTCTAGTCCGGGGCCCCAACGGAAGGGGGGCCTCGTCAACCACGCTTGGGAAAAGGCATCAGGCACGAGGCAGAGCCCAGAGGGGCCCACACGTACCCAGTTGTCAGGGGCCCAAACATTTCTGGCGGCTGGCCTGCTAGAAGCTATAGTTATGCCTCTTCCAAGCCCAGCGATAACTTCTTAAACAGTTACAGAAAGATTGTTTTCGATATGTACCTTCAGGTCATAATCACAGAAGTCATTATCTCAGTTTCCAAAGGGGTTTAATCTGCGTGTTTACCGTGAATTCAGGAGAAATATATTTTCTAAATGCAGCATTGATGTTTCTTGTTATAGAATTTCCGAGTTTGAATTCATGTAGGAAAAAGTGAAAGTAGAACATACACGGAATGATTATTTGAAACCGAACATCCCTAAAAGTGTGCTATTACATGCTTTACATAAAAACTACGTACTGAGTGCACTTATAAAAACGCTCACATGCAAAATGGAAGCTGTTACTTGTCCTAGTCGTCGTCTAAGTAGTCCAGCCGTTTTCACTACGACTTGCGAATGATAGGCTAGAGCATAGGTGAAATAGGTGTAACTTCTCCAAATCAATCGTAGGTGATATTATTAAAAGTGAAAAGCTGCTAAAGCGGAAACAATGACATTCAAAGCTGCTGACAGACAAATATGGACGTGTCTTAACCAGCTTGGTCCGTCAAAAGTGGCACACTACAGGAGGACCTCCAGAAAACGGGATGTCTGATGCAAGGAAAGATTTTGTCGGATATGTATGATATGAAACGACGTGTTACGCTATACCCTTTCCAGTCAGATGGTCGAACCAATCAAAAGTGTCTTAAGAAGAAGACACATTAATCGAAGTGTTTTGTCCCAACTAGGAAGTTCGGTATATGGTCTTCGCGTATGATAATCTAGTCTTGTTCCTCTTGGATCGGTCTTGATCTGCGGGTTGTGACTGACAGAACTGTAAACACGCCACCCTATTTGGACATCCTGGACAATTATACACTTTCTAGTCTGCTGGATATCGCATCTTATCATAAAGCCCGAGATCTTATCTCCTGATTTGAAGTAGATTGGCCAGATGAAAGCCCCAACCTCAACACAACAGGATGTCTGAGATTAATTAGAAAATCTAGTGCGAATACGTGAGAGGCATTTGAAAGAGGAGTGGCCGTACCTTGCTATGTATTAAACATTAGTGGAAATTATGCCACGACATCTGCAGGGTGTAGCTATATTACCACTAGGTATTACTGGAAATAAAAGAATGTGTTTACCACACCGATGTTCGGCTTCAAATGACCATTTAGCGTATATACGAGAGTATAGTTAGAAATTATATGTGATGATATATGAATATCAGTATGAGGGCAATGGAGATAGCTTCAAAATTTTTTTCTGTTCACAGGATTAAATATTTTTTTCCTTGCTTTAGGCCGATTAAAAATTGACTCAGTTACAATTTCTGCTTAAAATTTCACAAGAATAGAATAGTTAAAAAATCCTTTATTAATTTGCGACTACGTAAAGAGTATTTAAACCATCTTTATAGTTCTTTCTTTAGATTCTTTTCAAAATGATTCGACTTTAATATCTTTTGCAGTTTTCTGATAAGATTTTAAAGAAGGTTAATAAATTTCTAAGGGCATGATTTTAATGCTAATAGATTTTTCGCAAAGATAAAAGCATTAGAATATAAATTACAAGTCCGTTTATGAGCTATAAAGTTTCTTCTTCGCGAGACTTTATAAAAATTAATTTCTTTAATAAACTAGGTAAAAAAATTTAGGTCTTTAGGCAATAATATTATGATCGACAATCAAATTCTAGCATCTTTAAGCTTCACTAAGTACAGTGCCATTGCCATCTGCGCTACACTCGAATCTAATTGAAATCTCTCTCTCTCTCTCTGCTTCTTTGAAAATCGAAAATTCTTTAACATCTACTTTCAACCCTTCTTACGGATATTGGAAATATCTTTTAGCATTCGGATCGGAAATTCATTGCAATATTTGCAGAAACCATTTTGACTGATGATTAAAACGAGCTTGACGGCATGGTCCTTACATTCTTGAAATTGGTATCGATTTGTCTTGGCTTTTAAGACTCCATCATCGAGAAATTAATTTAAAGCAACATTGCTTATATCGGTATATTAAATAGCTATAAAGACGAGTCTGAGATTGAAAATTTTGATTAAGTGTTGCAATTCTCCCAAATTAAAGGCGATGATGGATAGTAGAATTTTTAATATGCTCGATTTATATTAACATGAATAATCTCGAAAAATACTATATTAACACTGCATGCAATATGAATGCCATTAAGATAGCTATGATATCTTTTATTAAAGAAATCATATTCGTAGCGTATGTTAAAACATATGTAGCTTGAAACAATAATGCCCTTCATGAAGCTTAGTAAGGGAACGAAACTTGAAAAGAGCTTTAACACCAATGTTGGGTTGGATGGTAAATATTTGCTGCTGAAATCTCAACACGGAGAATTGCTTCATCATCTCGAAGTTGCTCAGACTATTTCCTCGAGTCATCCTCCTACTGCAACACGTTCTAATCGAGGTGGAGTGTGCTCTCCCAACTACGAGTGACAAAAATAAATGTCAGGCTGCTACACTGATTGGATATCGTTGATTAACCTTTTCTCAGTATAGTGACGAGCTTTTATCTTCACAAACCCTCTACAAACTAATTTCATCTTGCAAACTATTGCATGCAGTACAAAAAGAAAAAAAAAGAACTGAAGCAACAAATGCTAACAGATATATCATCTTTGTTTATTTATCAGGCCAATGTTTAAATCGAGTAAATTTTTCTGCTGGAATGCATATTATATTGGTTGGTTTATTAGAATTTTTGGCGTCGACTACTAAGGTCATTTTGCGCCTTTTACACAAGTTATATCTGTACGCAGCCCGGAACAAACACAAACATCCATGCCTACGGCGGGATTCGAACCCACGACCAGGCGGACTCGAGAACTAGAAAGCCTACGCCCTAGCCCTCTCGGCCACCTGGCCGGCGCATATTATATTGGATGATTCTAAACACCTAAACGATTCTGCTGTAATCCATTTTTCTTGTTATATCTGTTAAACAAAGAAAGATATCATTACAAAATTGGCGTTGTAATATTTTATTGTGTGCAGTATATTTTGAAACTGAGAACCTTTCTTTGCCAAGCGCCAATTCTACTTGGCGTTACAACATTCTGTGCCACGGTGGGCACGGATTCAATCGTGTTGCGGATGTTGTCCTTTAATGCGTTGATGGTCTTCGGATTGGTTTTGTATACACGTTCTTTGAGATAAGACCAGAGAAAGAAATCTAGTAACGGTAAATCACGTAATCTAAGTGACCAGCACGTCTTGATAGGATTAATATTTTCTTGGATGACACAAATTTCTGATCCTGTCTTCGGACATGTTATCTCTCAATTTCTACTATTTGGACATCCAAAATCCAACGACAAATTTCACAGATTCCACAGGAGATAATTCACTCTTCTCACGTTTCTGAGACAATCAGACTTAAAACTCAGGTACTTGCTGTCAGTACACCTTATCATCTCATTAGAGACTGGAAAATTCTAAGACATTTTGTGTATATTGTAATTTCTCAAAAATATGGAGATCGTTCTTAATTTTAAAAATTTACATAGGGATAATAAATAATAATTACTGAATAATAAATAATTTCATTCTAGCATATTGCTAAGCTCCTCTTCCAACACTGCGCTGTACCGGGCACTATTCATTGTTTCGCTCTTTTGCTGAATGTGCTCCAGAAACGGTTCACTCCAAGGCCTTTCTTGCGGAAGGATGACACTTGAACTTCTTGGCGAGAATAGATTTGTGCCGTCATTCTGAAGACTGTCTCTTGATTTTGGGCTCATAATGATCATTCAGGTTCGTTCCCTATGACGATACGATGCGTGCTAAGGAATCTTCTTCGGCGTTCTACTGTGGCAAAAAAGGCTGTAAGAGTCTGCATACGCAACATCTTATGCTCATCACTCAGCATTTTACGCACCCAGAGTGCGCATAACTTGCGATATTTGACAACCTTGGCGATGATAGTAAAGGCAGATCCGACATTGACATCCAATTCTAAGGCCATAACTTTCAAAGAAATGCGCCTGTTCTTAAGAATAACGACATCAACGCGACCCCCCTCATTGATGACGCCGTGCTGGACGATCGGAGCATGGCTCATCACGGATCGATGTTCGTCCACTTTAAACGTCTCTATATACTCGTATAGTATCCTCTCGCTAATGAAGTTATCCTCATTGTTGTTGCAACGCCCTTCGATTAATTTCAAAAATATCTGATGGCCTCTTTGCTACTCTACACTGCAAACAATTAAGAGCGCTGTCGTGATTATGCATCTATCAGACAAAAGGGACGCCAAAATCCGAATGCTGAATTAATGTGCTCATTGGCTTGTACTTAAGATCACTAGTAAAAATGGCCAATCCAGGATTAGCGTTCGCGGGAACAAAAGTTTGACCGATAGATGCGGGGAAAACGAAACATGCGAGAACGATAGATGCATTTAGCATGGTGTATAAGCCAAGAACTGCAACAGCATGAAATTCGTTGTATAAAACAGGATGTCCCAAAAACAGTTTGAAACTTCAATAATGTGTAGATATTTATTCCGATGATGTATAAAATTGCTTGATAAGTCATACGTAGCCAACCATATCAAATATTGCTGACGAAGAGCCGCTTTTGTGCCCTTAGAGCCGGCCAGGTGGCCGAGAGGGCTAGGGCGTAGGCTTTCTAGTTCTCGAGTCCGCCTGGCTGCGGGTTCGAATCCCGCCGTGGGCATGGATGTTTGTGTTTGTCCCGGGCTGCGTACTGTTATAACTTGTGTAAAAAGCGCAAAATGACCTTTGTAGTCGACGCCAAAATTTCTAGAACCCCCCCCCCCTTGTGCCTTTAGCAAATAATATGCCCAAACCATTCTTTTTTCCAGGACATTACCATTCTGGAAATGCTACGGAACTTTCTCATTCCACTATCACTGGAAGATGACCAGAAAGGACGTCTGGGATTATCTCGTAACGAGATTCCTAATCGACAACTTGGCAACTCGGTCCCACGCCTGACTTTTTTTTTTGGATTTTTTGCGGTGTTTCGTTAAAGATCTCGTGTTTCTTCAACCTTACCCACTGATCTCGTTGAGCGGATGAAACCGAATCATCGGTGTTGTTGCACTAGTGTTGAATACCTTTCATTCATCATATCTACTCTTCTAGTTCCATAAGCCTATGCTTCAATTCTTAAGCTACTCAAAGATAATAATACTTATTCAAATTGTCTGCTATTATTTGAGGTTCATCCATAATGCCGAGACTTGCTTCGAAGCCTCCACAATAGGATTCCTATCGCCATCAGAACTTTCAAAATCGTTCTCTCTCCTGCCTATAACAACATTACTATTGCCACATTACGGACTTTCAAACTCAATCATTTAAGTTTTTGATTTATCTTAGCATACGGTTGGTGATAATATTATAACACATAATATACTGTGAGAGCCTCTTTTAAGCGGAGTGGCTTTTTTAGTTTTGGTGGAGGGGGTGTTTTTTTGTTTTTATTGCTCTTACTATGAAGGATGTTCTGATTGGTTGTGTTATTTTATTTGCTTACTATGGTCAGAAATATTTTGTAATTCGTTGTTGGTTTTAACTTTGTATTCTGCTTTATATTTGTATTTTATTTGATTGGTTCCTGTATCTTATATATTCATCGTCTCTCTTGTTGATAATCACTCACTGATGAAGGAAATTTGGTTTCCGAAATGTACATCTGAGTCAATAAAAATTCCCATGTGGATTAGTGTTTTCAGTGTTTCTTTAATTAGTTATACTGAGCAATTAAATTCCTAACATGATGACGGTAGTTACCATGCAAAGGTTGATTACAAACCATTATGCTGAACCTCAGGGTATTCGACATTTGATTATGTAGTTGAAGTGAGTTATAGGGTAACCTTGAACTAAAACAAGGAGATATTATAACCTCCCTGGAATTTATGCTTGTAGATCTCCCTGTCTCGATCACTATTTTTCAACCAAACTAGAGCTTACTGTTTATTAGAGCTCTATAAATCTCCTTTATGCTTTGAAAGGTAAAGATAACCAAGCTCGGAACAGGCTAAAATAACGGAAGCGTATTTTCCAATAGAAAAGGTCGCTCGGATGATTTTAATGTAATCGACCTTTAGGCGGGAAACAGCGAACTTGAAACGGACGGCCACAAAACGCTGGCGTATTCTAACTTCGGAATTATTTTGAATCTGATAAATATGAATTGTTCGCAAACATTTTACAGAGTGCATTAATCGTAATAATTGTATATGTTCTGTAAATGTTAAAGAACAATCTTGGCTTATGAGTGGAGAGGCTTCTTTACATTGACGAGTAATTTTCAAGATCCATGTTTTTTTGTTTTTTTTAATAACCTGCATTCCCCGATCTTCGACAGCTTAATGTTATATGCAGTATCGGCTTCTGCCTCTTTGAAATCGACATGACTGCGAGTCTTTTTTTCAATGAACATCAGTAATGTCAAGGAAGAAACTAATAGTTGCTTCCGTCATACGACTTTTTAAAAGGTGGAGGTTATGGATTATGCGAAAGAACATTTAATTCATTAAGTTTTTACAATTCTCGAATCACTTGCCTTATTCTGGCGCTTAACGAGTTAGGAAACATTACTTCGTTCTTCGGGAGTAGCAACCTCGCTCTTTTTGAATCCATCGTTGATTAGATTCAGCGTGGCAATCTTTCGTACACTCCATGTCCGCTCTTGCTCTCGGACATATTCTCTTCTTTCCTCACGCCTTCGCTTCCGAATCTTCCGTAACATCTCTTCCGTTCTTCTACTTCCTTCTCTTGATTGATACGTGTTACGTGATTCTGCGTCACTGGAGAATTTTCTTGCGTAGAATACAAGCGTTCTCCAGCGACGTTTAGGATAATGACGTAACAAACAGCTTCTGCCTACAACCCGTGTATGTTGCAAAGCTGTGAATTAAATATTTATTGTGTTAAATTATCGGTAATTATGCGTTTTTGTTTGTATGTAACATGTATGTCACCGCCATAATTTTTGAAAGGATTAACCTAGAGGCTTGAAATTTTCTACACACGTAGGCCCTATACAAAGGATGGAGCGAAAAATATAGCGAATCCTCTACGGTGGACCAAACCATGTGTTTTTGTGGTTTCCTCAACTGAGTTCCTTTCATGTCTATGGAGTTTTGATTGCGTCTGAGCAATTTGTGATGTCAGAGTTTGACTGTTTGACGTCGGAATTTAAAGAACTCTATTTGAAGTATAGCGAATCCTCCCGCTACTGCTCGTAACATTTTGATGCCATAACTTTTGAAAGAATTGACCTAGAGGCTTGAAATTTTGTACACACGTAGGCCCTATAAAGAGGACGGTGCGAAAAATATAGCGAATCCGCTTGGGTGGCCCGGGGCCCCTCAGAGGCCACTTGTATGAATTTCGTGGTTCCTTTTTTATCTTTTGAACAAAGAGGGCAAAAATCCTGAGATTTCGTTAATTTGTAGTGAGGTTCTAAAAAACTAAAACCAATATACAAGAAAAGTGATATAGCCACTAGGGCCCCGCCGGAGGTCCCGAGGCCCCAAATACAATTGAAGCTATAACATTTGAACGGAAAGGCCTAGGAACCTGAAATTTTATATATATTCATAGTGTAGTATTAAAAAATATTGCAAATATATAAAAAAAAGTAATATAGGCCCCAGCAGAGCCCCACAGGCCCCAAACACAAGCAAAGCTACAACTTTTAAACGAAAAGGCCTAGAAATCTGAAATGTTGTTTACTTATAGAAAATTACGTAAAAATTTAGCTAATATACACTAAAAACTGGTATAAGGCTCTTGGGTCTCGACATGGGCCCTGAGCCCCCAGTCACAAATCAAGCTATAACTTTTGAACCGGAAGTCCAGAAATCTGAATTCTTGCATAATTATGGTGTTTTACTTAAAGTTTTAGCTCTTATACGCTAAAACTTAAATAGTCCTCTGGGGCCCTGGCAAGGGCCCTAAACACAAACAGAGCTATAATGTTTGAACGAAAAGGCTTAGAAATCTGAAAATTTGTATACTTATAGTAGTTTACTAAAATATTTAACTAATATACACGAAAAACTGGCATAAGGCTCTTAGGTCTCAACAGGGGCCCTCAAGCCCAAATCACAAATAAGCTCTAAAATTTGAATAATAAATAGCCTAGGAACTTAAAGTTTTATATTTTTACAGTGCGTTACCTAAAAATTATAGACAATATACAAGGAGACTGGTATAGGCCTCGGGGCCCCTGGCGGCCTCAAATACAATTGAAGCTATAAAATTTGAACGGCCTACGGTCTTGAAATTTTTTTTAATCATTGTGTGGTATTTAAAAATTTAGCTAATCTATGTTAAAAATTATATAAGTCATTATAACTCAGATCAAGCTATAAATTTAAAACCAGAAGTCCAGAAACCTGAAATGTTTTATATTTATAATGTGTTGCTTAACATTTTAAATATTACACACTAAAATTGATATAGTCCTCTGAGGTCACGGCAGGGTCCACGAGGCTCCAAATGCAAATCACACAAAAGGCCTAAGAACCTGAAATTTTGTATTTGTGTCCCTCCACTTATTATAGTCACGAACCGCTACTGCTCGTAACATTTTGATGCTAAAACCCTTTTATCGTTGAATACGATGCCTTGACTAATTTTTTGTTTCGTAACATTTATTTTTGTGGTCAGAATTCAGTTACCGTGGGCCATGAGGATTACGAAATGCGAAAGAACATTGAATTACTTTTTTGATTATGATGAAAAACATTTTTGGACTTAGTTTTTGTTTGACTTTGCTCTTGTCATAATATGTGTACTTAAAGAAATACCACCGATTGCTATCGTATGTGGTCATAACCGCATTGTAGTAAGCTTTACGATTGTTCCTGAATTCCATTTCATAGAATTAACATTGAAATTTATTATAGCAAGAAGACATACAATGTCATGCATATCTAAACAAGGGATTCAATGGAATTCTTTAAGGGTTCAAGATATAATTATAATTGTGCCGGAATATTGTGGATTAGGCCTTTAGAAATTTTAAAAAGAAATGTGTGTGTTCAAGGTGAATACTGTAGAAGCCTTCCTTAATAGCAATATAGATTACCATTCCTTAGCAATTTTCATAAGCACAAGAATTCTAAGAATATATGCCAATTATACGTAAAATACGTAGAAATGCTAAGAAGTGTCTAAGTCTTTTGTACTCTAATGTATTCATCCGTTTGAATCCAAAGATAGCAAGTCTTGTTGCGTTTAAGACGCTTTAAGAATAATAATTCTTTTAAGCTGAAGCGAGCAGTTTTCACCTGGGGAGAACACATTAAAAATATAAAGATGGAGAAAATAGAAGAAAGACACCGAATGTGCCGCGCAATGAGCTTATAAATATTCATCAGAAGGGCTTCTGGTTTAAGGGATAAACTCGAATGAGTTTTCACCGCAAAGGGAGAAAAATTTTTTTTTTGCGTTCAAAATAGGTGAAGAAAAACGTCGCTAGTGTGATTTGTATTCCCTTCGAGAAATTTAGACCTTTTTTTGCGTCTGCGCTAGAAAAAAACTTATATTTAAAACATGCTGAGTAATTAAAAGTCAATAAAATCGGGTAAGAGAAGAAAAAGCAAACATTAAAGGGTTTTAATGTACTGTTTTAACTTTGTAATGATAATCAATATACGTATGCAATAAAGCATGACATTTAATCCTATAATCTACCTCTGATGGAAATGGTGATAAACTAACAGAAAATATGTAAATGGCAATAATAAATTGCTCTCTTTCTTCTAAAGAACTGCAGAGATATGAATTTTATTAAAACCCTTTTCAAACGATTTATAAGACGCATTTTACTGTTGCTTCTCGCCGCCACGATCGATTTACTTGTACGTATTAACTTTTTTCTTCTTGTTTTGGTCATCTTGAATTCTGGGAATTTCACTTACACATTAATAGAAATCCAAAGAACTATAGATGAGTCAATAGCAACGAATTCTTACACGAAGAAAGGAAAATTCCAATTTCTATGCATCGTTTGTAGGCTCGCCGAGGAAGCTAAACCATTTTAAAGTGAAATCCCCAGAACGTGCGAATGGAAGACTCCCGAGATTTTCTTGAATGTCTTTAACTCAATCCTTGTTGCAGCCAATTATTTCAATAGGTGGTCAAGTGCTTAACCTGTCCTAATTAACTCTCCTCCAGGAAAAGCTTCAGGGTTTGCTCTTTGCCTGTTCAGGGCATCTCATTAGTGGGGGCGACATTTTCTTTCCAGAATTTCTTATGAATTTAGGAATAGGTGATAAGTCGCTGTTAGCCATGACCTCGCTGCTTATTATCATGATGGACGTTAACCATTGACATCTTATTACTCATGAATCTTAATGAGCTTGAGGAGATAAGTTGTAGAGCTGGCACTTCTGTGCGCCAAAAAATTTGCTTTCGCTTCAGGAGCATTTTAGTGAATTGGCAACTGGTCTAAGCGTAGAACATTCTATTGAATAAAGTAAGTAATTTTTTTAAATTTAATGACTGTAAACATTTTTTTCTCGATTGTATTTCATTTGAGCATCATTCATTTCATCTTTAACCGAAAGAAATGAGACCTATTTATTATTTATAGGAACGAAAGATGTTATTGAATTGACTCAAAAATCGCAATCTCTTATTTATAAATCATATAAGAATCATCTCCTCATCCTGAATGTTTGACTCTTTATAAAACTGTATCAGCTACGAGTTCGATGTTAATTGATTTATAAGGTCCGTGATTTTCATGTGGACACGAATCTCTGTATATTACCTGAAAAAGGTAAGAGTTTCGTGTCCCCATGAAAACTATATTCCAATCTCATTGTTAATTTATTTGGGATTTTCAAAATACGACTTCTGTGGATACACGTCTTTTTTAATCAGCTATAAATTTCTATGTAATATATCGCATTCAACAGGAAACTTTACACTGAATTTTGCGATGAACTACAACCCCCGGACAAAAGTATGGAATATTCTATTGTCTTCATTCGTATGGATAATTCGTAATTTGATATTAACTATTCTTATGTCAATATAATTTACTCCAAAAGAAAATCTCAAGAATTTTTTTATTACATATGGAAAATTGTGGGACAGAAGTTTGGGATACCTATCGCTTAGAATTTTGTTGTCCCCTCCCCGTTTTGCTGATATAGCAAATAGCAACCTTTCGGACATACATAACACCAAATTTTCGCACTCTGGTTCAATTTGGTCCAAACACTCATAATCCAGTCCTTTAATTCAATTAAAATGGAGGGTGTTTTTTTTTAAGAATTGCCCACAGGTTTCGATGGGATTCAAATCGAGGCTCTTTGCTAACCATGGTAAACATTCAAAGTTGTGATCTTTCATTCACTGTTTTACCAGCATAGTCCTAGGGCATGCAGAATTATCATCTTGATAGATAAAGATGTTGTCACCGAAATGATCGTCTGCTATCTGCTGCACTAACATTTCCAAGATATGAATTGTAAGTATCTATATTAACTGTTCCATTGATAATTCACATCTCACCTACGCGTTTGTATGTCATACAGTCTCATAACATTACAATTTTAGGAAAATTACTTGAATTTCTCATCTGTTTGTCGGTAAACAAGAATTCCATCGTTATCACCATAATCAAGACAATTCCATTTCTCGTTTCACCCAGTTTTTATGCTTTTTAATCAATTTAAGTCCATTCCTCTTTTGAGTGGTTGTCATAAAAGGCTTTGTTTTTACTTTACGTGATATATATTATTTTTCTTTTAACCTTGTCCTAACAGTTTTCTGTGAAATATGCGCTCCGGTACATTTCTAAGTAATATTTAATTCTTTCGTACAATTTTCATCAGATTCCTATTGTCACTATCACTTGTTGCAGTGCGGTCTTCCTGTTCTATTATGGTATTTTTGTACTTCCTGCTGCTTTGTATGTGGCAATGCATCCTTGTATACTATACTTTTGTCCTTGCAACGTCAAATTAAATTGTTAATTTTAAAATAACTAATTGCCAAATCATTCCCAAGTTAAGGCATTAGCAATTATACTGAGTTTATGAAGTAATATTCAAAAGTTGCTCATTTGAATTTGCCAATAAAACGAAAATCAAAACAAGTATTCATTCATTTAGTTAGTAGCAAGTAGGATATTCTATATTTTTGTCCAGGGGTTGTATTTGTTGTTTTCCAAAGTGCAGGAAAGTAGCAACCATTTAATTTTGCGATAATTTATCTCAGTCTTTACATTTTAAGAGATGATTTGTAGACTGTCTATAGTAAATCTATATTTAAACTTCTAACTTAGGCCGGTATTCAGAATGAGCGCTCTTGCTCTTGCTCTTACTCGGACCATTGTTGAATCCAAATTTAATATTGTTGAATTTGTTCTCAACAATGGTTTGAGTAAGAGCAAGAGCATGAGCGCTCATTCTGAATACGGGGGTCATTTAATATTGTAAGAGATTGGCTGTAAATGAAACTTAAGGTTTCTGATTGGCCCTCGGCTGAGTGGTTGCTAAAGTGTCCGCATATCGTTAATGATCTTGATTATTGTAGCTGTTGTTGAATAAATGGTTTCAAAGAGACCGAAATACGTATTCGCCTAATAAAATCTTTGTGGACAAGAGGTTTTTGGTTTCTTTTCGTCATTTTCATCAGATTGTAGGAATCACAATGCGGCCAGGAAATCTGACGATGCTTAAACTCGGTTAGGATGAATTGAAAACGTTTTCCGGTGAATTGAAAATAGTCAAAATAGACAAAAAGAAATCACAGGATCAAATAAGTTTAATATGTAGGCTTCATTTGATATTTCTAGGAGATGAAATCACAATTTGAAAGGCGCAAACTACAATGAAGGAAAATTCAAATTGGCATTACTTCTTCGTCCGTCAACAAGATGGACATACATCTCAGCGACACAATTAGTCTAGCTTTGTATCTCTAAGCAAAAACTGCTAGGAAGAATAGAAAATAAATAAATCTTTACTAAATATTCCAAATAATAAGCTAATAATATCTAAAACTTTATTAATTTCTTCCCAAAGACTCTACCAATTATTCTAAATGAATGGAATTACTTTACGAGTTTAGTACAAGTTATTCATGAAGTTGACGGAGGCCTTGCAGTATGTAGCGAGAAAGAAATCACACAGAATCCAGACTGTTTTCGCCTTATACTCCTGGCATTATCAAGGATACTTTTTTGTATAACTAAAGGCCTCCATCAACTTCATCCAGAAGGACAGTACAGAGAACTTTCCATTTCATTACAGAACAGCATGTAAAGTATCAATGAGTAGGAAAACTCTCAAAGTTTACCTAAATCATAATGGATTACAAATGTTTTACCATTAGGCGGCCTTAGGTGAACGCCTAGTGGCATCAGAACACTAGGGCACTTTCATAGATATTATTAATTAAAAAAAATCAATAAAAATTTTTATTTCAAATTTGTTCATATTTGGCTGTTATGCTTGGCATGTAAATATGTAAGTATATATTGATAAGTCCGCATGAATTTTTCTTTGCCTAGGGACGAGAGCTGATTTCTTAATAAAACTAGCTAAAAGTCTCCATTTTTTTGAATTTTGATGTCCAGGCGATCAATTGCCATTTATTGATAGGCTATTTGAGCATCGCCAATCAGCTTCCCGGTTTGAGTATAACGACGCATGCGCACGCGATATAAACTGAATTTGCCTATTCATTGATATCTTGCACCTCGTTCTGTAATAAATAGTTACTTTGTACTAAACACGTAAAATAGTTTCATTCATTTCGAATTAGCTTGTATTTTACAGATTGTAAACGGAATATAAGAGAGCCCATTAATCCCACTTTCTTTGTGCTGCTGGATTTTTATTGAAATGGTGTATGCTGTCAAGAAAATGATGACACTTCATCATCTTAGTAAATTTATTTTAACTTTGGCATTTATTATGTTTATGCTGAGTTTGATGAGAAATTTCATTTGTGTAAAGCTGATTTTCTGAAATTATTTTTTTGTGGCTTCTATCAAATATGTTTTTAAATGGAACTCCTAATGAAATCCTTATTTTAAATGCGGTTGATTGAGCAGACATTTAAGATCAGGGCTGGATGGTTTTCAATCTTTTAAAATTTCATTAAGCTTTAGTTAATTTAAGCTCTTATTCTCAATAAGAATTTTTCACCGACGATGATGAAGTGCATTGTTAAGAAAAATATTTTTAAAATTTTTAAGAAGAAAAAATTATTTTTTTTTAAAAACTTAGGTTCGAAAATCCTCGGCAAAAAAAAACTTTTCCGCTGTAGATCAAAATCTAGTTACACTTCATTCACCAAAATAACGAGGCAATGAAACGGAAGCGGATGAAGAGAAAAGCGCGCGTGAAAAATAGTGTTCCAGAATTGCCGTGATTAAGTCCGAAAACTGTAATTTGCAAACTGATTGGAGAAAACCAGATGGCGTTCGCGAAAGAAAATTTATGCCATAGAATTTGAGAACAAGGAGAAAGGAAATGTGTTGGAAGGGATTTCTCTTCAAGAGAAGGAAAGGAATGAGAGCAGAGGAGAAAGTGACAGAGAATAATACAATTTTGCTATCACGTGTAGGATGATCCGGAAAACACAAAAGTCGGAGGGAAACGAAATAAAATACTGTTATTTTTTTCAAGACCCTAATAAACTGCCGATAGCGTTGAAGCCATGTACAGAAGGTTGATTCCAATTTATTAGCAAATTTTTATCTATACAACTACTTTTATTTGGCGAATACCCTGTATTTGTATTTCTGTGGCGATACATTTTAAGTTATCTGTTTTGCCTCTAGGGAAGTTTTACTTATCATAGCGCTGAATTATTATAGTTTTATTTTTTATAGCTTTAATAATTTATTGGTCATTTACATGAAATCTACATAAATTTCATAAATTGTTTGCACTAATCGTTGCTGATTATCCATAGTTAATTTTGCTTTGGTTATTTTTTAATGTTAATTAATTTAAGAGAAGGCCAGGTAAAATGCAGACTGTACCCAACCTAAAGAGGACAGAAGTAACTCTTGTCAAGCTAAGTAAGGAAACAAGTTAAGTACTTTACATTTGGCTGACTGGGCCGACACAGGTTTAAGCTAATTTCTCGACTAGCATACAAAGCTGCGAAGCCGACGGATACAAATTGCTTATTTTTTGCACTTAATGGAAAAATTCACTTCACGTAAGTTAAGAGTTGGGTAAATTTGATATAGACATTGAATTGTCTTGAAATGGTGCGGGGGTTGAAGTAGATAACTTTGATTCTGCCAGGGGTTATTTGGTTTAATCCAAATGAATAAACACAAATTGTCTAGAAGTAACATCTTAACGTAAAAAAGTGTAAGCAAAGAGTGATCTAAGAGGATTTTTCTCACGCCAAACCTCAGATGTTTAAATAATTGATGACAAATAGGAAAGAAAATTCCACAGCCTGAGTTCGAACCAGGAACCTTCTCTCACCATGCAGACGCGCCAACCAACTGCGCCACTGTGAACATGGAAGCATTAACTCCAACCAGCCCTAAGGGCATGTAGATACCGTTAATGCGTCCATGTCCACAGTGGCGCAATTGGTTGGCGCGTCTGCACGGTGAGCAGAAGGTTCCTGGTGCGAACCCTAGCTGTGGAATTTTCTTTTCTATTTTTCTTCAATTATTTAAACATCTGAGGTTTGGTGTGGGAAAAATCCTCTTAGATCATTCTTTACTTACTTTCAGACGAATATTACGCCAGTAGGAAAGATAGTCCCAGTATGCGAACTGGGTACTGCTCCAACCAGACCTAAGGACATGTAGATAGCGTTAATGCTTCCATATTCACAGTGGCGCAATTGGTTGGCGCATCTGCATGGTGAGCAGAAGGTTCCTGGTTCGAACCCAGGCCGTGGAATTTTCTTTCCTCTTTTTCATCAGTAAAGAAGTGTTTTCATTCTAACAATGTACAGTCAACCGTTGACAACGAGACCTCTGAAGCGGCCAGTCTATTGATGAAAATGGGTGAGCAAACAAGGGAGGGACGTAAGCCGTTCTTCACTTACGAGTGAGTCACGAAGAAACCATTTCTCTCTCTCTCTCTCTCTCTCTCTCCTTTCCCACCCATTTTCATCAATGAACTGGCCGCGTCAGGGGTCTCGTTGTCAACGGTTGACTGTACATGTATCAGCTCTGGCCCTCGCCCTACGATCGTTAGTAAGTAACGAATATAACGGATATGAGGATCATAATACAGTAAGGCGTTATGTAATTATATGTTTACGATTTTTTGTCGTTCAAACAAATATTCTTGTTAATATTATCAGTTTAGTGCTGTTTGTGTAGTAGCATTTAAGGAGCCCAGCGCCAGAAACGGACACCTAAACTGGGAACAGACTCACACTTATTTTTTCCATACATGAAGGTAACAGCATGACTTCTTTAGAGATGTTGGCGTTGTCTTTACAATGGAAATTTCAATGTGAGCATGCAGCTAATGAGCAAAGTTTAATTTTTTGACACTTGCCTTCTCTGAACAAGAAATTAATCCCCCGAGGAGGGTACAGGCCATCTACTTTTATCTCATTTATCCACACTTGTTAACCCCCATTTTTTATAAAATCAAGAAATTGATTATCTCAAACGTAGTATTTAGAAAACGTAAAAGAGTTCTATCTTCTTTCGTTTCTCATCATTTCCGATCGAATGATATATCATATGCCATATGCTGCCATAGTTCTAAACACCACGTGACTGCCATCCCCGCAACTCCGATCCTACTGGGACAATTTGCCCAAACTTCATGGTAATTTATTCACAATTTCTTCATCGCTGGATTGCGTGCGTCTACGCTTGAATTTCGAAACCCAGAAAGTCCTGGCGGAAAATATGATTTCCGTCCATCTGGATTTGATTTCCGTCATGATTTTTCCGTTGCAGTTTGACTGTTCATATTTTGTTTATATTCATAATTAAAAACACAGAGTTACTTTTATTTGTCAATACCAGACTCTTTGACGGATCGATTTGACATTTGCAGTCCATTCATATAAAAGTGTTGCCACAACGACTTATAGTCTGCAGACAGAATGAAGACAACGATTAGCATTTTTCGATATACGTATCCGGCGTTTCATATCGCGGATATTTTTTTTAATGTTTTTTTCTTCCTATACAAATTTTACAACGGTATTTGTTGGAATTGAATATAGAATGAAAATGGTGCATGTGTACTCTTAATTGGAGAGGGTTAAGGAAATCGATTTGATAAGGTTTAATTTCCCTTGAGGTTTCAAATTTTAGGGCTTAGCAAGGAGAATTCAGAATATACCGAGCATTCTAGACATAGTGTTCGGATAGTCTAATGGGTTTCTGATAGTACATTAATCATTATGTGGGAATTCATCAGATTGAAATCCTTCTGGCAGAAAGAAAGAATCGCCGTTGGGTGCATTTGTGTTTATTAGCTTCGAAGTCCTTCGAGAAGCTCAAGACAACCTGAAATCGTTTGTTTATTCTGTTCCGCCTATTTATTTATCCCCGCAGCGTCTTCTGCATGCTTCGAGAAGGGGGCACCTACTCACACATTCACACACGCACACACACCCACACACAAACAAACACGCACGATGGAGATGGCGGGGAGGAGAGGGAATTAGCCACAAACCGAGCGGCTACAAATATAGACTAATGAGCTGCTGAAAGTGCGTGCTGGAAACAACATTATTCAATAATTCACTTTGAAGGCGGCCAAACTTTTCCCCTTTTGTTGAGAAAGAACATAACTTTCAAAGCACTTTGGGACCAATGTTGACTGGAGACTGCTCTTCGGCCAGTTTTTCATAAAACAAGCATTGTGTTTACGGAGGTAATAATTCTTTCATAACAGTTGAAGCAAATTTTAATATTGAAATTCAAGAAAAGTAATGAGTCTGAGAATATGTCTGTGAAATGTCAATGCAATCGAGCAATAAAACAGGATTTATAAGCAAGAAAAATACTATCATACCTTGTATTACATATGGAATATATGATGAAAATGTAAAGAATAAATATTATTAAGCAAGCAAATACATGTACGTTCACTTTAGAGAAACCATTACATTTTCGACGCTCTTAACTATCATATTTGAAAATATTCTATTACTTTTCAGTGAAATATAGTCATAAGTCATAATTATTAAGTCTAAGAAAGCGAGTCAGGCTACCTACTGGATCCTGGTGAATGTCCTCAAGAAAAGTGGAATTCATCGTCAGGTGACGAAACTGTGCCAGACCGACACATTCAAAAAGAATATGATGGGCAGTTTCATCCGCCAAATTACACCTTAAACATAGTGGTTTCTCCTGGAGGATCCCCATTCTATGTAAATGTTTTCGTAGTAAGTCATGACCTGTAAGAAAGCCCATGATAACCCGTAATTTATTTCTACTAAGCCGCAGAATTTTAGTTTTTAGACTACGAGTAGGTTTCTTAATCATGAGTCTAGCATGTCTTTGATCGGTGGTCTGTTCCCACCTTTTCGTCATCGCTTGATAAGAGATGTTATTAATTTCATAGATTGCGGTTTGTTTGGAAATACCGCAAAAAGGTTCAGGATCACGGGGCCGACTTGGCACCCTGTTTTGCTAAGGTATCTGCGATCTCATTACCAACTATGCCTTTATGTCCAGGCACCCATAGTAACGTAACATTCCAAGGTATTTTTAGAAGTTATCTTGGAAGATTTAATGGGCTTGAGGGCTGCCTGACTGTCACTGAGTATGAAGATTTTTCTACGAACGTAGAGTTTATCTATACTTATCTGTAGACAGTAAACAATAGCTAACATCTCTGCCTGGAAGACTGCGACCCACCGTCCAAGTCGACGAGAGCAAAGGATTTTGGGTTCACCACAGTAAACACCCAGGCCAGAGTAACCATGATGTCGGGAGCCATCCGTATACCAAATGAACGCACCTTAGGAAAATGCCAACTCTCCCCTCTCTGCTCTATGATGACCTCACTCGAGAGCTCAGGGAAGGTACGAGTTTCCGCAATATCGAAGGGCATTTGAAAAATATTACTGGTCATAATCCGGTACGAGATTTCGCCCCAGGGAAGTCTACCCATAGCCCATGATTACCCAGACGATAAGAACTTTTTCTAGCAATTCCCTGGATGTAAATATTCAGGGGAGTCAGAGAAAGAATAACTTCCATGTCCCTGGTTGGAGTAGTTGAAACAGCGCCCGTGATAACCAAGCAGGCCAACCTTTGAAGGAGGCTAGTTTGGACTTAACAGTAGACTTCTCAATCTTAAGCCACCAAACCAGAGCACAATATGTTAGGATACGTCTAATGGCTGTTACATGCAGCCAGTACGTAATTTTTGGGATAAGACCCCAACATTTACCTAGGACACGGCGACATCGATAGAGTGCCATTTTAACCTGATTTATTCTTTTATCAAGATGTTGGTTCCAGATCAATTTACTATCGAGGATAACCCCTAAGTATTTGACCTCTTTCCTTACTATAATCTTTTCGCCAAACAAGGTTGGTGTTCGATTAAAAGGAATAATTTCTTTCCGACAAGTAAAAGGTACAAAAGTGGTTTTCAAAGGATTAACCCTTAAATTCCGCTCAATACACCGTGTTTGAACCTCGTCCAAAGCATATTGCATCAGGTCCAATAGAGTAAGTTTATCAATCCCGGATACGTAGATGACAATGTCATCCGCATACCCTTGGGCCACGGTTGTTTAACTTAAAAATAAGATCGTCCACCACCAGGTTCCATAGCGGCCGCTTTGCCCCGGCCCGCCGACGGCGAAAATACCACCCGGCGGACAACCCCTGGAGGGTCGGATCTCTCTTTTCTTCCCCCAAAAATGGGAGACAATTATTCTGTCCACCAAAAGGGTTTGAATCCATTTCCAAAGCAGTGGAACAATTGCTTTAGAACATAAAGCATTGGAAATTGAAGCATAAGAAGTGTTACCGAAAGCTCCCTCGATATCGAGAAAAGCTGCAAGAGCAAATTCCCTATACTCAAGGGTTCTCTCGATTTTAACCACTAACTGGTGCAAGGCAACCTCTGTAGATTTCCTCAGTTGATAGGCAAATTGATTAACACGAAAGGGACACTGCATCTCTAATCTGCCTATCAATAATCTTTTCAAAACATTTAAGTATGAAAGAAGATACACTAATAGGTCGAAAACGTTTGGCCAAGTCATAGCGGCCCTTACCAGGTTTCGGAATAAAGACTACTTTGAACCACCTCCACAGATTAGGAATATAATCTAGAGCTAAACTGGCCCTAAAGATAACACATAGGATCGGTGAGATCACATCCGATAATTGCTGAAGCAAGATTGGCGTAATCTCATCCGGTCCAGAAGACTTGTAGGGTTCAAAAGATTTAATTGTCCATAGAACTTTATTACGTGTAATCACTTCCTTGGCCATAGCCCAGCTATTCCTGGAGATATTGCTGGAAAAATCCAAACAATTAATATCCAAGGGTTCGCAGGGCATGGCACCTGGGAAATGAGTTGCCATAAGAGTCTCGCGGACTTCTTCCTTGGTAAATTTATCATCAGTTTTTTGGAGAGTACCAACAAAAATTGGATTATCCCTTTAAAAATTTGTTCAGTCTATCTCCTTCTTCAGTCTTTTGGACTGATTCGCAGAACTTCCTCCACGAAATACGTTTAGCCGTTCTAACGGTTCTATTATACTCAGCGAGGGTAAGCTTATAGCTATGACAATCGTTGGTCTTTTTAGCCTTCCTAAAATGCTTCCTAACAGCTCGTCTACGCTGAGAAAAATCTGGATTCCACCAAACACGGCAAGGTCTACTTTTCTTTCTCAGCAAGGGGCAATTTTCGTGTTACGACTGAAACAGGGCCTGTTGCAATCCATTCACACACAGTTCCAGGTCAGTGGTATCACGTATTTTAGTCGGAAGACTGGAAGTCGCTGAACGAACGTCCTCGCGAAATTGAGCCCAATCCATCCGCTTAGGATCCCTAAAGGTCCTATCCCAGTCCTCATCAGCTAAAAGAGAAAAACGTATATGTTGTTGGTCAGCCAGAGATGGCTTCTCATCAACATATCATTTTTTTATCCACGTACTCATATTGGAAGAACCAATAGTGATATCAATTACCTCCCTTCTAACAGATGTGATGAAGGTTGGTTTATTACCTAGATTAAAAATTTCTAAGTTATTTTCTAAGATAAAGTCAAATAAAAACTTACCTCTCAGATTAGTATTGGAACTCCCCCACATAATGTGGTGAGCATTTGCGTCGCACCCAAAAATGATTTCCACATTATGGCTGATCGAAGTTTCCCATATTCTTCTAAAATCTTCGTTTATGGGTGTAGTCTCTTCAAATGGAAGGTAACCTGAGACAAAAATAATGTCTTGGTTTCTTCCTTCCATTTGAAAGGTGATTTTTGCTACGGCCAAGTCCCTGGAACACAGTTGATACATTGGCAGAGCATTAATATTATTTTTTATCAATAAACAAGCTCGGGGAGATGAGCATGAAAAATCATAAATCAGTTTACCTCCACAGTTGCTCAAACCTCTAATTCCACCTTTAGAAATCCAAGGTTCTTGAATTAGAGCAATGTAGTTGACTGCCGCCAGTCTTTTATGCTGCAGGTTAGCTTGAATGCACCTCAGCATCTGGCAGTGAAGATGTAGAAGGTTCCCTAAAACCTTAGCTTGGATCTGAGACAGCCCAATGTATAAAAACCATAGTCTATCTTTCAGAATCCTTGCATCCAGTTCGGGAAGGGCCAACGCAATGGTGACTACATGATCCTTAAAATTAATATTCAGAATGCCCCATTGTGCTGAAGTCAAATCTTTATTCTGGATTTTTATCCTTTTCAGGATATCTTTTCTAGAATATTTACTAAAAAGTTCAGGGAGATTTAAGATTATCTTGGTGGTTTTGACGAGTCTCCTCCTACCAAGGATTAAACTTCTTGACTGTTGTAATCAGCCAGTCAGAAGTCGCTTGGTCCGCACAGAGTAAAATAAATGCTCCAGCTTCCAAGCGACAGTACTTAAATTGAGGTCCAGTGCCTGAAGTCATATCCCCCATAACGTCCATGAGTTTTTCCTGGAAAGCTTCCAACTGCTGCTGAGTGAGCTGCTTGGTCTGGATAGCCATCCAGGACAACTGCCATTTTTATAGTTGTTAAAGCCTCGCGAAAAATCCCAGATTTGGGTTTCTTCACGGGCTTCTTGCCCTCTGAAGAAATAGTGTTACCCTCAGACCTAGGTCTTTTGGTCGGGGTTTGCACCTCTTTTTCAGTGGGCGTCAGGGCGACCATAGGTTTTCCAGCCTTGGTGCCTTTCGCTGTTTTCTTCCTAGATTTACGGCGTTTAGCCGGCCCAGGAGGAGTTTGTTTACCAATCATGCTACTAACCTCGCCAGAGGCCGCCCTGTGTAAACATGTGGCGCCTAAGGTTTAGAAGCAGCCGGCTAATTGGATTCAGTTGATATAACAGAGGGCATTTCTGGCATGTCAATATCAACTGTTTCAAAAGTTTCTGGTGCCCCGCGGGGTTGTCAATGAAATTGGGGGTATATTACTATCCATAAAGTAGAGTAATAGATGCAGGATTGACGGTCCATCCCGGGGGCGCCTGCATACCGGGATAAGGCTTACCTGCATTCCTGAGTGTCAGAAGGCTCCGTTAAAGACACTATAACCGAAGAGCCATCCACCCTTCAGCACAGGTCGCATAACACCTTGGGTTCGGGAGTTGGTCTGTGCCCCCTTATTGGATATTCGGGGATGTCCTAAGTTGTAAACAACCTAGGATATTCGACTATCCGCCATCGTCGACGCACCCAGTAGACGCTCAAGTCTTGGGTTTTTTAATGTTAATGAAATGATATAAATAAATAAATAAATAGTCACCAATGTAAGTTCTGATGAAATTCAGCTTGTTGAGGGATGGAAGAAATTGATGAACAACGGTATAGATCTTGTAGAAAGACAGAGGAAATACAAATGGTAGACAGGCGAAATACAGATAGAAGACAGAAGAAATGTTGAACAAGACACAGATGTTGTAGGCAAGAAGATAGTACAATTGGAGGATAGAAAAAATGTTGCCAGGAGGTACAGTTGGAAAACAGAAGTAATCTTGGCTGGAGGTACAACTGGGAGATAGAAATGTACCAAGTTCCTGTGTTTTGCTCAGCATTTCTCTTGGCTTCCATCTGTATTTTGCCTATCTACCATATGTATTTCCTGTCTTTCTACAATATTTCTACCTTTGTTCAGCAATTTCTTCCATTCCTCAACAAGTCTACGTTCTTTCTTTTTCTTTCGTTTTTTTATTTTAATGTAATCCAATACGTCCGTCCAGGGCCTGTATGGCCAGAGGCCGACGAGTTGGGTCCCTGGATAAACCTGGATAAACGACTGCTGTATGATGGTCCAGCAGCCCGGGAGGGGTTGAAGATCGCGTGTTACTGATGGTCGCCCATCCAATGACTAAGCCGTGCCTGATGTTGCTTAACTTCACAGAAGTCGTGGTTCGGTGAAACCCACCAGGCTACGGCCTTCATCAGAAATTATATTGGTGACTATTTATTTAATTTTATTTATATCATTTCATTAACATTAAAGAAGAGCAGATTCATATATTTATGTAATTGAAATATATTAAATCACTCCTTAACTTATATAACAAGTATAGTTGTTATAATTTAATTTCCGTAATTATCCAATAATGCATCAGAATGGCCAGTGAAAATGAGAAAGATGAATTTGCCATGCTTATGCACTTTCTGGTCGTATAAATGTATGATAATATTTGATTGATCTATTAACCTGATTCCTTTATTACAAATTATCTAAATTAAATTTCTGAGATAACTGAATAATCTAAAGGAAACGTTGAGCTCATTCCATGGAATTGGATGTTCCAATTAGCTTCCATTTTGGATGGGTTCTACAAATGTAGACGTTGTAGGGGAAAGAAGAAATAAAACTAAATAAAACTTTAAAAAAGCTACAAGACATCGCTCTTTACATAACCAAAAGAAAAGGATTTTTTTTGACCGCTGATATTGTACCAAACTCACGTGCAAAATTGCAAAGAAAAATAAAACCAATCAAGGTGACAGGCACTTTTGTACTGAATTCAATGGCTGCTGCTGCCTCTTGTTGAGGCTTTGTGATGCAGAGCAATTGCTAGAAATCTTAGGCCATCGCAAACAAATTAATATTCCGATACAATATACTGTAGTCTTAAGTGCCTACAGCATAATAAGCAATTTGGGTGCCTTTAGAACTTTTTAAGCCGCTCATCTTTGAGTCATCAGTGAGTCATCTTTGAGTCATCAGTGAGTGAATAAACCCAATAAGCACTCGTTGATTCCGTTGTAACCTTGACAGCGTCGATCCGCCATTGTCGAAATTAAACCTTGCAACAACCAAATTGCTATCGAATGAAATAAGGGGGTAACCAGTTTTATTAAGGGAATATTATTCGGCGAGAAAAGAGGTTACGCAAGTTAACGCTTTAATAATACCGAAATGAAAATGAAACGGAAAAGTACAAATAAAGACAGCGAACAAAATAAGCAAATAAATTTGGCTGTGGTTCGGAGGAGGGAACGACGACGCTTAGGAACTCCGCCGATTAGGAGCAAATCCTTCGGCGGGAGGTCTCTGCGTCTCTATGGCCATTGAAGGAGGTGGTGTGAGGCAATCTTTCAGGCCCAACTGCTAAGAGAATCCGGTGAAAAGGAGAAAAATAAAATTAATGTGAATGGCTGGAATGCGATGTATTTTTCTATTTCAATTTAAACTCCGAGCCAAGCGATCGCGACGGACACGCCGAAAAACGCTCTTCACCCGAAAAAGAATGGGAATAAAGTTTATAAAGCAGGATAAAACTAGTGGGCTGGCTTTATTTTAAAAAAAAGGAGAAGACGAAAAAAAAACTTGCTTATTTTCGTAGATGAAATGTTAACATTTAACGCTTGAGAAATTTATCATTTTAGACACATGAGAAATTTTCGCAAAGATTAGAATTTATCTGCGCATTTAATATATACATGGTAAAATTTATTTGGGCTAATATTTTACACCTAATAATGGAGAGAAAAAAGAGAGAGAAAGAAAGAAACAGTATATTAAAATGTCTAAATATAGATAATCGCGATGTTAATGGGAGATTCAAAAACTAAGGAACATTGCCTAGATATTTAATAAGAATAATTAGGATAGAACCTAATACACAAAGTAGAGACAGCTATTGAGCAGAAACTGACAGCTTACAGCAGATGACAGGACAAGCGTGATTAGAACGTCAGTGCGAGAATCACGGCTACCCCGTTAGATAAGTGCACCAAAGAAGAGCAACATTTTGTGGAAGAGAAACAGACTGAAATTCCCAATCGTGGTATTCTCCTTCGTGATCTTGCAAAATTACCACCATCAAAAAGCATTAAGGAAGATCGTAATGCGGCTGAGGTCAATCTTGTTGGAAACCGATCCCTTCGATCAATCGTCTTACATGTGCTGGGTAAGAAAGATCTGGAGCATGTCAAGGTAATTTGTTATTTGAAATGGACGTTTAATCCTGAGCTAACCCTTCTAGTACGGCTAACTTCTGGTCCCAGCATTTGCTCTTATTGACTTTCAAAAGCTTTCCAATGTAAAACCGAGCTCGAAAAGCATTCCTTCTAGCGTCCTGACCCTAGGAGAGCAACATAGGTGAAGCCAGAAGCAAAATGTCTCACCAATATCGATCTATCTAAGTTATTGTTTTGTGACTTGTGGCTTGATGGCACATGTCAACTGGATTGGGAACTGCTTACAAGTACAGATGGTGGTACCCATTTTAAATGTCACAGTCTGAGAAGCAACTGGAGTAAGTCCATTGTAAACGCTTAGCCCAGCATAGTTGTCGAATCTAACCAAAATATATAGTGGCAGGTTATCCAAATGTGACTCGTCCTCCATTGCATAGTCCATGCGCCGTCCAAAGGTTGTGTCTTAGTATTACCCTGCAAGACTACTGGATCAGTTGCAGACTATACGCAACATTGAATCTATAGATGTCACAGTAGCATAGGTGTGATTGCAGAATAGGTTTCTCTAGTTCTCTTAGCTATATCTCGTTGAACTCTCAAATCTGGTGATTTCTAGTCACGATCTAGATGTCATCCCGAAGGCCTCTCTAGCATGCTCGTTCGAGAACAGGACTCTGGTTCGCAATTGTCTTCTGTTACGATCTCCCTACGACCAATCCAGTTCTTACATTGCCTCTGGGATTTATGCTTAAATAATATAAGAATATCTACAAGGTGAGCCAATGAAACGGGACGATTTCAAAAAATCAGAAAACATTCAAAAGATCATCTTTTGTAAACTTTATTGATGAAAACATAATCTACACTTACACTACATGAATGTTGTGTAAGTGCACAATCGTTCATTTTTTAAAAATAATGTCCGGAAGGTGGCCTCCACAAAGGTGGTGCACAATCTGAAGTTTATATGGATGGTAGTGCAGATCTGTATGCAAAATTCTTCTCGTGGTGCTGTAGGCTAATCCGAGAGTTAAGCTTCGTCGTCGAACGGATCTTCGTGGACTCTCTTCCAATGAATTCCGCACCACTTCAATATTCTCTGGCATGCGCGCAGTTCTGACACTGCTACCTCTTTTTTGTGTTGTTGAACCATTAGTTTCAAAGTTCTTAACCCACGTTTGAATAACGTGGTTAGTCGATACACGAGCGCGAGGTGAACGAAACGCTCGTCTTGCACGGACGAAACTTTCTCTATTTTGATAATACGCTTTGACGGCAAATGCGCGTTGTTCACCGGACCAAGTTTCCTTGATAACTAACTTTCCGCTCTCTAGATTCATTACGTTGACGATCCAAGCACGCACGTCCTCTATCTTTTCTGCAGTAGCGTTCTCAAATAGTCCCGTTTCATTGGCTCACCTTGTATATATAAAAATTAAACTATTAACGATAAGTCTATGTAAAAAATAAACCAAAGTTATCTAACGATATCCGACGAATTTGAATATGAATCGTATACCAAAACAAGCTACGTAACTTTAAAAAACTAGTTATGCAGAAAAATTTCGAATGTAGTCTAAAAAACTCAGAAAAAATGGCCTTACGAATAATACAACCTGTGACAATAAAGTTCGGTGAATGACGTCAAATTGCTAACGGTTGTAAGAGTGCACCATCGTCGTATCCTGCCCCAGACAGGTCGAGACATGTTTAAACAAATTTGAGAGAATCAGCGCTGCGAGTGCGTTTATTGTGTTTAAACAGGACATTGAAGAGAGAAGGCGTAGTACGCGCGGTCGAAACCCAAAATGGATCAGCGAACGAAAGAGACTCATGAAATGATGACAACAGTTTACAAAGAAAGTGCTATTACTTTGAAGTGTGTTTATGAGTGGTTTAAACGGTTTCGAGGAGGCCGGAACACCGTAGAAGACGCCCCCCGAAGTGGCCAGACATCCAACGTAATGTTACGACCCAACTGAAGGCTATCCCTAAAAACGACTACGCCAGGAGTTTCCAGGACTTGTACAGGCGTTCCCAGAAGTGCATTACCATCGACGGGGATTACTTTGAAGGATAGTAACTGCTGTTTCATGTACGCGAGCAATCCACTCTCAATTTGCCATCATTCACCGAACTTTATTGTCACAGGTTGTATTTCAAAAAAAAATCGAAAGAGCGCATGGAAATGTAGCTTTCATTTACAATGTAACTCTAAAGAAACAAGGTTTTTCGGGTTTAATGGTACAACTGATTTTATCATGAAATAAGTTATCAGCATGTAAAATTTGATGGTTGTCCGATTTTACTGTGTAAAAGGAGTTCGATTACAACGATTTACATGAATGGGACTTCGTCCACTTCGTTCGCTTCGCTCGAATGAAGATAAACGCCCATGTTTTCTGCATATTTAGCATGTCTTGCCAAGAAATTCGGATGAGTAGTTGGAAAGTTATGGCCTTTTACTTTTGACCATTTTCGAATGAAACACGCTGTATTTGGCAAGCTTGAGGATAAGTAAAGATGAAAGCCGGAAACTATGGATATTGACTGAATTGCAAATAACGGAAAAGGGTTTTTCCAGTATGCGCAACCAAGCTTAAGGTTACATTGCAAAGAAGAAGATTTCGCCGCAAGGACAATGCAATTCTGGCTTCGGCAACAATCAAATTATCCCCCCGCCCGCCCCATTTGAATACAGAAGCTTGTCGAAAGAATGAAAGAATTAAACGGTAGAGTGAAAAGTACATTAAAAAAAGGACTATGACTATGTGGAAATAAACATCTTATTTGGATCTTTACGTATACATGTTGAACTGACTTTGTAAAAGAATAAGATATTATATTTTATAAGTGCAGAATAAACGAAGACTCCGATCAATAAAATAGTTTTAATATATTTTAGTGGAAGGGAAAAAATTCAAATAGTAGATAAGCAAAAATGAATTTTGTCAGACGTTTTCACCTAAAACTTATTTGCATGTGAGTCTTATGTTATAAATTTCATTATTCAGAAATAATATCGTCAAAGACGTACAAATGAAAGGTTTTCCCCGAAGTTCTTCTCAGATTATTTGCGTACTACTCAGGAAAAATCTATAGAGTAAATAATCTTGTGTGGGCAAAGGAATGTAGAAGCAGAAGAAATTCGTTTTGAATTGAGTTTTTCATTTATTTTAATTTTCTTGGCATTGAAATCAAAATCACAATAAGAAGATGGAAATAAATGTCAAAAGTGAGTAACTGGCCTTTCGGAATCGGTGTCATAAATTATTCGTGTAATTTAAGACGCCGACTTAAGGAAATCGTTAAACACTTTTTGTAAGCATCGGCTTCTGACGCGAGCATTTGTTCTAATTACGAACTGGAAGGAAAGTTGAAGAAGACTTGGCGATGTTTGTTGTTTGTTTCTTTTATTTTCTGCCCTTAAGCCACGCAAGAAGTGAAGTTAAGTGACGCCTTATGTCTTTTGTTTCATCGAAAATCACTTTAATTCCATTTGTTCTACTCAAGATTAGCGGAATGGCGGCAAAAGATAGAAGTCACGTGACTCCAATCATGCGGATCGAATCGCTTAGCAGTATGAAAGGCGTTGGCGCGGATCTCGAGCTTTTATCGCCAGACCCTTGGCTCACCCCTATCCCCACCCCCGTCCCTCCCTACAACCAACCAACTTCTCCGTTTAATAAAATACTTGAACTAAGGCCAAGGCTTTTCCTCGTTTGAAGTTAATGATAATCTTGATCTCCCCATCCATTCGAATTTTCCGCGCACCAATCTAATCCTTTATTCAAACACTTTTTCTCCCCTTTTACACCTCGCTTCCTCCCTCCTTCATTTGCTTCTCTCTTTTTTTATTTTTTATTTTATTCTACTTTTCTCGTTCCTTGTATTGATAAGATGTAAAATGGCTTTCGCTTCACTCCTTTGAGTAGGAAATCGAATGGAGAGAGGACGAACAGCAACAGATGATGAGTAAATTATGCGCTAAAGTTTCGTCTAACGATTTACATTTTGGGGATTAAAAATCCCGAATGCAGATCAAAGCCTGACGAGGAGTCGAGACTTAATTATTCACATTAAAAATTCATCGATGTTAAGCGAATCATTTAATACGGCACGAACATTCCAAGTGGAAAGGAGGTTTACATTAGAAAATTAAATTAGAGAAACTTAGCTATTTTAGAATAAGGCCTTCTTGGATAACTCAGCTTCAAATAATACTGATTGGACGATGTACAAAATGAGTTCCTTTGGCAGATTTATTTCTATTATGGTAAATCCGTTATTAAAATCAACTGAATATTTTGCTGACTCTAAAGAAATAAGTAGTAGATTCGTTATATTATACAGGATACTTACGAATAAAGGCAAGTATATGAGAATGCACAGTATACTTTACCAATAATGTTTGTTACATGGGTTTATCAGGAAGTATTTGTAGACAAGAGAGAAGAGTAAAAATCAAAAATGTGCAGATCGTGTCGCAAAATGTTATGCATAGTTGCCTGAAAAATACCTGTTTCTGTTGACAACTCCTGTAGAGACCATCGTCTGTCATTCTCTAACTATTTTGCAAACACGGCACAAGCAACATCGGTACAAACGGTCGTAGGACGTCCTGTAAGAGGCATGTCGGTACTTGTTATTCGTCCACGATGGAAAGCTGCTACCCACATTGCAAAAGCTCTCGTTGTGCGTGACATTCCCTCGCGTTTTGACGTTATTTTTACGTAAGCACGTTCTTCTAGCCGATTCACATCCGTATTTGACAACGGTTCTTTCGCGCATCCTTGAAACATCTACACCATGCTCTTCCGTCCTTGAACATCTACATCATCTAGCCGCATCGATAAGCACCAAAGGTCTCAATGACACTGCTGCATATCGAAAAGTGTGGATCGCAGTCTAGGATTCCGCTGAAAAAAATAGTTAAATGAGTTTATATGTGATCCTCGTATGTTGCCAATAAACTGGGAATCGCATATGAATCCTTGATCGATCGCCGGACTTAAACCCTTTAGATTTCTTCTTCTGGGTGACATCTGAAGAACGCTGTGTACGAACATCCTATGGATTCGGAAGAGGAACTGGTAGCGGGAATTGTGATAACAAGTGACCTTGTAAGAGATACTGCAGGAATTTTTGGCCATGTCAGAAATTCAATGAGAAGATGCTGTGAGGCAACACCTCCTAGAAAGAAAGCCAAAAAACTGAAACGTCATACAGTGTTAACATCATCATAAGTCGACCAAATTTAGGGCTTATAATTGGTAGAAATACGATTAACAATGGTCGAAATATGATGATGTAACGATGTATGACGTTTCAGTTGTTTGCCTTTCTTTTTAGGAAGTGTTGTTTGAGGCTCACGCTCAACCGTTTGAACAGCTTTTGTAATTTTACAAACATGTAGTATTTGGTTATTAAAAACATTGTGACCATCAGTATCAAGTTTTCTAATTTTTCCGTTTTCTGGAAATACAGGGTTATTCAAAATGATGGACTCAATTGAATTCATCCTTATTTCTTGAAATATAAATTGTATATGAATAATCTACAACTATCAACGGAATACAACTTTAGAATCTCCTCTCGCTATCCGTATGTAGATTATGAGTTCAACAGTTTGAATAACCGAGTACGTAATGAGTTAGTTTGGCTAATATGTTATAAGTTATTTCGAATAACCATTTCCCCTCCGCAGGGAAGTGATGGTCCTGGGGCCTTTCCTATACTGAAGTTTGTAAATGTAAATTTGTAAAAATATTGCAGTATTAAAAATCTTTACAATTTATCTAACTGGTGTATGTTTAGGACCAATGAGGAAGGGAGGGGGGGCTATAGCCCCAGTAGCCCCACCCTCCTTAAATCCGCCACTGCGTTACGAGAGAGACAATATTATGAGGAAGTCTTAGACAGCCGTTCTATGTATGATGTTTGACAATTTTTTATGTACTAAGGATTTATTTGCGATCCCCAGTTTATTGGCAAAATACAGGGTGTTCTCGAATAACGTGTACAAAGTTGGGGGACAGGTTCCTTATACCAAAACAAGAAAAAAAGTTCATATAAACATGGTTCCTAATTTGACCAATAACTGAGATATGAACAGAAATAAAAATGGCGCCACCAAGATCAACAAGTTAACAACATGCTCACATGTTGAGTACTAACCAGCATATATTACGATGTTGAATGCCTAACTCGGAAACTACTCGTTGGAATTCGACCAAATTTTAATGGTATACACAATTGTGTGAACACTACCCCTAAAAATTTTACACAGAGTTCGTAAACCCCCTGTATAGGCGATTTAATCATTGGTTCGGGAAATAGAACCAGATTAACTATTATAATATTGATTTTTTTGAAGCTTCAAATTATTCTAATAATTTCCGAAATGGTTGCTCGTTCTTCAATGAGGAAAGTCTAGATTTATCCGTTTATCTGCTTAAACAAAATTGACTCGATTAAATGTATGCATAAATGGCTTTTATGGTTTTTGATAGCATTTGAATCAGTTTCGAGAATAGGCGTTCCCATAGATTTATGAAGCCGAAAAAAAAAAAAGAAATTACGAAGCTATTTCGATGTAAGGAAAGATCAATTTTCGTTATTAATTCACTAGTTAAGATGAAATTGATTGAATTATACAGTATATGTATGCTCTAAAAATTCAGTCTTGGAGAACACTTGAGAATTCTATAAAAAAGCATTTCTTCCGAAAGGGGCTCATTAATATCTTTCGAAATTTATTAAATATTTATTAATGAAAATAAATTCTAATTTGCTGAACCATTGCATATTATTCATTATTAGAAGCGCTTCCTGTCCTCATGCAAATCTCCTTGGTTGGAAAATTAAATTTGGTTAATAAAAGAGGAAATAAATTCTAAGAATATACCAGAAGTATTCACAAAAAAGACCGAAATTTTGCTATAAAATCACAACATTTTAAGCACTATCCCCGTTAAAAGTAGTCCTCTCCGCTGGCGATATACCGTTTCCAACTTTTTTCCATTGTTGAAAAGTTTCCTGGAACTTTTCGTGCTCTTATAGCAACGACGAAAAAGTCTGTTGGGGTTGCGTTCGGAGAATAGGCAGATTGGGACACAACGGATGTCTGATGTTTTGCTCGAAAACTCCGACTCACTCTCGTGATGATGAGTTTAAAACACAATTCAGGACGAAAGCTGCTCAAAACAACAGATACAGATGGATGCCTAATCCTCATAGCGAACCGGGAAATTGAAGAATGGCAATTTGTTATCAAAATCGGGTTGTTGTTGCTAGGTGCGCTCAGTAACAGCAGAAGCTCATTGTCCCGGTTAGTGTGCTAATTAAAGAGTTCGGTCTTTTTTTGTTATTTTTTTTATTTTTTTTTGAATGCCCTTCGTGTTCCTTTATCGATTAACTACGCTACCTAGCAATATCCTAGACATATCAAATAAGCTCTAAAGATTAAACTGCTATTTCTATTCAATTTATCACGATAAAGAATGGAATTTACATCACACTGAACAATCCAACTTGCTTGAAGAATGCTTATTCCTCCATCCTTTTTCACTATTTGTCCTCACTAGGTTGAGCAATTTTTTTTGTTTGACCACCATGTTAATGACAAAAGACCGGTGTTTCATTAGGTGTATCAACGCATGCATGAATGGCTCTTTTCATCAACTTCATCGATGACTTCACAGACGAGCGGGATTCTTGGAAAGGCGCCCCCAAACCAATTTTCATTTACGCACTTCGTGAACAGCAAACAGAATAGTTGCGAGGGAGAGAATAGTCTTGCACTATGACAACGTTGACGCTCCATGATGATATACGTTCAAACCGTTGTTATTTGTATTAGTATCGAAATGTAAGAACGCCTTCAGTTTTACACATTTTCACCTGCTTCCAAGAATGAAATTAAGAGAGGAGGCTTCGTTTTGGCAATAAGAGAAAGTTCGAGCACTTTCGCTGAATCGTACTCTGCAAATGAACAAAGGAAGTTAAAGGAATGAGATCTGTATTGATATTACAGGAGTGTTTACAGATGATTGCGGCGGTTTCATGAATTTCTTGAAGTTAAAAGGTACATTAGCTTTTACAAAATTTAAAAGGCCCGAAGGCCTGAAAGCCTTTGTTGAATCGATTTTTATCGTATTTCTTTTTAAGCTATTTTTAATCTAAATTACTTTGCGGATGAAAGATTTCAATAGAAGATTTATTAGATTTTGAAATATAGATGCTCCTTGGCTTAACTTTGGGTTACGCTCCGAAGTTTGTATCGTAACACGAAATTAATAACAACTAGAAAATAATTAAATTTTAGGGATATAACTTTTTTATTTGTTATGTGTAAGAATTAAAACTAATACTGTAGATGAGTTGAACATAATTCTGCAAACCCACTGAGATTTTGTCAGACCGCTGCAATTATTTGTAAACGTATATTAGAGATATAGTTCAACCAATTCTTCTACTGACAGCACGTAAATTAAACACGTGTTGTTTTAGAGCTGATGCTAAATAGATACATTCATGAAATTGAGAAAAATATTGAATCTACGTGATTAGGGATATTCTTCGAATTGGAGGTAAATCGGTCGGTTTAAATATATAAAAATCTTCAGGAATTGATAAATATTTCTTAGATTATTTAATATAAATGTCTATTGTACATGTATTTCAGCTGATATAGCTTAAAAATGAATTAAAATCAGCATGTTTTAAATTAAACTAGCTGAAAACCCGGCGTCGCCAGGGACTTTACTTATCCTCTTGTTGGGTTGACCTGCCTCAGATTAAAATATCCATTTTCACCATCGGGAAATATCACTGGATACTTTAGATCTCATCTTTCCTTTCGAGTGGGTAAAGTGAAAGGTATGGCTAGCTAATGTAGACAAAAACAGAAAAACTCATACTTACTTACTTACTTTTCAAACCCGCTTATCCGTTAGGGTCGCGGGGGCAGCAGCCCTATGGAGGATCTCCAGCGATCGCGATCTTCCGCCATCAGGCGCATGTCCTCCCTGGTAATATCCAAGCGACTCGAACCCAGATTCTCCAGGTAGTCTAGCCACCTGGTTCTAGGCCGACCCCTTGGTCTCTTACCCACCGGCTTGGAAAATAACAACTGCCTAGGAAGACTAGTTTGCGGCATCCGTATCACGTGGCCATACCAGCGCAACTGAGATCTCTCAATGCGGAGAAGTAGCGGCTCAACACCTAAAGATTCCCTTATTGTGCTGCTGTACACTCTATCTAGTAGGGTAACACCTGCCACACCTCTCAGGAATCTCATTTCGGCCGCTTGTACCCGCGATCGCACTCTTTCGGTCATTACCCAAGCCTCATGACCATAGGTGAGAATGGGGACAAAGATAGATTTGAAGACGGAGAGCTTGGCTTTGTTACCCAGCTCTCGTTTCGTTACCACGGATCGCCACAGTTCACGTCTGACACAGCTTGCTGCACCGATCCGAGCATCCAATTCTTTCTCCTGCCGTCCATCACTCGTGAATGCAATCCCGAGATACTTGAACTTCTCCACCTGTCTCAATGAGGCTCCCCTAACATGGAGAGCGCACTGAGCAGGCTGTCTTGAAAGAACCAGAACTTCGGTTTTAGCCACACTGATCTTCATCCCAGCTTCTTCACATTTGGCTGCAAACCGGTCTAGTGCATGCTGAAGGTTCGTGCGAGAAGACCCAAGCAGGACAAGGTCGTCCGCAAAGAGCAACCTCTCCACCAGGCAGTCGCCCACACAAACACGCTCATCGCCTCGGCTGCCCCTGTCTATCCAGTCCATAAAGATAATGAACAAGATGGGCGACAGTACGCACCCTTGGCGGAGTCCAACACCCACGGTGAACGGTCTTGACTTAATGCCATTTATCCGGACACACATCTCAGAGCTTTCGTACAGAGACATGATAGCAACCAGTAATTGCCCATCCACTCCATACTCTTGCAACACTTGCCAGAGCTTCTCCCGAGGAACCCTGTCATATGCTTTTTCGAGGTCCACAAAGAAAGCGTAGACCTCTTTTGCATACTCCCAGGATTTCTCAAAGATTTGCCTTAGAGCAAAGATGTGATCCGTCGTGCTTCGGCCAGGTCGGAAACCACACTGCTCCCCCGACAGTTTGGAGTCGACTATTTCCCGACTTCTCTTCTCCAGACACTTAGCGTACACTTTCCCAGGAATGCTGAGCAAAGAGATGCCTCGATAGTTGTTGCAGTCTCTCTGATCTCCCTTTTTGAAGATAGGGATCACAATTCCTGTCTGCCAGAAAAACTCATTAGAAACCTATTAGAACTTTATTACTTATTAGAAAACAGTACATTTGAAAATGAATGAGAATGAATGAGTCGTTACCCTGAAAAGCTAATGGTCTTGACCCCACTCGTATGCAAATTTGCTCACACGACTCATTCATTCTCATTAATTTTCCAAATGTAGGCCCTACTGTTTTCTAATAAGTATGGTTTTTGTCCACATCGGCTAGCCATACCTTTCACTTTACCCACTCGAGATTTTTTCACCAGGTTTTTTGCTAAACCCACATTTTACATGATGCTCTACAACTTTCTAAGTAACACATGGGGTCTAACCCCTACCCCTACAAAATTAAAATTTTCAAAATTTACCCCTTCACCCCCAGGGACGCGAAATGTTTTTATTCTGAATTAGGGGACATTAAAACCAAATAATCAATATTCATTTTCCCCCAATCTCTTCCCCTTGAGTCGTTATTTGGACCTAAAGACGGGACACCAATCATGAAACACCCTGTATATAGATTTATAATTTAAACTCGCACTTAAGAGTTTAATTTTTTAAAAACAGAAATAAAATCAATCCTCACAATAATTTAAATTCTTGGAAAAGTCCGATAATCAAATCGAGGTAAGTCCCAATCTTCCAGCATATTAGAGACCGTTCACATAAAGTTGTAATTCAGGTAAAGCAGACAGAATGTATGTGTGTGTGTTCAAGGCCAAGATATTAATTTTTTATTAAGAAATACGAATCATATTTTTAAAAAAAACTTAATAAAACTTTGCAAAATAAACTCGAAATCCTTTTTTTTAAATGCATCTAAATTATAGAATTTCAAAGAATTTCATACGGGTACCCTTGGATTTAGAATTTATTAATTTTGAATTCAATCTTCCTTGTTCCTGATGGAAAAGTCAAAACAGGAAAAAGTTAGAGAGAGAAGAAATTCAATTCATTTTTAAGATTATTGATGAATAAATTATGTTAAAATTTCTCAGTAAAATAAATCGATATGTCTAGTTGTTTATATAAGTAGGTTTGGAACTGGCTTTTTTTTTTTAGATGAAATTACTTTTGAATTCTGTACTCAATTATTTTGATTAATTTTAAATCTTAAGATGTTTATGTCTTAAATAATGAAAATGTCATATACGAAAAAAAAAAGAAAAGCTTTAATCCAAAAGTAAAACAACAAATGATAATTATTAGATTTAATGTTGCGGTAATAATAAACTACAAGTATTTCCAAATTTTAATAAAAATTTCTCAACAATATCAAAAACATTAATAAACAACATTTATTAAAAATCTGAATAGGAATGGGTTTCTGTATAGTTTTTAATACAATAAACTCTAAAGTATGTCCTTGCAATCAGCCATTCATAAAAATTCATAACTGACTTGATAAGTTATTCCTTGAAAGTTAAAGTTGAAAAACTTGAATCGATGAAAAATATTCGGGCTAAGAAAGCTTACTTAAAATCAGTCAATGAACACGAGAAGACGATTTGATTAAAAGATGCAATAACAAATAAGTCTAATCTGGTTAATACTGAAATTTTTAATGTTGAACGAATTTCCAAAACCAAATTGTTAAAAGAGGCGTACATTAGCAAGAACCATGATTGTAAAATACAAAGTACTTCTGAGTAAAGATTAGTTGTTTATTTTAAGTGCACTGGTTTTCGGTAAAAGAAGAGTGCAGTTTCATACATGAAAACGTTTACTTTTCCTTTTTTAATGTTTTTCTAATCGAACCTTAATTTGTCATGCTGGACATAATTTTTATCATTTCTACAACAAAAGGAAACCATGACGATTTGTGGTTTTGGGATATTGTTTACTTTCAGAAAATAGTAAACCATTCATGAACCTTCAAGAACTAAAGGAATTCAACTACTGAATTTATGAAGTCAGTTTCGAATTTTATGAATGATTGTAAATACAAAGAGTTTTTTATATACAAAAAAATAAAGGTATAGAAACAGATTCTATTAAATCAGTGTTTTCTATAAATTTTATTTATTAATGCTTTTGTATTGTTAAAAAATTTTTTAGCTAAAATTCGGAGAAACAAGAAAAAATCTGATATGTATTTCGAAGACTGTCTTCATTCTCAATGGTGAATTTGAGATTCCTTCTCAGTTGAAACTCCTTCATTGTCAATTTCACAGTTTAGTACTATCAAGTGAGAAGTGAGCACCTTGATTAAATCATGCCAAATTAGAGATACATTATTCCTATGTTCGGTTAGATGACTTTAATTAAAAATTAACTTGTTATAAACTGATATTTTCAATAAATGGTCATACTTATGATGTGATAAGTGATATCAGTTGTTCAGTTAACAAGGTTACGAGATAACTGGCATAGTGGCATGGAATAGTCTGGATATATTCAAAGAGATGGTTGCAATCATTGGATTATGAAAAGCGTGGCAGAGAGAGGAAATTAGTAAAACAATGTTACAAGAAGACCAGGCACAGGTCTTCCAGACGGGCTACAGTACAAAAAGATCGTCAGATTATACGAATGGTTGTGATAACATCGGACCAACCAGTTATAGGCAGAGTACAGGTTGGTCCAAAACAGTGGTGTAGCTAGAGGGCAGTCCTTCAATTTGCCGTCCCCTTTCCTCGAGTAGCAAAATAACCATCAAACATACTAAAACAAAACTATAAAACGAACAGTTTTACTGTCCGATAAAAAAAAAACAATTTTTTTTTCAATAAGGCAGACCAAAAATATCGCCATCCGAGACAGACCGCCCCTTCGCTATGTCACAGGAACAAGTCCCAGTAGAGCCTTTTATTTCCAAAACTGATATCCCATATCATCAAAATGAAATGGATAAGGGGTCATTTTAGGCCAAATGACGATCTTGGCTATCATCTTGAAATCCGCTAAATCTTGGCCAGATTTTTTGGAAAGTGGAAAGGGATCCTGTGACATATCAAACATGACAATTTTTCAGAAATTCATTCCACTTGTTGGATTTGACCTGCTGTATATATAACTGTTTGGACGTTATCGTCATAGAAAGTTTGCTTGGCTATTTAAAATTGAAATTGAAATGGTTATAATGTCGTCGAAGGCAATTGAAGATAGAAGATGGCACTAATAACTGTCACATCTTCACTACTAAGCGATACAAAAACTATTGGACAGATAGATACAAAGTGATGTAAGATCTTAAAGTCCTATTGCCGGTTGGGCTATGAGGCACTAAGTGATAAGACCAATTTTCATTGAAAGGATCCTTAATTCTGAATGATACTTGAAAATGTTGAGGAGTACCGTCTTTCCCTCTCTTTTGACTGAAGATGGCAGTTTCTCTTCTTTTTTTTTCCCTGTAAGACGGGTTCTATCTCAGCATGGGAAAATTGTTCGTTAGTGGCTTGATATCCAATTTCTAAGTCGCTGGATTGATCGGCGTGGTCCTGTGGAATGGCCTCCGAACTCACCTGACCTCATACCCTTCGACTTCCTTCTATAGGGATACTTGAAGCAACTGGCTTATGCAGAGTAAACCGTACTGCGATAAAATCTCACCGTACGTGCTTGTGCATGTGACTGAACTATACTGTGTTCGCACTCAAGAGCGATCGCCTAATGGGCTCTGTAATTGGTTGGGTCATATCATATTCTTTACGTCATAAGGAATGCGCATAATAATTTAGTCCCTTTTGAAATGACTTCATTAAAACATTGTTTTATTTTAAAAAGATTAATTTAATACTAATTAAAATTTTAAGAAGTCTTAGAAATTAATGGATTAATATAACTTTAGATTAAAAAGAGTAAATACCTTATTGACTGTGGATGTGAAAACATCAATAGGAGACATAAACCAACCGCTTTTCCACAAAGAAATTTAATGAACATGCATGCCGAAAGAAGGCCGCGTAGCGACCGAAATGTACATACATGTTCATTAAATTTCTTTGTGGAAAAGCGGTTGGTTTATGTCTCCTATGATAACTTTAGATATAATACCAATTAATTTTTTCAATATTACATTGCGCCTGGAGAAACTGTGTGCGTTCGCGTTTCACACTCATTGCTGGATGGATGGTGAGTGGCGAGATGGCCGAAATTAAATGAACCAATCACAGAGCCCATTGCGATCACTCGTAAGTGCGAACACAGTGTAGACAGAGTCAATAGAAGGTATGGTCATAGAACTCGTAACTTCCCAAATTGGTATTATCAATTACTAACAATGTATTTTGCGACTGATACATTGGGCACTCACTGAATCGCTGAGAAGACATGTTTTTTAGAAGAGAAACAACCAGTAGTTTTCAGGTGGCGCGAGGTCTTCGAATTAACAGTTAATCTAGAAGGCTTCGAGTTGCGACGTGCAATTCAGTAAGCGCTCAAGAGCTGGCGCTAGTATTGCAAAAGTTTCTTTAGACACGTTTTCGGGGAGAGTCTTGTATTGATTCTGGTATAGGTGTCTGGAGCTCCGCATGCAACAAAGTGACGGGACAGCGCATTGAACGCGTCATATAGCATTGCCGTTTAAATTTTCAGTGATGACAGCTTCCAAACCGTGTTGTTTGATATGTCACTTTCAATTTGGAAAAAAAATGGCCTCTATCCACCATATTTGAAATGGCGGATTTTAAGATGGCGTCCAAGTTCGTCATGTCAGAGGCATCGGATTCGAAAGAAGGTATTTTCTTAGGACTCTTTCTCAAAGCATTGTTAATGTAAACTTTCGCGATATTAGATCAACTGTTCACCGCTTCCTGAATTGCATCTCACAATCCGAGACTAGCCGTCTGCTGTTGTTTACGTTCAACAGCTGGCACCAATATGTCAAAACTCTATACATTGTTAACGATTGTTACCTATTGTGAAAGATTCGTAGCATTGTGGAAATTACGAGTCCTAAGACCATACCTTCAATTGACTTGAATAGGTTGCTTGAAATGGGAGTGCGAGCACGTGTTCCTTACAGTTCGTGCCTTAGATACAACACCACAGAAAGTATACCTGTTTGGTGTAAAGCCAAGAAAAATTGAAAATAGTAATATACCTTTAAATAATAATTAAATAAAGCCCGTGGAAGCATATGACATTATTCAATTGGGTATTGTCCAATGAACAACGAAATGTCATTTTCCTGCATGACTCTATTGTAGATGTATTTTAGTCCTCATATAACATGTTTGGGATACCTCCCTCGTATAAGATTGTTTGTGTCTGCCTCCCTTCAACTGCAATTATTTTCAGCCATTTTTCTGGTTGGGATTTTATGTATTTATTTATTTAAAACGAAGTGAGCTCGATTTTATATAAATGGACCTTATTGTGAAATTTATTATATGTTTATGCACACTTCCACTGTCTGATCTATGTTAAAATATCACATCACTTTAAAGCCCCAGTAAAATTATCTATTACGTTTATGAGAAAGAAGACAAAAACGACTGAGAGAATAGACAGATGCTAGAAGAAAATCAATATTAGATCGATTTTTTTTTCGTCTTTTTGTTTTAAAGGTTTTAAAATAACCGAATCGCATTCTGTAGATGTTAAGCAAAGAATGAAGAGTGCCTATCCACTTTTGATCATCTTAAATAAGTATATGATTGGCGTCGAAATGGGCCGACGTCCTTTGGTCGTGCCCCATCTGCTACGGTAGTGGCAGTCGACTCAAACAGGATTAAGCGATAAATTTCATCCCACTGCATTTTTTTTTCTTTTTCACCTTCCTCGCCCCCTCCTTCCTTTCCTCCTCTCGCTGTTTTTTTTTTCCCTTCCTGCTTCTCGTCGCCGGCTGACAACGTCAACATCGATGACTGCCACACTCCAACCAACCTTGAACTGCAAAGATAACAGATGATTTGTTCGATGCGACATCGCTCAAGTCTCCCTTCATTTCCAGTCGAATGAAATGGGAGGCAGGTGATAGCAACGACTGCCACCACCACCAATAACAACAACACGCTGGTGCACTTCAAGTTAGGGGAAAGCGGGATTTGGATTGCAGACTCCTTTCCTAACACTCAATCCTTTTTATGCATTTGCTTATTTATTTTGTTTTTTTTAGTCGAATTGATCAATAGGTGAAAATGGATTTTTTGTTTAGTTTTTTTTTTATTCGAATAAACATCGAAATTGCATTTTATAATTATTTACTGTCGTAATTTAAGAGTCAGGAAAGAATTATATAATCTTCACATTACTTGTCTGCTTTGTTTTCAAGGATATTTGTGTACTTGATACATGTGATTGTAAGCAAGGCTTTTCTTCATAATTGGATTGTGGTTCAGACAATGCAAAAATTTCTTCCAAACTTCTAAAAATCTTGTCTTATCCCTAAGAACATTCACAATCCTGTGATGGATTATGTTCGCGACATAGACTGGCTCACATAATCTACACGTGATCAAACATAGATGACTCCTTAAATGTGAAATTTGAAGCATCATCGTTTGACATTCTTGATCACGGGTTAACATTCTACAATCGACTTATTTATCAGCGGAAAAATGGAGTTATTTATTGGCTTTACCATGTCCATCTGCTCCTTCATATTTTCTACATTTTTTTAACATAGAAGGTTGAAATATTTTACTGTTTAATTTGATTTTTGATTGTCCTACTGGAGTCCGAGTAACGGGGTTAGGAGTTAGATGGGTCTATCTAGTCTAGATGGTACATAGGGTAAACTAAAACGGTAGGGACAGACTTCAGAAGGTGATTCCTCGCAAGAAAAGTAACGAAAAAGTTCATATCAACATAGGTCTTGAAATGCATAGTTTTCATGAAAATGGCAATAATTGTAAGCTTATTCACGATTTTTACTCTGCTCACTTTTCTGACTTATCTCGCTTAAGTCACTTTCAGTGACGTATTTTGGAAAGCGAGGGAAGTTGAAAAGCGAGGCCAACGAGACCCGAGAGACAGGCCTGAAAACGGAAAAGTCACCTGACCATCGGGGTGCTACCAATAATCAGTGTTTTTCCGTTTGTTGGAAACAATGAAGGTTGGATTGTTGCTAGCATTCCGATGATCAGGTGACTTTTCCGCTTCCAGGCCAGTCTTTCTCGTTGGCTTCGGAGGAAAGCGAGGGCTCAAAAGTGACTTTTCTGAAAGTGAATCAGTACCCACTTTTCTCCCTGCTTTTTTGCCCTTCTGACTTTATAGCTACTAGCTTCCAGTTTAGTGGTAGCAATTTTGAATCGCCGCTTCGCTCGCTTCGGTGATTGCCCAACATTAAAAGTTGTAATTTAACGATGTAAATAACGTTGTACATTTTGTCGGTTATGAATTAAGGAATAATAAAACCACGGAGAAAGTTAACAACATTTTCTATAATCAATAAATCACTTAATATTTCTGAAACAATTTCAATACGTTCATCAAGTCTACTTATGGCTGACGCGAAAGCAACAAAAGCAGCAAAAGTGATATTTTCATTTCCTGTTTCATTCACAATGAAAACCTATTTTGTTTGCTTTTCAAAAGCGAAGACAATGTGACTTACACTTAAGTGAAAGGGTTTAATGCGAGTAGTGTATTTTTCTGTTGCAGTGTTAGTTTTGAGTGATCGTCGTGCAGCGGAGGTACAGTCGGGTGCAACAAGGTTTTTATCTGCTCCGCAGTAACTGAGCTTACCGGATGTTGATCGGTTGCAAACCATTTTGGCTTGGAACAGGACATCATTGAGCAAGATTTTGAAATCTCGTAAAATTTCAAAATCTCGAAATTAAATGGAACCACTAATTACTTAAAACCTAAGCAAACCAAAAGAAAAGGTCATGACATTAAAGTAATACTCGTACAGGCCTGAAAGCTCCTCATTAACTCTGTATATATTTACATCGCGCGCTTTACGTCAATATGTGCTATTAAAGAGATGAGGTACCGATGCCCCCCTCTCCTAATTTAATGATTTCTGACGTTTAACTGCATCTCTGACGTCAGAAAACATCACTGATGAGTTGTAAAGTTTACTTTTCAAAGTAATTTATTGCCTTTTAGTAATAATCATATCTACTTTAGTTCATTTCAAACACGTGCGTGAAACAGCTCGCTCGTATAAGATTTTTTTGTCTTCCCAAAATAACATCCACAACATAATTCCCCTTTCTCATATTATTATCATAGTCATTCTGAATCGAAAAATACATTCATCAAATTAGGGGGTGCATGATTCGCGGGAAAGTCTTCTTGTATAATCTCTGCGTGGCGATGTTGACTGGCGCAATTGTGATAAATTGGGATACCGTTAGAGAAAATGCAAGCTCAGTTAGAGCGTTTTCTGCAAATTTCCCCAGAGCAATCGATAAGAAATCTTGACAGAACAACAAACGACCTTTCTTAATTATAATGCGCCAACCACCGGCCATCGATTATAACAAACGGGACGTAAAAGTTGGCGATGACACCGTCACATGGCTCTTATCACAGTGAAAAATAGGCAGGATGAAACGGAAGCTTTAAAATGAAAAAGGCTCTGTGTGTAGGTCAATAGTGGATTAACTAAATTCGGAAGCAGGAGAAAACTTCGACAGAATAACAGAAAAAAACAATTAAAAACAAAATAAACGCTGTTTCCGTATGAGGAAAATAACATTATATAAAAATTATAAAGATCAAACATAGTTTAGAAAAGGATATCAATTTCGCTTGTGTGTGCTTGTTATATTTACTACATTTAATGTCTTATATTTTACAGCTTCTCGTAATATAATTCATAATTTTTTACATTTTTGTTTAATATTAACAACCAAATATTACATCAAAAAAACGTTTATTATCAACATGGGTCCAGATACGCACGGTTTCCTAATTATAGGGTAAATATATAATTAAGGCAGAAAAGTTCGGATTTGTACCACACTGTTGCAAGAACTACCGACAGAACAGCTGGTGACAAGCCTGTACACGTTGCAGATGATAAGGATACAACTGTTCTCCAGACAGTCGAATGAAGAGCATTCACTTGCATCGTTAGCCTTTTGTGTGCTGATAAAAGTCGCGTCCACGTTATCCAAAATCTCCTCCTCTACATCCTCCTTCTCATGTTCACAAAGGCGGCAATGGATACGTTGAAATGTCTTCCGATCCGGACATCTTCGTTGTTGGTAATTGTCCTGGTAAAACGACGAGCCTGCTGTCCACCTTACCGTAGATGAAGTGAACATCTGCTAACTCCTGATTTTAGTATATGCCGCACAGTACAACGCCAATCACCACCTGCAACTTTTGCGGGATGAAAGAAAACTTCTGGTGAATATCGTTGTTTTGAAGTTCATGTCTCAGAAGCCATGCATTTCTGGACCCATGTTGTAATAAACGTTTTGTGTTGTCTACACGTGGGGAGTTTATTCCTGAAATAACGCCCACTACTTTTGAAGCACCCAGTAGGTATAGTCGTTAATGATAAGTTCAAAATCGGCTTATACCCGAATTGTAACCAGAATTATCTGTAATAGGCATATGCACAACCACCATATATAAGTCTTAGATAGTTTGATGCATAAACTGAATTATCTCTACATAAGTATAAGCCAAGCTTGAACTATTTAAATAACATATATTGAGAAGTATAAGGAATATATTAAAGAGGAAGTCTAGCCAAATATGAATTGTATCTGAAATTTAGCAGTCTTAAAGGGTATCTGAAAGGTAAAAATTTGTTTCGATAATAGATCGATAACAGTCTCTAAAAATTGGAATTTATTAAGCACATGCAAAGAAAAATAACTCCGAAAACACTATTCCACATAAATTTTAATGCCTCATATGTACATTTCGGAAACAAAGTTTCCATCATCAGTGAGTAAAGAACAAGAGAAGCCGAGTATTTATAATATACAAGAACCAATCAAAACAATTATACATAAAAATATTACAAAACCAAAACGCGAAAAACTAAAGAAAACAACCAATACAAACTAACTTGTTAGCTTAGCCCTATAAAAGCCAAACAAAACCCCTCCCCGCCCCCCGGGGGGGCCCCCCACGTGGGATAAAAGAGTAGTCCGGTTATAAGAGCAAGGCGGGAACCCTTACAGGAAACAACACAAGGAAAGTAAATTATTTTGTAAAAAATTTTGCTAAAGAGAGCCATTCTGCCACTGGCATGGGGCCATCATCACTATTCAGGGTTTTATTGGTTGTTTTGTTTTTTACAATTTCAATCGATTCAAGGAAGTATAACATTTTAACATCTCTACATCTACGAATAACTTCAAACGAATCTGTGGAATAATTATGTTTTTCATTAATGATATGGTCAGCAAAAGATGACACCCCTAATCTAGCATTCCTGCCTGTTAACCCTGCTAACCTTGTCAATATGGAAGCAGTTTCCATTGTCATCAAAGATGCTGATGTTGGAGAGGCACAAGTTAGACCCTCACGATTTAGATGAACTACTGTCTGGGCCCACTCCAGTCGTTATGGCGGGTGATTTGAATGCGAAACACCCACACTGGAACTCCAGATGCACTAATCAAAGTGGCTTAGTACTTTATAGGTACATGGTAGATCAGATCGACACTTCCGTTATTGGCCCTCTTGAAGATACATACTACTGTGACCACTCATCCGCTAGTGACGTACTTGACATTGCTGTTCTCAAGGGGTTTTTCAAACCCTACAATATTTTTACAGTAAATGCCTTATCATCTGATCACCTACCAGTTGCACTAAATTTTGAGGGGATAAATATCGACCTGAGAATAAATCTTCGTTATAAGCAGGACTGGAAATTTTTTAGAGAACTTATGAACGACAGTAACATTCCCTATCAGGATCCCGTCACCAGCAGTGACATTAACGAAAAAATCAAGAAAGGATCGCTCACTCCATCAAGATGGCTACAAATGCAAGTGCTACTCCAGTGGATTGCAAGCGGCCAGACCATCTGGAACTTCCTCCCTCCATCAGGCAACTCATCCACGAAAAAAACACCTTCAGAAGACTTTGGCAGCGTACCACGTTTCTTCACTTCAAGACGAAGTACAACAGGCTATCTCGCAAGGTAAGTGAGCAGATTAAGGATTTAAGGAATCAAAGATGGAACGACAAAGTTAAAAGTCTGTCCACCCAGGATAATTCTCTCTGGAGTATGGTCAGTGCCCTTAAAAGCAACAGGACTATTGTTCTCCCTCCTTTGCTTACAGAGGGTGGCGATTTCGTTAGCAATGACCAGGACAAAGCACAAATTATCGCTGATTCACTGAAGAGCCAATTCTCTACGCCCAAAGAGGATGATCTGGTCAATATTACTCGTGAGGTCAAAGACGTGTGTGATAGGTATGGCCACACACAGCACGCTCTTGGCTCTCCCGATGTCATTGGCACCTCTGAGATATTGGACATCATTAAGCGCCTGAAAAGCAAAAAGGCAGCCGGTATCGACACCATTACCAACAGTGCTCTCAAGAATTTGCCTCCCAGTGTTATCTGCATCATCACCAAGGTCATGAATGACTGCTGGCTTAGCGGCCATTTCCCTGGTGCCTAGAAGAACTCAGTCATCATCACCATTCCTAAACCTGGACTGGATCCTGCTCTTCCCACAAGTTATAGGCCCATTAGCTTGTTGCCCATGCTTTCCAAGGTCTTTGAGCGCACTATACTCAAGAGGTTCAACGAGTACTGTGAGGCAAACAACCTCATTCGTAATGAGCAATTTGGCTTCCGTCCAGGCCACTCTTGTCAGCTTCAGTTATGGAGGCTCGTTGCTGATTTAAACGGTCCTCTCAACCTCTCTATGTTTGGTGGTCTCGTTTTCCTCGATGTCCAAAAGGCCTTTGACCAAGTTTGGCATGATGGGCTCATTTACAAAATGATTACCTACGGGTTCCCTGACGATCTAATTGCTCTGGTTCGCTCCTTCCTGTCAAAGAGGACTTTTCGTGTTAAGGTTGGGGACTGCTTGTCTGAACCCTGCGATGTTAATGCTGGTGTACCCCAAGGCTCTGTCTTGGGGCCAGCCTTATTCAACTTCTTTATCCATGACTTTCCCAAGTTTGCAAAGTGTAATCTTTACTTATTTGCTGACGACGGGTCCAGCATGACCTGGGCACGAAACCCAGCACATGTCATCACTCGACTTCAAAAAGCTTTACATCAGTGCGAGAGCTGGTTCACTAAGTGGCGATTAAAGCTGAATGTCAAAAAGTGCAAGGTCATGTTTATCACTCGTAAATGCAAAAACCCTCCAAAGCCCCCTCTTCTTATTTGGCAAGAAACTTGAGTGGGTAAAAAGCTACAAATATCTTGGTGTCATGAGCGACTCCAAACTAATTTGGAACGAGCAAGTCCAATAAGCGCTCAACAAAGCAAAGAAAGTCAGTATGATTGCACTTCTGGGGCGAAACAGCGCTATTGGTGTGGATAACAAACTCTTTATATACAAGGTTGTGATTCGTACTATTTTACTTCATGGAATGTCTGCTTGGGCTTCTATTTGCAAATCTAGGTGGAAGGATCTCCAGACCTTCCAAAATGTTGCTCTCCGGTCCATTGCCCAACTTGACAGAAGAGTTGCCAACAACCACTCTATCTAGGAGGATTTGGGGATGACCCACATAGGCACCTTTGTCCAGACTCTTATGAAGAACAAACTACCCAAGATGGAGAATCATGAAAACACCCTGGTTTCTGGTATCCTGGACCACCCACTCGTTGTTAAGGGTCCCCTCAGGTTTCGAAGACCCCGCCATATCCTGGATGTCTGCTTTGATGACGTTAACAAGGCCGTCTTCCCCAACTATTGAAGCTTTTAGATCCTGCTGATTTTCGGGGACTCTATTCGTCAATCTACAATCTGACTCTCGTCCCTTCTTGGGACTTATTCTCTGGAGGACTAAAGAGGTTCATCAGGCTTCTCTCCCAGTTCAGTGTACCTACTCTGGTTTACTCTTTGGGCGAGCGTGCAAAGTGAGCTTGGCTCCTGGACCACTTGCGTCTTTCTTTTCACTACACTGTTCGATTGTCGATTGTCGTTGTTTTTTACTCACTGATGATGGAAACTTTGTTTCCTAAATGTACATCTGAGGCATTAAAATTTATGTGGAATAGTGTTTTCGGAGTTATTTTTCTTTGTATAGTTGTGTCCACAGTTTTTGGCTTGATTCCTTTGTATTATTAAGCACATTTTGATGCAATCCTGAGAGAAGAAGGCGCGGTGATGCGATCTGATGACGCGTTCAACTGGCATCGCTAAGCGGACTAATAACCAGCGCGTTTTCCTATTTCAACTGTGCTGGTAGGAAATCTGTATAAAATTTTGAAACAGTCCTACATGTTGAAGCCGAGTCCGATATCTCTCCCACTGAAGAAGAAAACGTCAGTAGTGACGAAAATATAGATGAAATTTCTTCGTATATTTATTTTAAAAAAAATCGGTAATGGTGTTAATGCGCTGCATGCATTCCTATGAATTCCGGTCTGAAGATAGTGCTGCTTCTCTCCTATGTATCCTGCCGACCTGGTATGAAGCATCATCACAAATTACTTCTGCGAGTGCATGATGTTTTGTGCTTTTGTTAATTGCTATCGAATACGAGGATAACATGAGTCATGGCAACTATTTTTTTTTCTCAGAGCTAAAGGATGGTATCACAAATGTCATTATGTCTCAAGGAAGCCGTGCATTCGTAGTATGTTTCCACAATACCAGACGGCTCTGTGATTTCCTGTTGTTGCACAGAGAGTAATGTTAAATCAAAGAACGTAAAAGAGGATGGATGTAACCCGAGTTGAACAGCCCTTCTCTATTTTGATTTCTGTTACTTATTCTGGAACATGAAACCTATGATGTTATGTCAAGTACCTTAATAAACATGAGGAGCAAAATGTTGACGTGTTGTTAAATGTCTGTACATTTCGTTCATTCCTTGTCCTTTCATCTGTATATTTCACATTTTCCACCCACGCTCGTATTCTCACGAAAAAATAATTGCCATGACTTATGCTGCAAGTAACGCTTTTCCAGTTGCAAATCTTTGTTTATTATTTTACTAGCTAACATCCCCGGCGTTGCTAGGGCTCTTTTTGATGAAATTTTCCAATATACAGTAAAAATGAACACAATTAAAAAAGCTTACAATTAATACAGGAAAAATTTATAGCCAACTATGGCCCTCGTATTTTGAAGAAAATTTCGCCATATCGTGAATTAGCAACTTCATTTAAGATATAAACCGTGCTTTCATTTTGAGTGAACTTCCTCTTTAATAAATAAGAATGTTTAATTAATTTTAGTTCATTCCTGAGAGATAATCGAATAGAAATCGCTAAATGGTAAAGGTAAAACTGGTAGTAGTGGAATCTGGCGTGATCTCTTGGAGAACTAATTCAATAATAGAATTCCTCAGTATCTCCACAATGAATCTGTCGTAACAAATTAAATAAGAACAGAAACCACAATTCCACAAATCTAAAGTCCTTTGAGGAATTGTGGTTTCTCTTCTTCTTTAGTTTGTTAGTACCATTTGTATTCTCAATATTGAATCTATTTTAGATTTCTTCAATTCGCAGTTGTGTGGAGCTGTTCTTTAAAAACAAAATCTTCAACTAACTAAGGAAGATTTAGCTGACACATTGTTTAACTTTCTTGTTTTCCTGAAAGAAAGTTAGTTTGTAAATGAAAACCTAGCTGAATCCTAATTCTGTTATTTAAATGAGGGAAAGTCACAAAATAAAGGTTAAATAACAATTATATTACTTGCAACTTAAAATTCTTGTCAACTATTGTGCTAATATAGTTCGTACTCAGATTATTTAATTTTCATGAAATTTTCGTTTCACTGAGAAAAGGACTAATAATTTTCGTTTTATTTATTAAAGAATCACTGCCAAACCTGTATAACTGACACCCAGTGGCATTTCAGATATTTAAGAGGATGGTGTAGCAATATGAAATATGATGAAGGCCCCCGTGGCTTGAACCTGAAGCTAAAAATTTGGATAGGTTTTTTGGGACAACTACATTTTGTAACTTAGCTAAAATTGTGCATAGCATGTTTTCAAATGTTCAATTCGCTTTGTTCCTTTCCATCCCGATATTTTGATACAATTGTTCCACTGATATTTTAAAAAATCCCGACTAGAGAATGAGTATTCTTGAAGTAGATACAATTCAACAGGAACATATACAAAAACTATTATTGGAAATTGCCTAGATAGGAAAACAGGCTGAAATAATTATCTGATGTCTCAAATAATGTCAGAGCCATCACTCTTTAAGACATGTCTCTTTAATCCTACTATAGTCGCCTTTTCTTTTGACCGGAATTGACTTTTCCTCGAACGAGAATCTCGAAAGAGAGACCTTTGCGACCCTCGGGCGGTTAACAGGAAAACGGCGAAACAAATGAAATGAGCGCCGTGGCAGATGCTCCTTCGTTTCTTTCTTCTCCATTTATCTTTAGATGGAGCGGATCTTTCATATCATCGAGAAATTGAAGGGAAGAAGGGGTGGTTTAAAATGTGGAACGAACCTTTTTAATAAGGAGACCCAGGATTTGATGATGGAAAAAACAAGCCACAGATGGAAAGAGGAAAACAAATTGTTCTTGATCGATTGGCGGGAACGGTCCATTGAGAAAATGTCAACGCATCGGAGAAGGGGTGGGGGGAACAAAAAAGAAGATTACATTCGAAATATCATTAAATAAATAGTCTGATGACAAAAGGGAAGGGGCACACAATCAATTTGATCCTACTCGACTCTCGAAGGAAAATGACGTACAGATCATGCCTTTAATAAGAGGAGAAGGGGAGGAAAGGAAGCCCATCCATGAATGGATGAATGGGAGCCTGGATTGACAAAAGGAAGATTTTCTCATTACAGCAAGGGAGGGTGAAAGTTAATAACGTTATCGTAAAAAAAGTATTCTCAGCTGTTTTCTATTTTCTTTTAATGATTTCAGTCTACATTAAAAGAATTCAACTAGGAACTGAGATTTAAAACTAGGAACATTATTTATTTCGTTATTTAAGAGCCAACTGGGTGGCTTTCCAGTTCTTGAGACCGTCAATAGCCTGCTTGAATTTCACCGGGGGCATGGATAGTTGAATTTTGACATATTTATCACTTTCAGCTAGACATCGCGATCAACTATTGGTACCTTTGAAAATCAAAACTAGAAATGTGGAGCAAACAGCATCGTAAGTAGTACAGTAGAATTTCGCGCCGAACTTCTTGACAGAATTTCCAAAATGTCTCAATAGTTTGCGGTCATTGCTGCCGTGTCTTCTTTTCAACAGCCCAAATCCACAAAAATACATAGGTGGATTTCAAGGGGGAGATTTCAAGAGGATGGACGACAATGGAATAACCATTTTCTTATGCCATTCTTATGTGCCTTCCTCTTGTAGCAGCATAATGAAGACCTAGCCTAAGGCATCACACTCCATTGCCACTACCATCCTCTTGAAGATGAGTGAGAGTAGCTCGAAAACGTTTGAGGAATTAATATAGAATGGGCTTATTGTTATACTCAGGATTTTCTCAACTCATGGACTTTTTGAACTTTAATTAAATTTAACAGCGACGGCCGGTGTGTGAGGCTACATTTGTGAAAATGTTCATGCTTGATCTTCTGTGGACAAGAAGTTGTTCCAGCTTATAAAATCCTGTAATTTTACAAGAATTAATATTTTTGCCCATATTTGTAATAGAATCAAATAATGCAAATTAATTAAAAATTTTCTCGGGTGGATTGGTTGCATTACAGGGATGGGGTAGGGAGTTTATACAACTTTTATTATTTTTTAAGTTTTAATTTATCATTGTTCGGATTTCAAATTGTATAGAATTTGATTATGGAGTAAATTAATAAAATGACTAACGTTTTGTCAGTGGGTAGTTGAGCAAATAGAAACTATTCTCCCAGTTGGTCACAAATATAAAAATGATAAATAAAGAACAGAACTATAAAAAAGAATTATAAAAGAAGCTGTACATATAAATAAAACAAAAAAATTTAGCCCAACATTTATATGAAATAAATAATAATTGACACATTTTAATTAAAAAAAACCCAACTAAATTCAATTTAAAAAAAGTTTTAAATTCATTGTTTCTATCCTCAACAATCAAAATTAACCTTCACCTTTTACCTCATCATACAGCAGTCGTTAATCCAGGTCCATCCAGGGACCCAACTCGTCGGCCTTAGGCCATACAGGCTCTGGATGGACGTATTGGATTGCAATAAATAAAATAAAAAATAAAAAAATAAAATAAATTTAAGTTATTTAATAATATTCCAACTTTGGATAAGTCTGGATAGAACGTTATAGAAGTTATTTTATTTTGGACTTCACTTTTTCAAAAAACTAAAAAATTATACATCTCCTTAACATTCTTCTCCGGCATTCTTCAGCATCTCCAGTTCCCTTCTACAGGACCAATTTCACCAACTTTCTTCAACTTGTCACCAAATTCTTCAGATCTTTGTGTTTTCAAGAACTTCTTCAACCCTTCACCAACTTCTTCTGATCTTAGTTTCTTCAAGAACATCTTTTGTTTCCTTCCGATCTTTGTTCCTTAAAGAACTTCAACTTTCTTCAAGATAATTCCCCTAGTTCTGTAGTCTTCAACTCAATTCCTTCAGGATCTTCAACTCAACATATATCATATATTGGACTATAATTTTTTTTTATTTTATTTAAATTAATTTTATCTTTTCTATTAATTTATAAAGGAAAAATATCAACATAACTATTTATTATAATATCATTACCGATTACTTCGATATGTTTCAACCTATCTGAATATTACATGAGAGACATTTTTGTATATGTGTATTACACACTGACACAGACCATACACACACGGAGACAGACAGCACACACATACATACACAAATACAGCAAATTGTTTATTAACCATTTTATCAGAAAGTTCATTTTTCTATAAAATTTGCGCTGATTAATTAAAAAGCTGTGTGCCTATTAAGACATGAAAATTAAAAATTGATTTTAATATCTTATTTTGTGTGATTCACTTAAATTTGAATGAAATACACCTTTGATTATTTAACACGTGTTTCATTTCCAAATCTTTCTTCGGGTTCCTCTTCTATTAATTGCTAATACTCTTCTGCATAGGATTTATATTCCTCTTCTGTCAATACTTTAAAATAGCAGCCTAATTTAAAGCTTTAATAATCCTTTACATTCCTATGCAAATCAAATGATTTTATTTAACAAAAGAGAATCTTTATCCGAAACGTCAGCTTTTTTCAGGATCTTACTACTCTGTGTCCAATTTCATGCAAATCAAGATAAAGTTCTTGAAAGTACAGCAACACAACTGTTTATTTGATTTAGAGTGATTTTTGAGGTTTAAGAATAGATGAACAAACTTTCTCTCTGGTCACCCACTGTCACATGACAGTGACATTTGAGCCGCCTCTTGCCAAAGTTGTGGTTCGCGATAGCAGTTGATCACCTAGATTCGCGATAACACGTGAAGTCCCGCCAAAACTGCCTTGTTGACATTGCCATACGGCATTTGTCAAAAGATTCTTACTAAGGATTCGGGAAAGCGACAGAGTCTCCATCAAATTCATTGCACGTCTTCTCTCTAAGGGATCCCAAAGGCCCAGTACCAATTAGGTTGTAATCTCTCTGAAGTTGAAGCTAAAGATAAAGAATTTCTAGCAAAACTCAAGATTGCGATCGTCCAATAAACGTCATACAGTATTTCAGCTGAAGTCACTCTCCCTCCCTCTGGGAATTATCTCCAAATTCTAGAAAGGAAAACCGATTTGAAGGCACACAACTATCGAAATCGAATGGATATTGATTATCCTATTGTAAATGCGCCCTACATGATAATGACTTAAAGTTCATTTAGCTATTAAAATTTGTTAAATGACTTTAGAGGACAGTTTTGTGTTGATTTAAGAACTTGCAAGAAAGGTATTCGGGAATATTTTTTCAGATATTTGTAAAAGTAAAGTTTGCGTTTTAAAACTTGGTTTAGTTTCTGATAATTCATAACAAAATTCTCTTTTACATTTGAAATTCAAAAACAAACTCCTCCCGCTGATCATTCTTTTATTGATACTTTAATTCTTTTAAGATACACACATTGATCAACCAATTAGTACATCTGTGTGGAAATTTGTTATAATCTGTGTTTTATATAAAATAGTTTGAGATTATGTGATTCAAATGTGTACTTACGATATCACCTATTTAAAAAGGAGTTGGACGAATCTAATCGTAGAACTTGATCAGAACGGGTAAAAAGACCTAAATGACTTCGCAAACAGACTCGTTGTTGGTCCTCGTCTGGCTGGAGTCATGATTGAAGCAAAGAAGCAGCTGATTGGATTCTCGAAAGGTGCAATATCCGGAGTATTCAATTGTTGGAACAAATAATCCGCTCTTCGACTAAAAGGGGTAACTATGGTTCAAAGACAAGCAATCATGAGCGAGACCGCTGACATTTAAACGACTTATTACAGAGAAACGGGGCATTCACTGTGCAACAAGTAACAAATGATTTTAACCAAGGCCGTTTCGACCCATATCTGGCAGAACTATGCACCGGGAATTGAATTGGATCCAAATTGGCAGTCACATGCTTATACGAAAACACCTGATTTCTGCAAAGAACAAGAAAATTCATCTACAGTGCTGTCTGGAACCTTGTGGCTGGACACCTCAAGACTGGAAGAAGATTATGTGGTCTGACGAATCACGATATACGAGTGGTTTTGTATCAACAATGGGGAATAGATTGGCGCGAGCCCCATGAAGCAATGGATCCAGCATGCTTTGTCATGGTATCTCAAGGTTCTGCTGTAGGTGTTATTGTTGGAGCTTCTATTACTTGTGTGGAACTGGTGCCCTGGTATTCAGGAAAGATCGGGTGTGTTCCACGGGTTACCTGAACATCGTTTCCGACAAATACATTTTGCTATGCTGCATTTTTATCCTTCTTATGACAGCTTCATGGACGATAATGCTAATGTTCATCGCGCAAGACTGGTTCAGCAGTCTGGTGAACGTCTTGTCTTCCATTGAGTTACAAGGGCTTCAAAACCTTATTGACTCTATGCCTAGCCGCATACTTGCTGTAATTGGAAACATATGGATCCAATAACTTGTTTATCACTTATTTATCAAAATATCTGCTATACAGGGTGTACGCATACGTTTGTAACAAACTTCGGAGGGTAATTCTTAATTGGAATTAATACAATCATCCCTTGGAGTGTTCAAAAAATATACGATTAGTAAAATATTTCTAATTTAGAGGCTAGTGTGTGTATGTTATTTGTTTCAAGGCCAAAATTAATAATTAGCTATACCTAGCTTCTGGTTATAGTTAACAAATTGAGTTTTTTAACATAATATTAGCTTAGCAATCTCGTATATTAAAAAGGATCTCTTTTGTAGACTTTTCTTGTTTGTTTGCTATTTTAATATGCTGAGATGTTTGTTTCCATTACCGTTGCAAAAATCGATTTAAAAAAACTGAATGGGATGGGGGAAATTTTGGAATAAAAAAAGAAAACGAAAGAGATGACGTAAAAAACACGAAAGATTTGTAAACAGCGAGTGAAGATTCGCGAATTTTTATTTTCTCTGTGAAACGGGAAATGTTGGCTCTCCTGTTCTAAGAGATATTACGATTTTATCATACATTAGTATGATAATAAAAATTGTCTGTTCACATTTTTTTTTTGCTAGATAGTGATGTACAATATATACAAAGTTTGTTTACTCTTCTGAAACATATAATTTGAGGTAGTAGTCTTACGCTTATCTTTCATAAAAAATTTCAACGGAAGATATCATCAATTTGTAAGAAAACATAAAATGACGTTGCAATTCGATACCTTCCATTGAGTAAATGAATCGACGACAAAATTTATAAACTAACATCACATTATTCCCATGAGTAAATGAATCGACGAACGACTTGCAGTATATTTATACTCAGAAATTTAGGAAATGCTCTTCATAGTCCCCGAGCGACTCTCTCAGGGGGATACGATTTTAAAAGGTTCTGCAAGCATGTTTCGACAGATATGAGAAAACTGAATGAAAACGTAGTTACAACGTTGACTATCCTCTTTCCGAAGGTGTACGTATACACTGGTGCTCAATGAAATTGTATCATCTTGAAATTTTGTAATTTTATCCCTACTGTTGGAAGTTAATTACAGTTTCCTTGTCTTTTCGTTTGTATTTTTTGTCTTTAATTACATTCTCAAATTAACTGATGCAAGAAGCCTGAACTTGCACGACCAGTGCAACAATCTGGAGCCTAGACCATCATGGAATGGATACAATTCCATTGAGCACCAGTGTATACCAGTATTTACCAGTGTATATGCACTATTAACATTCAAAATTCAAGAAGGTATCTGAATATTTTTCGTGAGCATTATAACTTACAAGGGAATCCCTCGAACATGTATGTCACAGATTTCCACCAAATTTAAATAGGTTACTCATCTGAAGCTACTATAGATGCCTGCAAAATAAGAGAGTGCGAAATTGTGTTTCTTTCAAAATAAACCGCGAAAACGAAAAAATTTCAGCGTACATAGCCATACAAGGACTCCATTGTTAAAGCGGTTAGGCTATGTGGGGTTCCCTTGTTAGCAGCATTGTCGTCTATGGCGAATAGCTCGAGACTATCATCGAAAGTAATTTATTCCTCTTCAATGCAAATACAGGCAGTAATGAATTATAGATATTCTGAGAAAGACGTTCGTTATTTTTAAATGCAAAAAAATTATGCCTGAATTTTAGTAATATTGTCACTGCAGATGCAAATTTCAATGCGCCTCCTTCACGTAACCAAGTTTGATGTACTTATGTGAATTAAATTTTGAGAAGCATAGATAGGGAGCGTGATAATCTAGAATAGCCTACAGGTTCTGAACAAAGTCAACTTGAGCTCACTTCTGAGTGATATGAAAAATTTGTCCGTTGCGAATAGAATCGCTAAATGGTAAAAGCAAAAATGACCGAAGAGGACTCTAGGGGGTGGCCTGGTGGGCTTTCACTGAACACAACTTCTGTGAAGTTAAGCTACATCAGACACGGTTAGTCACTGGATGGGCGACCATCAGTGATAGACAATCTTCATTCCCCCCCTCCCCCCTCCCGGCTGCTGCGACCATCATACAGCAGTCGTGAATCCAACTCCATCCAGGCCCTGGATGGACGTATTGGATCCCAATTCATAAATAAATAAAATAAATAATACGGGAATTTCGGGACATGAAGACGAGAAAAATTGAAAAATGGCTTTCATTTAGAAAATTGGATGAAATTGAAAAGCTTGAGGGCAGGTAAGGTGAAGTGTCATTTAAAACCATAAGTGTTTAGCAATATCTTAAAAAAAATGTTCATTTACGAGGGTCGTCCAGAAAGTAAAGAACGATTGGGTGTATCCACGGCCTCCTAGAAACTACCAGGCCTGAACATTACGTCAATAGGGTATTGTTGAAACACTAAGATTGTGACGTTGAACTAACTTCTGTAATAGCACCACCAGTTCGACTTAACAATGTTTTATCTTTTCCATGTTCAGGCCTGGTAGTTTCTAGAAGGCCGTGGTGTATCTCAACAAAAAACAAAAGCTATCAAAACAAAACTTTATTTGCAACAATATTAAACCTAACACTACTTTTCTACATAATCGCCATTGTTACTGAGGTATTTGTCATAATGAGACAAGTTTTTCAATGCCGATGTTATAATCATCTGTCGCCAGTGATTGAAGCCATGAAATTACTGCTTCTTTAAGCGCTTCATGACGTTGGAAATGTGTTCCCCCGAGAAACCCTTTCCTTTTTGGGAAAAGGTGAAAACCACTAGGCACCAAATCTGGACTTGAAACGTTGGAATGGTCAAAAACGTCCCACTTGAAACGTTGCAATTTTTGTTGTGTTTCTGCAGCTATATGAGGCCAAGGGTTGTCATGAATCAAAACAATCCCTGCAGACAATATTCCACGTCTCTTGTTTTGGATAGCGCTCTTTGTAGTTGCTTTTTTGTTATTTGAAGGAAAATGCGTTTGATGCCCCTCCATGGATTGGCGCTTGGTATATCTCGTTATGAGAAGTGCCTCAATAACAATGGCGATTATGTAAAAAAGTAATATTAGGTTTAGTATTGTTGTAAATAAAGTTTTGTTTCGATGTCTTTTGTTTATTGTCCAATCGTTCTTTACTTTCTGGACGATCCTCGTACAATCTTTCATGTAGATCTTTATTAGTCTGACTATTTTTGATGATTATCATCATATTATTTTAATATTCCATATTCTCTTCATATTCGTAAGAATCATTTTGATAAGTCAGCTTGCATAGTAACCATTGAATGACGACACCCTGCCAAAACTTGTTGCTCTTGATAAGCTTTGTGACAGTTCGAAATGAATTTACAGGAAAAACAAATCTTTTGTGGTTAGATACTAATCTAAATATCGAGGGTAAATTACCCTGCTAAAGCGGGTGTATTTTGTTAAGGAAATGATGTTGATGTTGCTTAGGGATTTCATGTCCTGTAATGAAATTCGTTCTCTACAGTGTATTTCATTTCCAAGTAACCATCAGCTTTCTCTACTTTTTTTTTATATTTTCATTGGCGATGGGGACGGGGTTGCTTTTGTTTATCTCTCCTCCAGTCCGAATCGTTTATCTTTGTAATTAGCCCAGAGCCTGGGAGCAATGGATTGAGGCAACACATGTTAGAGAAAGGTCAAAGGTAAGGCAAAAGAGGGAGAGAGCACCGCGCGACTGAATCGTTTACAAGTGGCGCGTCAGGTGCAACAGCCGCTTCGCTTTATTTTGCTCATGGAAAATTATGAAACATACTTGTTAGAAGGAGAAAGGAAAGGGAGCTACCAACGAGGGAAAGGAGAGCAGGAAAAGATTTCGTTGGTAATGGTGCGAACAAAATTAAAATCTAGCAGTCGACTCACGGTTGTAACAAAAAAACGTCCAAGTAAGAAAACAGACAAGATTGAAAAAAAAAAGAAAAAATAAAAAGCTCGGAGGTTTCTTTTCCTTTTCTTTGTCTTTTTCCCATTTTAATCTCAAGGTGACACAGGGTTATTAAAAATTAAGCTGATCTTCTGAAAAAAAAAAATTCACTCAAAACCTACGTACTGGAAAACTAGACTCTTACAAAAAAAAAAACGAAGCGGAACTTGAAGAAAATAAAAAATAAAAAAAAAATGAAGATACATGCCCATCTCGCTTTCTGTTTTCTCATTTTTTGAAGTAACTCTTAAAAGTTGCTGAGGAAAAAAAATAAAATTATAGCTTTAACTTACACCGAATTCATCCGAACATCCTTTTCAAAATTGTTTATTTAAGCATCCACTTTTAAAGATGGAATATACAGTACGATGGAAGAGCCGGAATATAACAAGTCATTTAGATAATTACTAAGAGTAATTTAACCGCTCTCAGAGTCTTTTTCGAAGCGGTGTTACTTGAAAATTTTAAGCCGAAATTGTTCACAATCTGGAAATTTTCGAAATAATGCGGTCATTCGGAATGAAAAGCTAGAGAACCATTAAAATGCATTACCATTAATAATTACCAATTAAAGTTCAAAGTATAAAACAACTGCAGGTTTCAAATATAAGAATTGCTTTTGAATAAACGGGCAATTTAGAATAATCTTATTAACTGGCCTGTCAGGATTCGCTTAATTTTGGAGATATACTGTAGATTCAGTATTATTATTTACATAAAATTAATAGCTAAACTAATTATTTTATTTACCGTCTGTATACTCAAACCTACTTAACCTATGGAAAACCAAACAAAACTATGTGCAAGCTGTCTGATTCGATGTTCGATTTAATAGTGATATCAATCTCAGAAGCTTTCTTTTTCAAAAATCTTCAAATAATGCACGATGAACATCATCGGGACCGCTTTAACATTTATATTCACGGCAAAACCAGATGTAAGGTAACTGAGGGAACTTGTTTGTTTGTAGATGACTGCAAGCTCCATAAAATTAGAAAGAGCACAAATGAATGAAGAAGACTGGTAAGCCGTTAAGCGGATAGATTCAAATGGGTTTGAAAAAACTTCTTCAAAAAGCCTCTATGTACTTTCAACTTAAGTATTAAATTGGAAGAAAATTATTGATTAGAAAGAGTGTCACCAATAATTTAAGTAATTTAATACTGGTAATAAATTTATCTTTATTTCGCGTATCAAACAAATTAACAAAAAGAATGTGAAGATTTTACTTTCCTAATTGGTAGAACATAAAATTTCTTTAAAGTCCCAAATTACATTGTATTGGATTTTATAAAAAGCTCCGAGAAAATTTCATTATATTTAAATACTTACTTACTTACTTTTCAAACCCGCTTATCCGTTAGGGTCGCGGGGGCAGCAGCCCTATGGAGGATCTCCAGCGATCGCGATCTTCCGCCATCAGGCGCATGTCCTCCCTGGTAATATCCAAGCGACTCGAACCCAGATTCTCCAGGTAGTCTAGCCACCTGGTTCTAGGCCGACCCCTTGGTCTCTTACCCACCGGCTTGGAAAATAACAACTGCCTAGGAAGACTAGTTTGTGGCATCCGAATCACGTGGCCATACCAGCGCAACTGAGACCTCTCAATGCGGAGAAGTAGCGGCTCAACACCTAAAGATTCCCTTATTGTATTGCTGTACACTCTATCTAGTAGGGTAACACCTGCAACACCTCTCAGAAATCTCATTTCGGCCGCTTGTACCCGCGATCGCACTCTTTCGGTCATTACCCAAGCCTCATGACCATAGGTGAGAATGGGGACAAAGATGGATTTGAAGACGGAGAGCTTAGCTTTGTTACTCAGCTCGCGTTTCGTTACCACGGATCGCCACAGTTCACGTCTGACACAGCTTGCTGCACCGATCCGAGCATCCAATTCTTTCTCCTGCCGTCCATCACTCGTGAATGCAATCCCGAGATACTTGAATTTCTCCACCTGTCTCAATGAGGCTCCACTAACATGGAGGCTGTCTTGAAAGGACCAGAACCTCGGTTTTAGCCACACTGATCTTCATCCCAGCTTCTTCACATTTGGCTGCAAGCCGGTCTAGTGCATGCTGAAGGTTCGTGCGAGAAGACCCAAGGAGGACAAGGTCGTCAGCAAAGAGCAACCTCTCCACCAGGCAGTCGCCCACACAAACACGCTCATCGCCTCGGCTGCCCCTGTCTATCCAGTCCATAAAGATAATGAACAAGATGGGCGACAGTACGCACCCTTGGCGGAGTCCAACACCCACGGTGAACGGTCTTGACTTAATGCCATTTATCCGGACACACATCTCAGAGCTTTCGTACAGAGACATGATAGCAACCAGTAATTGCCCATCCACTCCATACTCTTGCAACACTTGCCAGAGCTTCTCCCGAGGAACCCTGTCATATGCTTTTTCGAGGTCCACAAAGAAAGCGTAGACCTCTTTTGCATACTCCCAGGATTTCTCAAAGATTTGCCTTAGAGCAAAGATGTGATCCGTCGTGCTTCGGCCAGGTCGGAAACCACACTGCTCCCCCGACAGTTTGGAGTCGACTATTTCCCGACTTCTCTTCTCCAGACACTTAGCGTACACTTTCCCAGGAATGCTGAGCAAAGAGATGCCTCGATAGTTGTTGCAATCTCTCTGGTCTCCCTTTTTGAAGATAGGGATCACAATTCCTGTCTGCCATTGCTTAGGGGCCTGTCCAGATATCCAAGCAACCTGACACACTCGAGTCAGCCACAGGATACCATCCTGATTTAAGGCCTTTAACATCTCGGACCGGATTTCATCATCACCTGCAGCTTTGCCAGTCTTCAGGGACTTAATTGCCCATCTGACTTCTGTTTCAGTGATACTACCGTGACTATTCTCCGCTCCAAGGTGCATCTCGTATGTCTCAGTTGTTGTCGTCACCGGATTAAGAAGAGATGCAAAGTATTCCTTCCACCTATGCAATACGCTCTCCTCCGTTTTCAGAAGCCTCCCATCTGAACTCTTAATAGTTTGTGATGAAAGAGACTTCTTTCCACGGAGGCGGCGCACGGTCTGCCAGAACACCTTGTTTGCCGAACCATAGTCTGCCTCCAATTTCTCCCCGAACTTCTCCCAGGTCTTGGCTTTAGCTGTTGATACTGTCTTTGCTGCTGCTTTTCGCGCCTCAGTGTACCGCACTCGGCTCGAAGTTGACTTATTTGCAAGCCATAGCAAATAGGCTTCCTTCTTTGCCTTGACAGCTTCTTGGACTTCACCGTTCCACCATGCAGTCCTTTTCTCACCGCCCTGCGCCACACTCAGCCGCTTACGACCACAGCACAATGCAGCCGAAGTAATCACAGCAGTTTTAAACAACTGCCACTCCTCTTCAACAGTACCACGATCACTGGGAAGTTCTTTGAAACTTGAAGATATGTTATCTGCAAAGGTCTTCCTCACAGCTCTATCCTCCAGTGCCTCCCATTTGATGCGCCAAGTTTGTCTGAACCTAGTATTTCGCTTGGTTGGCATGGATTCAGAGAACCGCAAAGTGCAGACAACAAGGTGGTGATCAGTTGATAGTTCTGCCCCTCTTCTCACACGAGTATCCAACACTGATCGGAATAAGTCAGCTGAAACAATTACAAAATCAATCAGTGACTTCTGGTCCATTGCATCCCTGTACCAGGTATACTTATGGACATCCCTGTGCTGGAAGAAGGTGTTTGTGATGGAAAGTCCATTGTTGCAACAGAGATCCAACAAGCACCTCCCATTCGCATTTAAATCGGGGTCACCATTCCTCCCAATCACGCCTTTCCACGTTTGGTCATCAGCCCCTACGTGTGCATTGAAGTCGCCCATCAGGATGACAGAATCTGCACTCCCTCTCCTGCTAAGAGCAGCATCAACTTCATCTAGAAAAAGTGGGTACTCTGTGACTGCATTCGGAGCATATGCAACGAATAGAGAGAGAGACCGTTTCCCTATCTGAAGTCTCAGGAGACACAGTCTTCCACCTAAGGGGGTCCAATCTGCAACATAATCTGCCAGCCGGGGACTTGTGAGTATCCCCACTCCCGCCTGGGCAGTCATGTTAGGGTCGACACCAGAGTAGAAAAGCTTCCACCCTCCTTCTAAGTCCACAGTTCCAGAACCCGGACGTTTCGTAGAGGTAATACCTATGATATCCAGTCGATACCGTTTGGCTTCCTCCACTAACTCTGATTCCTTTCCTGTCATGGAGAATACATTCCAAGTGCCAATTGACAGCACCCGATCCCGTTGTCGCTTTACCAGTTTCTCCTCCTGGGTAAAGGCATGCGCTGCCCCCGACCGCTTCCCCAAGTGCATAGCGAGTGCCCTGGTGGGGCTTCTCGGAGGCATTGCTCCGAGATAACAGCCGGGAGACTGTCGCTTATTTTTCGAACGAGAGCCTCTGCCTAACTCCCGAACGCGGGTGACTTTAACCTGCGCCACACCCGATGCAGTATGAATTTTCTTATTCGTAGACATCATGAGATATATATTTGTTTAGATACTCTTCGTCTCACTTCTCAACATGACCTTTCTGGTAAGGGTGACCCTAAAGTAGCCATGCTACAACCAGCATAGCTCACAGAATCCCTGAAGCACCCAAACCCCTGACCCACGGTAAGGGGGCATATTTAAATTCACTTGAAAAAAAAGAAAAATTAAGAATATTAGGAATAATAATAATCCGGAAAAATCGACGCTTATAAATATTTAAAAGTACAGGTCAAATAAATATTTCAAAATTGGCATTGTCCAGTCTTCATTTGCACCATTCAGCCACTGCCGTATGAAAATAACCATGATCGCCGTATACAGCTTTTATTCTCGTAAAAATTTCCATTGGCGCCCTTCAGCGGCCAAAAGTTGAATAACAGCACGCAGATTATCTTTGGACGGATTATCTGCCATGAACACCCTCTTTTAACTTAATCACAACTCTTAGAAAGATGCAAACAGCTAAAATGTGTGACAGACGCCACATTAGTATTTAAACAATGCATATAAACAACTGCTTTCCGCTGACTAAGCGATACCTTCTAGGCTGCGCAGTCCAAACGGGCTGGAATAATCATCTCCAGTATATAATTATTATTATTCTTATTTATTTGCGAGTATACCTGTTTACTTCTCGCAGCTTGTCTATGTTGCAAACAGCTAAAGGCATCGCCATATTCAGGGTGCTGCAGATAATGGAGGGAGATGAAGGTGGCCTGCAGCAGCCAGCAGTTTCCACAGTCGGGGAGATGGGGTGAACGTCAAAACTGTCATGTTTTTGATAAAATTACCCAATTATCATTTGATGTCGAGCCGATCCCTGCAATCGAGCGGGTAGGCTTCCCGTTATACTACCCTGTAGTTATCTGCAACACACTGTACATGGCGATGCCTTTAGCTGTTTGCAACATAGACAAGCTGCGAGAAGTAAACAGGTATACTCGCAGATAAATAAGAATAATAATAATTATATATTGGAGATGATTACTCCAACCATCAGGTAATGATTTTTCGATGAAAAATGGAAGGAAAAATTCTGCGAACTGGATTCGAACCAGGAACCTCGACTGTCATGGTCGGCGCCTCTACCAATTGGGCTATCGACAATTGTAGAGGCGTGAAGTTTTTGTATGTAGCGGGGGTTTTGTTGGTCGTGAAGTTCATAGAAGAATGTTGCAACAATACCAGATGGGGACAAGAGTGAACAAAATATTGTTGGGCTCTTTTATATGGCGCCAGAAAATATATATTAGACCATTGGTTTCCTATTTCAAATAATCGGTTTGGGGTCCTATACCATCTCAATTTTGATTCTAAACCGATTTTGATACAGGCTTTCTTTTGGTATCATTCATTATAATCTTCCAAATTGTCGGTCTTAGCATTGCTTTTCTTAACAATAATAAAGAGGTCTTCCCGAAATTCATCAGGATATCTAATCATGATGAAGGCGGGAATAAATGCCGAAACGAGTCGAATCTATAATGGTTTCTCTAATGCTGTACTGTAAGACCTCTATTAATATTGAACATTCATTTTGATTTATACTACATAACATTTAATTCAGGCATCTCTCTCTCTCTCTCTCTCTCTCTCTCTCTCTCTCTCTCTCTCTCT
>JAHWFO010057280.1:8110572-8162243 GCA_023313115.1 Rhysida immarginata | reverse complement strand
TCTCTCTCTCTCTCTCTCTCTCTCTCTCTCTCTCTCTCTCTCTCTCTGGGAATTCAAGGTCTGGAAGGCAAACCCTTCCTACTTGAATTCTTCTGGAAGTTTTTTGTTATGAATTACAAGTGAAATATTCCTCAGAATTGGAAAAGCAATAACGTTCCCTATGCCATCAGAAACATCATTTCACTATAATACTTACATGGTAACAACAAACTAATGCCTTTGCCAGTTACATTTATTAATATCAAATCTATGTCCTATATATTTTATCTGAGCATAAGTAGGATGTTCTGGGATATTGTTACCAAGGTAGTTCAGATCAGCGCACCTGTGTTTTAGTTGGAAGAAGACTATTGGGATTCACGGTTGTTGCCTTCAGAATCTGTATATCCTGCAATAAGGCGTCGAGGTAGAGGTGCGCGTCGTTATCGGTTCATTGAATTTGGATCCAGGGTTGGTGCGAATCCAGATGGCGGAGTTTTTTCCTTCCGTTTTTCTTGTTAAGAATTTGGTACTTGAGGATCCACAAAAAAGGATGCTCCATTCACGCACAAATATCAGTGCTCATCCTTTATTGTCTTCATCACATTATAGTTGTACTGATCCTTTTCCCGTCGTCACGGTTATATTTACAAAAGGGAAGGCGCTGAAGGAAGGCTAGTAAGAGAGCAGAGCAATATCTAAACTTTAAACAGAAGATGTTTGGCCCTTAAAGAGAAGGCGACACTAAAAGTAGATTTCATTGGTAGACATGCATATGAATGTTTTTAGCTTATTTTACAACGAACTATCTCCAGATTCTTAAAGACCGTTTGCTATATCTTTTTTAACAAAGACATAAGTACGTTACTGTTGTTTGGTAAACTTTTTTAATGCTTTGAAATATTACGGAAATTTTTTTTTATTATTTTAAAATTTTCCGGAAAACTTTCCTTCTGTATTTCCGTCACTATACGTATTTCCCATAGCGTCTAGCCATGGACGTACAAAATATTCCAAGTAGTTTGGTTAGAAATGGAGACATTACTTTCAGAGATAAAGTTAATTTCACGCATATAAAAAGAGGAGAAGAAAAACTCGAGATAAAAACGATAGGTGGAAGAAGTTTAACTTTCCTAGGGGAAAACTTGTGAATTAAAAAGGAGGCCTTCAGGAGTCGCATTTTCCTATTATGAATACTCCCTCAACAAACAAAGGCTCCCGGCTAAAAATTCCCTTAATATGAAAAGGTTAATCCATCATCGGCGGACGTCGTCTTCAGCTGCCCATTAACAGCCTCCTGAACATCACCCGAGGGTAAGTGAGGCGACTCTTCCCCTATTTTTTCCTCTCTCTCCTTGCATCGCTCGTCACTCGATTTAATTGCCGTGGGATCGCGTGGGTGGGTCGGAAATGTCGCGCGATAATACGTACTACCCTCAATCCCCTTCCTCCCCGCCTCAGGGTTAAAGAAAGCGAAATGCTCCTATCAAATGTCAACTTTCAACTCTACGAAAAAAAAAAAGCAATTTTTTAACTCTTCTCTTTCTCTCTCTTTTTTGCGTGTTAAAGATTTAATGGCGAAATTTGATATTTTCTCTCGATATTAGCTTAGGAATAATAAGATTTTAGGGAGCGCTCCCCTCCATCCCATCAGCAGTGTTTGATTTGTAGGTGGTGCGAGGAGAAGTTTCAATCCTACAGAAAATGGATTATGAGCCCTTCAAGGAAAGTTATGTAAAGGGGTTTCCCATTTACTTTTTACAGGGCTCAATATTTTTTTCTTGTCAGGCCTATAAATTAAAGCAAATAATTGTAGAATTATGAGGAAACAAGAGTTGTTATTCTCTCTCACTTTTAAAACACTAGAAGCATATATTCATCATATATAAAGTGTGTTAGAGCACCCGTATCAGTCATTTTTCTGAAAGATATTGATTCTAGATGTTTGAAAAAAGGTTTTGTCCATAAAATTCTATGATAAAGAATTAATTTTGGTAGTTACATTTTTCCAGAACAAACAGGAATTAAGGAGAACTGGAGTCAACTTTGAAAAATCAATTTTCCTTGGACGGTGAATTGGACCCAATTTCTTGAGCACTCCGTTCTCCTGACTTATCTCCTAATGACTTCTTTTTGGGGGGGCGAATTAAAGACATCATCTACCAATTAAAGTACTGTGTGTAATATGGCTTGCCGAAACAATCACCGATCACTATACAGAGAAGGTGTAGGTTAACTTATGGTAAACAGCCACCAAGGGTCGATTTTATTGGATAGAAACCTTTGTGAAGACCCTTTTTCAACAGTAATCGTTGAGTTTGCTTCGGTAAACCATACTAAACACGGCGCTTATTTTTGGTAGACGCTATCTTTTGTTCTATCGATATCAGTGCCTTCTATGAGCAGTTTCTTCAATAAGCGAATAAATCAGAGTTGAAAAGTTATTAAACATTGTGGTACAAATCCTTTACGGACATCCTCTATAATCGATAGGATATTCGAAAAATTAATAGTTCGATAAATAAAATACTCCTCAAAATAAGCCATGTGAAGTTTTGTACTAAGAGAAGCGGACCTTAAATCCAGCTGCATAAATCATCTTTCAATAATATAAACGCTTATAACTCTATCTAAAGCTTTTATGTTGGTTAATTTTCTATAAATATTTTACAAAATTCAAAATCAAACAATGGATGAAAAATTACATTATCGAAAAATTAAATTTTTTATCCATTTTAAACAAAATTCTCTGTTTTAAATTTAAATAAGCTTGATCAAATCATAAGTTTTGAAATGAGGTATGTAGTATAAATACAGAACAAATATAGTAAAAAAACAGAATTGAAAAATCCTAGACATATAGAGAACAAATAGAGGGCTGAAAACATTATTTTCTATCGAAGAAAATGACATCGTGAACGATCTGCAATTAGATTTTTAGGACTATAAAAATAAAGGTAAATAAAATTTTAAAAATATTGGAGAGAGGAGGTTATACCCTAAGGAAATCCATAAATCTGGTTTCCAATTTCGAAGTTTCAGACTGCAAAGAGAAAATTTGATTATCTGCGTAGATGTTCCTTCTTTCTCTACTTCTGTTTTTAAAAGTTACAGTTTGTTTTAATTTTTTTTTCTTCCTGTGGTGAAAATGCAATTTTAATATCTTGTGAGTTGAACACAAATTAATTTACTTTTTTGTATATGTATCTAAGCAACGTACAGTGAAGTAAATTAAAGTAGTCATTTAATACCAAAGAATCTGTTTCTCTTTCTTCCTTGGTATGTTTCAAGTTGTTGTTTTTTCTGTTATTCAATTAGGAGTATAAGAAATGTTATTTTTAAACCACTTCAACTTATTCGTGATCTGCATACAATGAGATAAAATGTTTAAATAAAGGAAGAGAAACCCCTACGTCGCAGGAACAATAATGATTAATATTTAATAACTCCAAAGAACTGCATCTAGTTCGTTTGTGTTTTCAGAGTGCTGTCTTTAATGCTTTTTCGTTGCGCCTTAAATTTTTAAAGTTTTAAGTCACTTCTTATTCGTTTTATGCTAACAAAACATTTACTTTAGTTCGGTGTTGCTGTGAACATATCCAAGATTTAATTTTGCTTAATCTCGTTAAGTTAATTGTTCTAATGACGGTTGAGTTGTCATTAGCACACATAAGCCAAAGGGTCTTGCAACTCGCCTGAAAATGAAGGCTAGTTCTTCGTTTCACAATGTCAACACAGAATAAATTCTAAATAGTCGAGGATTAAACATGTTACGATGAAAACAAAAGAAAAAATTCGTCGCCTCTACCAAAGGGCTAAATACCACGAGCTTTTAGATACTCGTAGTCCCTGTTAGAATCCAGGTCGCGGAATTTTTAAGTCCAATAAGATAATTGAAGTATATTGGAAGGAATACACAGTAACAAAATTTCCCTTTCAGAAAAGTTCCCATCTCTGCCTGTGGCTTGGTTTAAAGTCGCTTTTGCGTGATGTATGACGTTTCTGTGCTCAGGCCTTCTGTCTAGGTTGTGTTGGTCGGCTTCGGCCTGTCTCTTTCGTCGGCTGCGGCATGTATGAATTTCATCAACCGTTGTTGACGCAACATATAAACACGACCAGCCGATTGTTGACGCAAACACCACGGGCTGATTGTTCACACATGCAAGCAAACAAACATAACCAATTCTATTTCATATATATAGATATAAAGATTATTAATTTCTACGTTTTTAAGAGATTTATCTCTATATTTAGATTTTTTCCATCATTGTGGTTGTATTACACAGCTGTGTGTTAAATTTCAACTTTATAACTTATTTCCAAGTTGCATTTTAAAACCGGACAAACAAACTTACATTGTGCTTTAGTAGAAGATGTTAACTTTTTAGTGTTGGGATTTTTCATGTCTTTAAGAAGTAAAAAAGTAAAAAATTAACTTAAATTTGATACTATTGGAATAATTTGTTATCATTATTCACTGGGATCAAAATTACGGGGAATGGGAATCAGACGGGTACCTTTATTGTATATAGGTAAAGGAGTGAAATTTGGTATGCAGATTCTTCTAGGCAAGATTACATTACTATGAAGTTGGGGACAAATTTCTCCCAGTAGGGTCGAATTTTAGAAACTATTAATGTTTTCAAAAGACATACGATATATCATTCTGTCGGAAATGATGAGAAACGAAAACAGTAAAAGGTAGAGTTTTTTCCTACTTTCTAAATACTGCATTCGAGAGAATAAATTTTTTGATTAAAAAAAGTGGGGGTTAAAAAGTGCGGATAAAAGGGATAAAATATAAATGAAATCGAGGCTTCCGCTACTTTCGTATACCCTACTCGGGGGGATTAATTGCTTGTTACAGTTAAAAATGCCGTAGGTTAAATCCATATACGAAGATTATTTGTTCTTTTTCTTCCGAATCCATTCAAAGCGATTAAAGAATTTTTCAAGATAAAAGTTTCAATGCGAACAGAATAAACATCATTAAACGACATGAAAACTCCATTACATTCATTCCACGTAGCTGTCCACTTAAGGGACTCGGACATTCGGATTAACAACATCTCGATAATAACGAAAGCTGAGCTAGAACGTCTTTTAATAGAGGAAAAGTTTTATTTTCGGGGTTGTTTGGCATAATATTGATTAAATCTTGCTGTTCTATCGTAATTTGAAAATCTCGTAGAAAATAATAGTTCGGACTTCTATAATCCAAAGAGGCATGCTTAGCGATTTCAAATAGTAAAAATCACCATTGCTTCAGGAAGTAAATACTAGACACTGATTTAATATAGCATTTAGACTCGATATAAAAACATCAACAACGGATTTCTTATTTATCTGAATTTGGTAAAGCAGGCTTCCCCAGAGACTACGAATTGAAATACACTGCACCTTTTCTCGATCTAACACGGATAGAAATGCTTTTTATTAAAATACAACGACACTGGAAATTTCTAAGTCTTTAGTGGGATAATGCTATTTTAAGAAAATATTCTAGTTTAAATTCACTGCTGCAATCAATAAATTAGTTGGTTTCTTTTCAAGTCTGTTTCAGTGAAGCTCGTAGGAGCGATTTTTCAGACGAACGAGTCTTCTTCCCATTCGTTTGAAAACGCAACTCTTCTTCACATGGTCACGACCGACCGACAAACTTCGCACGAACGATTTCGAGAATTTCATTCGATTGAACTTTGTCACGAACGATCCACGATTACGTCAGGAGCCAACCAATCACCTTAAGTTACAAAGAAAATATCTGCCAAGACTCCAAGTTTCAGAGATTCTGACCGGGAAACCCAACGGTTTTCCCAATCAATCTTCATTCACTGGAACATATAAAATGCCAACGTCATACTCAAAGTTAATATTCGGAACACTTATTACTGCTTCTTAAATGCCTTCTTTTACAATCTGGTTTAAATTTTTTGACGAAAGTGAATAATATATCAGTATAGTTTAATGTACTTTGTTAAAAATATCAGGCGGTATTTTTAGATTCTCCTCATGAAAAAATACTCATAAAAAAGCGACAAGCAAATGATTTTCTACATGTTTAACACATTTCTTAATAATTAGATGTTACGAAAATATTCATAAAACCCCTCCGAAAAATGAAAGATCCTAACGTTTTACGACAGTGAAGAGTGGCATGGCGTCCATTCTGAGTTGCTTTAGCACTATGTTTCGGAATTATAAGCACTGTCGTTCAGTTAAAGAGAAAACGTCAGATCTCAAAAGGAACTGCAACGAGGCAAATTGCAAGACAGTGAGATCTTTTAAATAACACGTCAAACAAACCAGAAAAATCGCCCGAAAGATGAACAAGGAATCACAGAGAACTTCGGTTAGAGAGAACAGGATACAAAGACGGATTTCCTAACGAAACAACCATGCGCGTTAAAGAAGCCGCTATTTTATGGCAAGAAGAGCTCGGCGAATTTATCCACAAAAATAGCCCATACAAAACTACAAAAAAGAAGTTTTCATTTTAGCTACAAAACAAAGTGTAAACAACAACTCAACTAATATAGATATAAATCTAACCGTTGACAGTGTTGATCATTGAGCGTCTCGGAACATGCCCATCATTCGAAATCCTCTACAGAAATGCTGGGCAACGAGCGCTTAATTCGAAACCCGAGTGCTTAAAAAAGCATTGCAGGTTTGGGGATGTTTTGGACAATACGGGAGCAGAAAGCTGAATATTTTGGAGGATGTCATTAATCCTAAATAGGCTGTACTAGGACTTGCTGCATCGCGTCCGCCTCTCAAGAGTTGGAATGTTTAGATATCGACGGTAACCCTTTGCTTTAACAAGATGGAGTTACCTGACATAGAGCTCAGTCAACGAAGACCTGATTGGAAGCTTATGACATTATTATATAGCCTCGAAACCCACCCAGAACTCTGGAAGATCTAAAAATAAAACATGTATGGTTAGGAAAATCCAGCCCGACAGAATTTTGGTCAAGGTTGACAAGGAAGAATGGGACAAGAATTCCTTACAGATCTGTCGAAACTTAAACTAAAGTAGACCTCAACGTGTACGTGGCTTACCCATGAACACATACTGCGTGAGTGCAAGAAACACCATACTATACAAAATCGACAGAGGGCTTCAGTTTATAATCTTAAATATTCTGTTGTTAAAGTAGGTTCATAGAGTTTTATGCACCTCTTATTCACTTTATTCAATAAACACTATTGGCTTATACAATGTCCATAATTAAAGTTCACATAATTACAGTTCAGAAAGCTCTATAGGAATCAGTATTGATCAGTATGACCCGAAAATTCGTATGACTATGGGAATTTTTTTAGACTATGGGAATTTTTTAGTGAATGAAAAAATTTTTTTTTTCATACGTGGCATAATTAGCGCTTTATTACATTCGAGAATGACACGAATTTTTAACAATTTCGATCAAGAAATTTGTCGTTTACAGTGAGCATTTTTCTTAAATATTGGGCCTTTTTCAGTTCTTTAAAGTTCTGGATTTTCGCAAAACAGTTAAGGCACAATTGCTGTTCTGCAAAAAACAACTTCAGAAGAATGTTGACGAAACACTTCTAATCTCTGTCTACAGTGAGATAACTTATTCAATAGATGTATTCTAAGCTTCTTGTAAGGTGGATAATTTAGACATTCGATCTTTATATCCTTCCTCATTTGCTGCTCTTATTTTGTGATGAATAACTTTGTATTTAACACTTTACTGCAATCTTATTGTAAACCAAAATCATTCAACACAAAATAAGTTCTTTGAGAGCAGCAAATGTTTGCGTTCGCATGTGCAAAGTTACCCCGCTTTATGGTACATCATATGGAGGTGAAAACAGGTCCTTTTATTACTCTTGGTTCTGTCTATCTTCTATTTGAAATTTAAAATTGCCTTCTGAAAGGGCCAATAAAAGTGATATAGACTTGTCCACGATCAAATAAAAACACGAGAACTTGTACACATTCTTAGTATCTGTCTTGTATCTTATTAATGATATGGGAATTTTTTCTCTTGACCTGAAAAGAGATATGCCACCAGAAATGATAAGATCAATCTTTGAGATAGCGCTTTTTTGTCCTTTTGATTGGCCGCTCAATGTTTGAACTTTCCAGAATGTAACCCTTCATTCTTCGAAACTGAGTGCTGTTCACCAGTCTTTTCTTCACATCCAAATTTCTGAGAATCATTTCGATTGTTCTCACCGTCAAAAGCAGACGATGAAGAGATGCTCTTGAAAGGTTGACACTATTGAGGAAATCTGATGGACATGTTATTACATTCTCCACGCTTTCGGAAACAACTGAATCAATTCATAGAAAATAATTTTTCTGGATGGAATTCACGCATAATTTTCGCGAAGATTTGAGTAGAGAGTTTAATTTATCTGAAGAATTAAAAAATTAAAACTTGACACTTTCTATAGCTTTTATTAATTATTGAAATTAATGTTTTAAATAGCTTTTATTAATTATTAGCCGGGTACTGACTGAGTGAGCAGCCTCGCGAGGCAGACGTGTGAGGCAAAAGCTAGGTCGGTCAGGACGTGCCTCGCCCGAGCCATCCCGAGTCGGTTTTTATCGATGCTCAAAGGAGCCTCAGAACGAATGCCTCGCGCACTCAAGAAGGTTCTATCTTGCCAGGTGCTCGCTCGCGCTATGGAGAAAGATATTTTAAAGCTCATCGAATTATATGGTTCTTTTAATAAATTTTGGGATTCACAATGCGTAGAATATACAAATAGAGAGCTAAGAGAAGACGCCTGGAGAAGTTTAAGCCAGGAAATTAACTGAGACTAATAAAATTTGTGTCATTCTTAAGTATTTTGGCATTTACAAGAGTGTAGAGCGTTTCAAATTCAGTCTTAGACATCCGTGTAAACATTTTTTTCTTCATCATCAAAAAACATTTCTTCAAATAATTTGTTTCCCATGTTGCAATCTGTATTCATAGATTTTTTCTTCTTTTTCTTTACAAGATGAACTAATGTAAACGCAGAAGCTGTAACGGCTATCTGTATGTGCGGTCTGAACTGAGAGTAATAAAATGCTCGGTCAACTTGTGGCTCACACTTGCCTCGCGAGGCAAACGTTTGCGCAGTTTCCTTGAAACCGAGGCTGCCTCGCGAGGCAAATGGGGCGAGGCATACGGCCGAGGCTGCTCGCTCAGTCAGTACCCGGCTATTGACATAATCACATATATTGAGTGGCCAATTTATTATGACCACCTGGCAGTTTAAGTAAATCAGCCTGGCCTTCGTTACTAGAGGGCCAGACTGATGTAAAAAAGGAAAACCTAGTGCTAGGTAGTAGAAGTGATTTGTTCGTGAAGATAGGGTAAATAACACGATTTTACAGACTTTGAATGTGAGATGATTGTAGGAGCTTGGAGCCATGAAGCGAATATCAGGGAAACTGACACATTTGTGAAATGTTCACGAGCAGCTGTTGTTCAAGTAATTAAAGACTGGACTGTCAGCCAAAAAACTGGGTCTCAACGTGCAACTTGTGGTCATCATCATCGACTAGTAAATGCTCGAGCAGAACAGAGAGTGTCTAGAATTGTGAAAGGCAATAGAAGGGCACCAGTGCAGCAAATTACGGCGGAAACCACCTATCAGCATCTCATGGGATCCATGCCAAAAAGAATTGACGCAGTATTAAACGCAAAAGATGACCCAACGAAGGACTGAGGAGGTGGTCATAATAAATTGGCCACTCAGTGTATAAACCTTCAATTTAAACGTTTCGGATAAGCAAGTGTTCCTTCTTTAACATATATAAATCTGCTATAACATCAATAAAGAGAACATTCTGCTAATTGAGAAGGAGACCAGATTCACCGGACCAAGCTGTAAATTTTTCCACTTGTGAATACTCAATTTCGAGCAGGCTTTCCTGTTTCGATCGCAAAGTCACCCTGAATAGTCTCTGCTATTATAGCCAATCAGGAACAGGAAAACAATGAGTGGTCTCCTAGGGTCACAGGGTTCGTCTCCTGGTAACGTATAGATCCTCCTTTTGATTCCAAAACAGCTTGAATTCGTCATGGCATTGAGTCTACAAAAAGTTTGAAATATTCTGGTGAAAGTCCAATCAGACCAGAACAAATCAACTTCTGTAAGATTCGACGATGGTAAAAACAGTCCTTATAAATGTTCTAAAGAACTGACAGGTGGTGATTCTGCAGTCTGCGGTAGCAACTAAATTCACTGTCAGTTTTCATGAACTATTCTGTGCCTCTGCGGTCCTTATGGTTTGGTGCACTGTCTTGTTGATATATGCCATCTCCAGAGGGGTGAAGTGCGATCATGAATGATTGAACTCAATGTCGAGCTATTTTGTGCTGTGAAGAGACAGTTCTATAGGGGACCTGACATAAAATTATTCCCTACACCATAATACTGTTACTGTATATTATGTGGTTATTAATAGGTGGCACTAAGGGTCCATTTGATGTTTTCGACAAATCTTATTCTGCACTGCACAACTGAAGCTTAGGACATCATTTGATGAATATTTGTTTGTTCCCTACGTGATCCTTGTACGTATTTACATGGGGCGAACCACTTTTTGAAGCAGGGTGATATCACGAATAAGCTAGAAGTAATACAGGATTATTCATAAAGATGAAGATGATTGATGAAGCAGATTTCATATATTTGTTTCAAACAAACTGTAAAAACAGAAACACATTCTGCACATCAGTGAATAGAGGAACGATCAAAGTTTTACAAGCCCGCCATTCAATGCCACATTGTTTCTTGTTTAAAGGAAAATGGTGAGAAATCGTTTTGTGTGTTGCAGTATGCGATGTCTGATTACATTATTCAAATGCAATGTGAATTCCGCCATCGGCTCAACAAACAGCGCCTCATTTATCTTTTAAAGTTTTTCTTTTACCTCTTCGGTGTCGAGGTTGTTAAATAACCAATGGATCTATTTGAAATTTAGCGTAGCAGAGGATCAGCCTATTGAGACTTTGCTTGATCTTCCAAGCTTGTTAGTAAAGGGACAAACACTAACATCCATGCCCTCAGCGGAATTTGGGCGACTAGATCTGCTCCTTAGCGCAGAGCCCACCTCATCATAAGCAAATATACGAGTCGCAAAAAAATTCGTAGAAGTTGGTTTAGAAAGAACTAGAATTTATTTATCATTTTCAGTAAGGACTAGATTTTACACATTATTATTTAGTAAGAACTACATGGTGGTTATAATTTAAGTTACACCATTCAGTCCCCTCTAGAGCCCGTTCTGCTGGTTGGATTTTGATGAAACTTGGAATACACGTTATATAGACCACGGGGAAGAGATTTTTGCAATAAAAATTAGTTCAAACTTTGACCACTAGGTAAAAAAAAAGTGACATAAAAACAAGAAACACAAATTGGAAACACAAAAAATTATTTATTTACAGCATTTGTTCAATGTGCATTCCATTTGTCTCAATCGCATGTTCAAATTGCCTTATAGCATATTCAACAGTAGTGGGAAGGGCTTCTTGAGGAATTGCAATAACATGGCGTATTATACTTGCTTTCAATCAGGCAGAGTCTGTATGCTTCCTCCGTAGACACGATCTTTCAGGAATCCCCACAACCTGATTCAATCCGGAGAACGAGGCAGTCGAAAAACTTCTCGAAATTACCCGTTCATCTCCAAAGTGAGCACGAAACAGTTCCTTCACTTTGTCGGCAATATCGGATGTTGCACCATCTTGCATGAAGGCAGTAGTCTCTAAACATTCTCGTTCTTGTAAGGCAGGAATGACTTGCTGGTGCAGAAGTTTGCAGTAACGGGCACGGTGATGGAACACCTTTTGGGGCTTTGAGGAGTGTCCTCCTCAAAGAACAAGGGCCAAGAATGAAATCAGCAGTTAAGCCATACCATGCAGTAAGAAAATCAGAATGCAGAGGCTGTCCATGCACAACATTAGGACTTGCAGTGCCCCAGATGCAACAGTTCTGAGTATTCACTGCTCCATCTAGGGTAAAATGCGCCTCGTCTGACCCCAAATGTTCCAAGGCCATGATTTGCCAAGGGCTATTCTGACCAAAAACCGGCAAGCAAAATCAGTGCGTTGATCCGGGTCTTGAGGGAGCAGCTGTTGCACCACATAGATCTCGTATGCATACACCTTTAATATGTATCGCACAACCTTTTGTACCGTAGACCAAATGAGAGACAACTCACGTGACACTGCTCGAGCATTTGCTGAAAGAATATTAAGAACCGGACGCTTTTTCAACCACAGCAACAGCGACTTCTTCCATACTTTCATTTGAAATCCTCTTCCTCTTAGCACACCTAACCCCCCAATCTCTTCAAATTTAGTAATCATCTTTTCAAACCACTTACTTGTCATAGGCTTTTTTCACAAGTCTTTCAAGCGTCGAAATTCTCGCTACGTAAAGCTCGATGTTTGTTCTGTAAAAGCATGGTGAACAATGATTTTACAGCTGATATTAATACCCTTTCTTGCACAGCATGATAAGCGCCACCTAGTGGTCGAAATTTAAACTAATTTTTTTATTGCAAAAATCTCTTCGCAATGGTCTATATAACGTATATTCCAAGTTTCACCAAAATCTCATCAGCAGGGGTCTGAATAGTGTGTAACTTAAATTATAACCACCCTGTAGTTTTAACCTATAGTTACCAGTAAAAACCAACTTCTTGGAATTAAGATTATCATGAAATGCTTGTTAATAATGTACAGGGTACTTCAAAGAGATAGAACAGATTTCAAACATTTATTTCAAACAAACTAGAAAAGACCAAATTTCGATTTTCACCAAGCATTTCCTCAGTTTTAGTTTGACTTCCTTTTTAACTGCAATACATTTTCTGCAAACTTGACATTTAAGATTCGAATTCATGGAGATAATTTAACGACGGCTCCACACGAATTTGTTTTCATTTTCAAAAGAAAAATTAATAAATCATTTTTAAGAGGCTTCAAAACGATTAAGTTATTAAAGAAGCACATAAGAAAATAAAACGATCTTTTAAGAAATTTGTCTTTTATCTCGTGCAATAAAGGAATTTATCCCAAGGGCAAAATAATTACACCCCAAGTGCAAAATTAAAGACAAAGAGAAAATCTGTGATTGTTTGCTATTTAATTAATTTAAAAAAAAAGAGAGCTTTAGGTGATTATATCAGTAGTCGGGAAACGTATGGTTGGGAAAATCGTAAAGCAAATGTTATCTGGATTAGGATTCCTGCAGGGCTTAAACAGTTCTTCGATTTTCTCACCGAAACACGTTTGAATTAATTGTTAACGAAGAAAGTTTCTCGAACATCCATCTTTTCGACGACTTCCTAAATGGAGGGGAAAAGTTTCTTTTCCCTTAAGAGTTCAACGAATGAAAAAACTTATTTGTCTTCTTTTAGAGGATATACAGAACCGATTCGCTAATGACATCTAATTAATTCTTCTAAGAATTCCGTGTTTTCTTCTTAGTGCTTTGATTTTCATTTTCATTTTCAATACAAATACTTAGCTTCTAAAGAGAATATAACTTAATTTGAAAAATTAATGAAATTAATAAAGAAAACTTATCTAAATGGAATGATTAATTTTTTTTAATATTCAAAAGCATTTCCTGGTAACAATCCGAGAAATAGAATACACTTTTAGTTTTAGAAATCCCTGAAACTGATTAAAATTAAAAGGCTGATAATTGATTTCTGAGTCATTAATTTTTATTGCCAATGACAAAATCGAAAACAAACTCTAATACAAATTTATGACGAGACAGGAGAATTTGCATCCCTGCGTTAATTAATTATTATGTTTAGTTCCCATTAATGACAGGATGTAACGTCAATAATAATAATCAAAGAATTATGGGCTGGCTAACTGCTTTGTGAAAAATATATTTTTTCAATTTTTCCTTTTAAATGTTGAATTTTCTATTCATATATCTGAAATAGGAAATCAATTCATTGTAAATAACGGTGACGATTTGCTATTCTGAGCATAACTCATCGCCTTTCCGCGAGCTTCGAATTGTTAGCAGCAGCCCGTATCGCACTCTTAGTCGATGGAATTCGTATAATCGACCGCAGTTGGGAATACGCAAAAGGCTCTATGCTTTTAATTCTGCAACGTTGTATTATTGTATTTTTCCAATAACTATCTAAAATGGATTGACGACGCCTTTAAAACAAAGCAGCTTCTCGCCTTCAATTCGTTTGACGTATATTATGCGCCTAATTGCCTTTTAATATGTTAATACGAAACGAAATTGTTTTCCATTTGCAGATAAAGTTTAGACTGGAATACCATTTTCTTCGCTTGTGTAACGAAATCACGCAATGTAATTGTGTTGCCCGAACGTTTTGCAATAATTGCATTGTTTATTTTCATCTCTTCATTCTAATCGATGTGTGTACAAATGAGCCGTGACGTTTGATTAGACCAATGCCATGGGAGTTACTCGCGTTTTTCCGTAATTAAAATTATTTGTTAGAACACTTTAAAAGATAAATGGGAAAAAAAAATTGACAATCACTAAATAATGATATAAAATTACAAATAATAGAAAAATAAAATTGATTATTAAATTATAAGTTATTATTTTAATTATAATATTTCTAAGAAATGCTTTAATGCTCTAATGCTTTTCGAGGCCGCGCATTTATAATCCGACCCTGCATATAAATATCGTAATAGCGTACTTACAAGGGAACCCCACATAGCCTTACCGCTTTAACAATGGAGTCCTTGTATGGCTATGTATGGTGAAATTTTTTCGTTTTCGTGGTTTATTTTGAAAGAAACACAATTTCGCACTCTCTTATTTTGCAAGCATCTATAGTAGCTTCAGATGAGTGACATATTTCAATTTGGTGGAAATCTGTGACATACATGTTCGAGGGATTCCCTTGTTAGAGGAAATACAATGTACTACGGGGGGCTTGGAAAATAGCAACTGCCTAACATACAAACGCAACCGAGATCTCTCAAGGCGGAAAGGTAACTGCTCAACTCCTAAAGACTCGCTTATTGTGCTACTGTGCGCTCTATCTAGTGGGGTAACACCTGCCACACCTCTCAGGAACCGCATTCTGGCCTATTACCCAAGATTCATGACCATAGGTGAGAATGGTGACAAAGATAGATTTGAAAACAAATTGCTTAATGCTCCCCTAATATGCAGAGCGCACTGTTTTGAAAGGACCAAACTCTCAGTCTAAGCCACATTGATTTTCATCCCAGCCTCTTCAAACTTGGCTGCAAACCGATCTAGTGGGTGTTAAAGGTCAGTCCAAGAAGGCCCAAGGAGAACAAGATCGTCAGCAAAGAGCAACCTTTCCACCAAGCAGTCACCAACATAACGCGCTCATCGACTCGGTTGCCCCTGTTTATGCAGCCCATGTTGAAGGGTCTTGACTTAATGCCATTTATCCGGACACGGATCTCAGAGCTTTCGTACAGAGACTTTATAGCAACCTGTAATTGCCCATTCGCTCCGTACTCTTGCAACACTCTCCAGAGCTACTCCCGAGGAACTTTGTTATATGATTTATCGAGGTCCACAAAGCAAGAATAGACATCTTTTGCATATTACCAGGATTTATCAAAAATTCGCCTTATAGAGAAGATGTGATCCGTTGTGCTTCGGCCAGGTCGGAAACCAATTGCTCCCGACTTCTTTTTTCAAGATACTTAGCGTAGATTCTTCCAGGAATGTAGAGCAAAGAGATGCCTCGATAATTGTTGCAATCCCTTCTATCTCACTTTTTAAATATAAGGGCTCCATCTCCTGTCTGCCATTGTTTATGGGCCTGACTGGATATCCAAACAACCTGACACACCTGAGGCAGCCAGAGGATATCATCCTTATTTAAAGCCTTTAACATTATTACATCGGATTTCATCATCGTCTGAAGGTTTGCCATTCTGACTTCTGCTTCGATGATACGACCGTGATTAATCTCCGCTCCTCATGTGCTTCAGTTGCTGCTGTCATCGGATTACGAGATGCAAAGTGCTGTTTTTACCTGTGCAATACTTCTTCCACGGAGGCGGCGCACTTTCTTTCCAGAATACCTTTTTTGTCGAACCACAGCCTGACTGCAAAACGTCTGATGCAATGCATTTGTCCTAACGTTTTACCATTGGTTGAAACATTTTGAAATTCGTACGAAGTTATCTTGTTTAGTGCCTTCAACAAGTTTTGTTTCATTTCTTTTACGTCCTGAAAACGCCTCCCTTTCAGGGTTCCTTTCATCCTTGAGAACAAAAAGAAGTCGCTGGGGGCAAAATCCGTTGTTTTTGGTTAAAAATTTCCTGACACTCAATGCCGTGTGCGCAGGGGCGTTGTCGTGATGAAGAAACGGTGGACAATGTTTTATCTGCCTTGCTCTCTTCGGTCTTGGTGATGAAGTAGTCTTCTATTGGCTAGATTGTTGCTTGGTTTCTGGGTCGTACCTAAAGATCACGATTCGTCACCTGCGATAACTTTAGACAAAATCTGGATCTTTTCTACCAGTTCTTCTAATTCCTGGCACACAGTCACACGGTTGGCTCTCTGGTCATCGGAAAAGACACACGGGACAATTTTGCTGTGATACGTTTCATCTTCTATCTTCAGACAACATTCGTTGACATGAAATCCAGGCTATTCCAGCTAGTTTTCCTCCAATCCAGTTGTTATACGACGATCAAACATGATCGCATCACGGATTTTTTTAATATTTTCGTCCGTTCTGGAAGTCGAGGGACGTCCCGGTCGTAGTTCATTTTTCGAATGACATACGACCACTTTTAAAACGAGAAAACCACTCATAAACCCATGTCTGGCTCAAAGCTTCCTCTTTCTAAGCCCTCCGAAGCATTGCGACAGTTTCCCCCTCTGATTTCCCTAAAAAAAGAATTGATGTTAACATCTTGCTTTTTCATGCCCGCCATTGAAAAATCGCCAATCGCGTTCAACAGCCCTTACGAAAATCAGCCATACTGACCGCTCAGATGTTCCCCAAGGACGATGCTTGCTCAACTCATGCGACTACTTCTTCCACGGGCTAGATTCAAAACGGTGTCTACTGCACGCACATATCGGATGAATTCAGAACTAGCACACGAAAATAAAACATTTCTCTTATTTTTGCCCCCCCCCCTAGTATATACGACATTGTCTATTCTATTGTGGCGGAACAAGTACCCATCAAAACTGCGGGTACATTTCCTTTAATTTGAAAGTGAATGGGATATAAAGTAATAAAAGATAAGAAAAATTCTGCGACCTGAGATCGGATCAGGGATCACGAGATACCGTCTCACCAATCTAACCAACTGAGCTATTGTGGATACTCGTACAGCCATTCTCTGACATCTGGCTGCCATGGAATGTCATGGAAGATCATAAAGCACATTGAGATAGTATAGCTGTACGGAATGATCGGAGATAGCTCAGTTAGATAGAGCGGCGAGACGTTAACTCGAGTTCCTGGGTTCAATTCTAGTTCGCGGAATTTTATTATTTTATAATAATCAATCTTTGGGGGATACATTTTGAGCCAGACTTCAAGATGTATAAATTATAATGAATAATAAGAAAGAAAATTTCACGGCCTGGGATCGAATCAGGGACCTTCGTATAACCGTTCCGATACTCTAACCAACTGATCTTCTAAATAATCAGAAAAGATTCAGAAGCGAGTAATATTTCTACTGTAAATCACTTTTACGAAATAGTCCCAAATGTAGCCTCCCACCATATTCTCGGTATCACTATCTTTAGTAGAAGTGTTCAAAGTGAAGTTTATTCCGATGCAATTCATGCTTCTCTTTCGTGTTACCCTTGATTTATCAAGATGAGCATCAAGTATGTGGACTTTGAAGGACATTCTATAAGCCTCACATAACGTAACAGATATTTTTGTGAAATGGATTTTTTTCCACTGGAAGTGGACATTTCATACGGAAGACTAAGTTTTGGAAAGTGTTAGCAAGGTCCCTAGGCAGCTCACACAAGTGCATATGGAGAACTGCATGGCATACAGTTTGGAGCATTTGCTTCGGTACCACAAGGAGGGACACTCCCTCCTTGAGCACATTGTGGAGATGAAAAGTGGGCGTTTCATTACACCACCGAAACGAAACTAAACAATTTAAGACACCACCTTCCGCAGGAAAGGTCATGGTTACTGTTTTCTGGAACAGCCAAGGTGTTTTTCTTGCTGATTTTCTGCCCAATGGAGAAACAGTGAACGCTGCTGCTTATTCTTCCACATTGGATCGGCTACCAGCTGCTTTGCGCCGAAAGCGTCCGCAGAATGCTATGGACGAGGTCATCATTCGGCATGACAATGCACGTCCCCACGTTGCTGGATCAGTGTCGCAAAAACTGCAGTCCTGGAAGTGGGAAGTCCTACGTCATCCAGCCTACAGTTCAGATCTGGCGCCCTCGGACTTTCAGGTGTGCGGACCTCTAACGCAACACCTTGCTGGCACACGCTTCCAGAGCGACAATGAGGTGAAAACAGCTCCCAGCCGAACGAATTCTACGACGGGCATCGAAAAGCTGCTTATATGTGAATAGTTATTATGTTGAGAAGTAGATCAATGTTCTTCGTTCAAAATGTATATAATGATTTTTGCAAATACATGACGGTTTTGCTGAGAAAAATTTACTCTTTACTTTTTGATTTCCCCTCGTAATTGAAAACTTGTGTTTTTACGTAAATCTCAATGTACGGCATTTCCTTTTTGGAAGATATCTCATTTGACTTTATTTTAAAAGATACTCAAAACGGTTACAATCATAGTTCATTAAAAAAAAAACGTTAGTTCGGTCCTTTGCGCAAAGATTTCTTTCAGAAGATGTTATGATGATTGCGATTGTTTTAAAGAGAATTTATTGCAAAAAATTCTTGCTTCAGAATGGAATTATGAAACGTGTTTATGTTCGTTTCAAATAGGAATGTGCGCAAGGCAGACTTCTGGCTCCTCTTTTTTCTTAACTTGTACGAATGAGCACAAATTCACCTCCTTGTGAAATACGAGCTTGTGTTTCATTTTATCTTTTCCAAACGCTTTTAATATTTATTTTGCATTCCTTTATAACAAGAAACCGCACGCAAACATAAAAACGTAACGAATGAGACCGAGGAAGAGAATGCGTATAATTAGAGAAGAGAGAAACAGAGAGAAAAGAGGCGGGGCTGCGGAGGTGACGAGGCGGCTGTTTCGTGCGTCACCAAGAGCCACCCGACGATGGCTCCTTCAGTGTCAACCGAGATTCTCCGACCGTGTTGTCGGAAATGCCGGACATGGTACAACGCTCGTGACACGAGATCTCCTCATTATTCTCCTCCTCCAAATGGAGTTAATTATTCGACGCGAAATGCGTAGAACGAGAGCGGGTGTGACGTAAGTGGCGCCGCGTCGCGATCTACGCAGAAAGAAGAGAAGGCGAGATAGAGAAGAGTTAAACGGAAAGAGGGGAAGGTTAGGGAGGAGAGAGAGAGAGAGATAGTGAAGGGAACAGTGAGGCGAGGGTGTTATAATGGGGTCTGGGGAATGTCTCTTCGGCCAGACAGAGATCGAGTGTTGTTTACAATGAGCGCACCCGTCGTTTATTTATTCCTTTGGTTGCGAGAAATTCTTTTCGCTCTTTCTAATTGGCTGATCACCGCCGCCAGATTAACCGATCTAATTAAATCCTTCGCCAGAAACCCAAAGCCATATTAGTGAGCCTTGTCGTCGGGTCAATATCGACAACCAATAAAGTAATTGCTTCTCCATATGTCGTCCAAGCCGCCTTTCCCTGCAGCACCGTCCGTCTGAATGGAATCATGCTCCGCCCTCTCTTCTCGGGGAAAATTAAATGGAGATGGGAAGCACTCCAAATCGTATTCCTTTAAAAAATTTCTCCAGACAGAAACGACTTTCGAAACACTTTCCGATCTTTCTTCTTCTTCTTTTTTTATATGTGCTTTTGTGTTAATATTGTGCCTGTTTGTCTTTCTCGCCACTCTTTTTTCGAGGATTCTCCCATTCCTCTTCGCGTTTTATTAAATTTATATGAGTTCTAAAAGCACTGTTGTCTTTTAAAGCTACAAGGGCATATAACTTAAAGATCTATTTATCATTCAGTATTTGCATATCAAATAGCAAAAGTGAATTCTATTTTAAGTTGAAATCTGAATTTTTAATGAACACCAAACTAAAACTCTTATAGTTTCAATGAAATCGGATTAATCTATTTTATATTTAATGATCCAAGTTAATTATCTCGAAGTAACCAATTAACGTGCAACATGTAAAATTTCGTTTCACATTTAATGATCATCCAATATTGTACGTGAAAAACGATAATAACGATCTATAAATGCTGCATTCAGTTTCTCAATTCTCCAATAACATGTCAAAAAAAACTAATAGCATTTTCATATTCTTGAATTCAATTCGAACCAGTTGGGTTTTAAAACGAACTTGTTTTGAATGTAAACACTAAGTTGATTAGTATTTGGCATATGTTTTAGAATGGTGGCATCATTATTTTTGCCTGCCTTTAATTGCATAGACATTTAATTCCATTATGTGGGTATTGCATTGCTCTGTCGGCATGTTCTAAAGGGAGCACAGTCTCTTCATTAAATGTTGGCAGCGTTATTGAGATGGTAATTAGTTTCCTCAAGAATTCAAAGTTAGAAAAAAAGTGAATGTTGAAAGTAAATGATGGCCAGCCATGCAGCCACGATGGCCAATGTAGCAGAAAAGAGTCGAATCTATTCAGGACGGATTCCCCTTTTAAACAAATATTCTGATCCCAATAGAGGGCAGATAGTTAAAGAAAAGAAAATATTTATTTAAATTATCTTATTTTTTTTTTACGGCGATCATCCTTCTTGGATTATTCAAACATTATCCTGGCTACCTTCCCATCATTATGATTGTTCAGTGCTTCTTTGTAAAATTCCACCCTACAGTGTCTTCACGTATATTCTGGCATAATCAATAATGAATAACCTATCGTTTTTATGATTATCTGATAAATCATGTGAATTAAATCATGTGCGCCTTCCTTATTTGCATTTAATTATACAACTGAGCTTACCTTAAAGCTTAGCTGCAATGTAACAAAATAAAGGTACACATTTTATATTCATACAAGGAACAAAAATCTTAAGTGGATAAAACTTAAGGCTATTTTCTCGCCAGTAGAAGAACAAACAACAAAAAGGAAATGTCAGAGTGCAATTCAGGCTGGTGAGATGATAAACATATTTTTGAAAAAAAATTCATGGAGCTGTAAAAGTTCAAGCCCACTTGACCATCCGTGTAAAGAGATGCCATTAGCGGCGGTTGTTCGGTCCAATTACGGCGAAGGGGGAAGAAGCAAAACAATCCGTACTCTCCTGGGAGGAATAGAAGAAGTCCACAATTAGTGATGAACGGACGGAGGTCTTCAACGCTTTCACGACTTCACTTCCTACTCGTAATGACAACGATTAAAAATTTAAACAAAGCTGTCAAGAAAGTTGTCCTCGCCTTCTGAAAGTCAAATCACTTCGTCTGTAAAGTAATCTCGATAAGATTTGTTCTTCAATATGAATGCATAAATAAATGAGCGAAATGGTAGGAAGTGTTATGCTTCAAATTTTGCATAATTAACCAGCGAAATTTAACGCTAAGCGTAAAATGAGAAGACGAATGTCATTATTCCAAAAGTTTCACGTGGAAATAATCTAAGCATGAAAGACGTATATATGCTTAAGCATACATTAAAGCGATTAGAAAATTACAAAATAATTAACAAAAGCAGCGCACGTTAATTTATTTTTGCTAAAACTGTTTATGAGAAGTATATGTATTTAAAAAAAAAAAGTTTTAAAAAATGAAGGGCATGCTCCGTCAGTTTTGAAATGCACTCATCTGAATGTTTGGCGTTGATCTGCATATCACTTTCTTATTTCTGGCATGCAGATAATACGCTGTTTAATTTACATCCTTTTTTGCGCATTTTAAATAATTAAAATATCCTGGAGAAAATTACGACTTTTGATTGTAACACGATGTTTCACTGAAAATTAATAAAATATTCTGAGAATGTGATAGATAAGAACATTGAAAGTGAGCATATTTGCTTGCTTGGTAATATTTATTCTTTACATTTTTATACAGGGTGTCTAGGAAGTGTCTTTCCATTCACTTTATTCAAAGAGTACTATAATACATAATAAAAAAATTGAATACAAGATGGTAAGACCCTGAAAAGGCTGACGTTTCGGATATCCTTTGTCAAAGCAAAAAGTAGTACTAACTCTTATTATCAATATTATTTTATCCCTTTATGCAATATTCCTTTTATCTCTAACTCTTTTGATAATTCCAATTGACAAATTGTAGAGCATCGTCTAATTAGTCTAAATTCATTGACAAAAGATTAATCTAAACTGAAGGAACATATTGTCATCCATCGCTCATATTGATGTTTTGAATTAAGAACTAGTTTTGCAGAGAAGCCACCCGGCTTTTTTTTTTGACAAAGTAAACTTCGTGTATCTAAATAAAATTCAGGAAAAAAAAATAAAAAACGACAATTCATACTGAGTTTACTAATAAATCAAAAAGGAAGCAATTACGGGACTAATAGCGGTCTAAACAGAATTAAACTCGTAAATGTGTTATTAACAACATTATACAACCTGTGACAATAAAGTTCGGTGAATGACCTCATATTGCGAGTGGATTGCTGGCTTACATGAAACAGCAGTTACTATCCTTCAAAGTAATCCCCGTCGATGGTAATGCACTTCTGGAAACGCCTGTACAAGTCCTGGAAACTCCTGGCGTAATCGTTTTTAGGGATAGCCTTCAGTTGGGTCGTAACATTATGTTGGATGTCTGGCCACTTCAGGGGGCGTCTTCCACGGTGTTCCGGCCTCCTCGGAACCGTTTAAACCACTCATAAACACACTTCAAAGTGAAACCACTTTCTTTGTAAACTGTTGTCAGCATTTCATGAGTCTCTTTCGTTCGCTGATACATTTTGGGTTTCGACCACGCGCACTACACCTTCACTCTTCAATGTCCTGTTTAAAAACTATAAACACATTCGCAGCGCTGATTCTCTCAAATTTGTTTAAACATGTTTCGACCTGTCTGGGGCAGGATACGACGGTAGCGCACTCTTAGGACCGTTAGCAATATGAGGTCATTTACCGAACTTAATTGTCAGAGGTTGTAGATGTCGATATCCTGTTGTGCTCATTAGTTGTTGCTGATTGGCTGGTGGAATAAATGACATTAGAGAAATCTTATCAACTTGATTTGTTATGGGGATTGGATTCAGAATCTCATGGACAACTCAAAGCCATTAGGATAGGCGAGAAATCCTCTTATTCTGAATCGAATGTTAATAAAATTTTATATGTCAGATGTGGTGATACGCAAGAGACGTGTGACTGTTAAAAGTAAAAATTAGTCTTTTCTAATCGACATTAACTTCCGAGAGCGATAGACACAAAGCTACAGCAAACATAATCTAAATCGCAATTCACTCTTGCTTATCGAAGGATCTTCGGAACTTAATCTGCTTATTGAATCTTTAGTAGCACTAATAAAAACTCTTAATCCATCACTCCAGCCTTTCTTAAAACCATAAAGTATGTCATTAAGCATATGTCACACGTTCTGAAGAAGACGCGTTTTGATTTACGTTATTTTCACCGGCATAAATTTACAATGAAGAATAAGATGCACACAATTTATTGCAGCACAATAGGCTTGTCCACCAATCACTCGACCCACTCGAGATTTTTAATTAATGGTGAAGACAGAAAAAGGACGAGACTAGGGAATCGGGTTGATATCAAAAATTGATTATTCGAAACTTATTCTGGCATTTGTATATTTCGACGGATTCGTATAGGAAGATTTTCTTGGGACATTTTCTTTGGTATTTTTATGGCATTCATTATTTCTTCTATGGGGCCAAATTGGTGTTTTTGGCGAAAGCGGAGTTGCTGTCTCCTTCTTGCAAGATCTTTAATGTTCCTTGTGTCTTTCGGCGAAAAGTCATTTTTGCTAAAACCTACATAGATAGCCTCACAAATGTTTCATGCCATACGCAAGGGGCTTGGGACTTTTTTGATGCAGTCTAAGACTTTGGGATTTTTATAGTGGGTAATGTGGGCTATATGTAGGACCTTCTTTCGAAAAAATGTCTTCTTGGACTTCGATACACTTTGACCATTTCTCCTGCAACGACGTTATCTCTTTTGAAAATGATTCTTTCGGCTGCTCTGCAAGCCAGGCTGTCACCGCTGCCTTAACTTCTTCATCGCTCGAAAAACGTTGGGCCCCTAAAATTTTTTTTCAAGTGTCTGAACAGAAAATAATCTGAGGGTGCCAGGTCTGGGCTGTAGGGTGGATGATTAAGCTCCTGGTGCACACAAACTCGGAAGGCGGCTTGCCATCGCCCCCTCCTTTGCGAGAAATTTTACCACCGATTGTTGTTCCAAATCCACTAATTTCTTGCTTGACTCACGCATCGCTGCATGCTTCATGCTCTCACAATTGCACTGAGCTGAAACCACGAGTGTAGGACATTTGCCACACCGGACATTTGCCATACTTAAATGCTTCAGTATCCTTCTTTTTCAGAGAAATTCTTGTAATTAATAACTATAAAAGAAAAACAACTAACTATTCACATACGGAAAATAAAATTTTTTTATTAAGTAAAAGGTAAACAATAATACTAGAGTGTAAAAATTAAATAATAACATAAATACTTATGTGAATAATAACTATAAAAGAAATACGACAAACCGATCACATACTGGAAATTAAATATTTATTCAAGGTAAACAATAACATAAATGATGGTGTAGGACTTTCAATTCAATCGGAACCATAATCGGTTTCATTCCGGGTCCCACTTCTGCTCAAACTGGCAGTTTCTACCAATTTCGCTGCTGCTCGCATGGAAACATCGCTAGATCAAGCTCGACGGCGATTATGCATGATAATTCCGAAAATCCACCAAAAAAGCTGAATTAATAGGAATCAACATCAATCGATCTTTATAAAAAATTTTCACAAAGAAATATTATGAACACTCGATTATAAAATTGTAAAATATGGCATACAGTTTTACAAAATAAATGAAGCTCTATAAAAATCTTTATTTTAAATTAAAATAAATAAAATAAATAGATAAATAAAATTTTAATTCAATAAATATGATGGTGTAGGACTTTCAATTCAACTATACAACTTTACAACAAATTACTAGAGTGTAAAAAATAAATAATAACATAAATACTATGTGAATATTAACTATGTGTATAATAACTAGTTGGATTCGTTAATAAATAAATACAAAGTTGTATTTTTTAAATAAATACAAAGTCCTACACCATCATATTTATTGAATTAAAATTTTTATTTATCTATTTATTTTATTTATTTTAATTTAAAATAAAGATTTTTATAGAGCTTCATTTATTTTGTAAAACTGTATGCCATATTTTACAATTTTATAATCGAGTGTCATAATATTTCTTCGTGAAAATTTTTTATAAAGATCGGTCGATGTTGATTCCTATGAATTCAGCTTTTTTGGTGGATTTTCGGAATTATCATGGATAATCGCCGTCGAGCTTGATCTAGCGATGTTTCCATGCGAGCAGCAGCGAAATTGGTAGAAACTGCCAGTTTGAGCAGAAGTGGGACTCGGGATGAAACCTTTATCACCACGTCGTCCACAATCGTAATTCTTTATTATCGAATATTTATCTTCGGCTTCGTTTACCCTGACGCATTAATTATGGTTCCGATTGAATTGAAAATCTACACCATCATATTTATGTTATTGTTTACCTTGAATAAATATTTAATTTCCAGTATGTGATCAGATTGTCGTATTTCTTTTAAAGTTATTATTCACATAAGTATGTATGTTATTATTTAATTTTTACACTCTAGTATTATTGTTTACCTTTTACTTAATAAAAAAAATTTTATTTTCTGTATGTGAATAGTTAGTGAAAGATACTGAAGCAGTTAGGTGTGGCAAATGTCCGGTTCCCGAAACCACATACGCGTCACATCGAGACATGTAGTAACACGCACGGACTTGTTTCGACTCGCTCACTCTTGGGCCTCACACAGAGGTAGATATATTATTGAATCCTCCTCGTATAATGCTTAAAGTAAACTTACTTATGATACGGACGCTTCTCTTTCAATTCCCTTATAGTTTCTTTCTTCTATTTATTAGTATTTTAACAAACAGCAAAACAGTACTTAAAAAAAGTTTTCTTGAAGTCTCAAGAGAAGCTAAAAAAGAACTTATCAAATTGCACTGATAGCAAAAAAAGTTTTTTTTTTAATCTAACGAAGTAATTTCATTCAATACTCTAAGGCAATGGATTGCACAGTGTAAGTTTTTGGGCCTGGATTTTATGCGTCGACTATCCCTCATCATTAGATTTAAGTCTACGCACTTTGAATAAACTCATTAAACGCCTTTTTATTGCTCTCGGCGTGAATGCTTTCTTTTTCGGATTGTTTTTAGTCTTCGTTTGATTGTATTCTTTGCTACTTCCGACTTCATCTATTGGTAAATTGTTTCTTCAACTTTCTTATCTCCCTCCCTCTTTTTCCTCTACTTTTATTTTTATCCCAAGAATTGTTTCTTATACAACTCGTTCGTAGTTTTTATTCGTGAAAAAACGAGTTTGCCTGCCTCGAGCGAGGCTTTGGAAATTGCTCCAATTACAGCAAATGATTCACTTAGGTTGTCACACGGAATTCTAAACAGGCGAAGGAGACGACGACATGCATGAGGCAGAGGGGTGGGTTTGGCCAGAAAGAGTTTGGGATGCTGTCTTTCCTTCCCCTTTCCAATCCCCTAAACTTCCATTACCCCTACAGGAATCCTCCCAGCACCACTAAAAAATGCAAGCGGAGTCGTGCGTGTGTTTGTCTGGACGCCTACCCGCAAACACCGATGGAAGATGAATGAAGATGGAAAACGCCGCAGTGCCATTTGGATTCCCTCTGTCTCATTCATGAATCTCCATCCGTGTCAGAAATGATGTCTGGGTGAAAACGGTACGTCGGATATACTTGGAAGCTAACATAAATTCACGAGTGTTTCTTCTTGGGGTTGTTTTTCCTGGCTTTTTTGAATTTTAAAATAGAACCTAGTAACTTTTTTTAAAAAAAATATATGTTATTTCAATTTATAGCGAACATTTTAAAGATTGAATAGTATTCTAAGAGAAAATTATTACGAATAAACAATGTCAAATTTATTAGAATTCACTTTTCATTTTTAAAAACTACAGGACAGAATTTATTAATTAATTTCGTAGTAATGGAGACAAGAACTTCGTACTATGCAAATGTAATTAACGAAGCAGATTTTACATGATCTATCAGCGGACGATAATAACTGTTTCCCACCACTTGGATTCCACAAGCAAAGCGAAACAGAATGAATCATTACTCTTTTGTAAAAATCAATCACACATGTAAACATGACAGCTGCATGATTTGAAGAGCAAAAAAAGCCCTGTCTTATTCTATGGTAATGAATCCTATATTGCCGAGAGTCACTCGTTGAGCTAATATATGAAATTCTATCCACTCACCAGAAGACTGAATATTAAGGCTTGTTATCTTGAATAAATCTTAAATATTGTTTTTTAATCTTTAAATATAACAGTGTAAAATTCTACCATGCAAAAATGGCATTTCATAAGAAACGATATAATACCTTATGAAGAATGCAACCTCTGCAATTTCAATGAACCTGTAAACGTTTGTGAGAATTTCTCGTTCCGTCAACAAATTAGTTTGTATTCTTTAAAGTTCTTTAAAAATGGTGGTTGTATTCTTTAAAAAAATACCATAAAAGAGAGACCATCTCACCCATACCTTACTGGAATATTCAGATTTCCCAATTCCTGCAAGGTTTTCGAAAAAACAAAGTGTACTGCGACTTTTGACTTACCCTGTAGAATACAATCGGTGTTTTGTAAATTTACTTAATTCAAACATTGCAGCAAAGTATTATCAGAATATTTCTGCGCCTTTATAGAATTTAATCCTGTAAAAGAAGCTGCAGTATTAGTAAAGCCTTATTCCTTACTTCGAGTCACACTTTTGCGGAAGAAATTTGTTGTGGGTGTGAGCAAAATATTAAATAAACACCGAATTTGTTGGATTGTTTCACTGTTCTCATCTATACAAGATAAACTAAAACAATAGGGGCAAACTTCAGGGGATGATTCCTCACAATAAAAGCAACAAAAAAGTTCATATCAACGTATGTCCGGAAATGGGTAGTATCTATGGAAATGGCAATAACTGTATGCATAACATCATGCCCCAAAACAATGCAGACAAGTTATTTTTTTTCTGTTGCAGAGTTACTTTTGAGTGATCGTCGTGCAACGGTGGTAAAATGGTCCGGTATTCATATCAGGAACAAGCCAAGATTGCCTTCATTTACGAGAGGCCACAGGGATGTACCAAGAAAAGTACTCCGACAGACAGCATCATCCGAATCACAAAACGTTTGCAACCATCTTTCAGGTTTTGTGTGAGAAGGAGTCTTTGATGGAAGTTGGGTCCTTTGAAGACAAGGCCACTTCGAACATCATGTGTGTAGTTGACACAATTACTGCCACAGTAATGTCATGTTCTGTTCTTATTGCTCTATTACAGACAAACCATCCATTTCCGAACCTATGTTCATATGAAATTTTTTGTTTTTTATCTAGTTAGAATCACCTCCTGAAGTTTGCCCCTATTGTTTTAGTTCACCCTGTACATGGAATAAAAATTATGGATATATTTGCATTTTAGATTCTTTCGTGTATCACGTTACCATAGAACTGTGTTATTATATTCTGCATTTGTATTTATGTAAATAAAGTAAAACCTTTAAATTATGAAAGCCATCTAAGTTTTCAGAATTCACAAATTTCGTACGTGTTTTCTTAAACATAACACATGAAAAAACTTTTGAATGAATTTGCCTTATTCTTAAAGGTTTTTGTGCGTGCTGGATCCGAATCTGCTTTTAGATTTTTTCTATCACGTCATGTTTCTACTAGGTAACCACAAAAGTTCTTGCAGTTTTCAATTCCGGAAAACGAAATGATGTACACAAAAAGTTGCGTATCGCTAATCCCCAAAGTAATCCCCATTGGCATCTAGCACCTTCTGCCAACATGTCTCCAGCTAATCAATCCCCTGGGTGTAAAACTTGCCGGTCTTAGACTCAAAGAAGACCGTGAGTGTCTTTCGCAGGTCCGTATCATTGGTATAGAATTTTCCACGAAGATGGTTGTCCAGAGAATAGAAAAGGTGATAATCCGTTGGAGCAAGATCTGGTGAGTAAGGTGGATGACAAAGTTCCCCAGACAAGCCGATCTATGGTTTCCCTGGCATTGTCATGAAGGAAGAGTACCCCTTTGCGATTCACCAATGCTGGCTCCTTCTGCTGCAATGCCTGTTGCACACGTTCCAACTGCTGGGAGTACAGGTCCCCAGTGATGGTTTGGTCAGTTGATAACAGCTCGTAGTGAATCATTTGGCGTCTAGTCCACCAGACACACTAGACTACGGGGTTCATCAGAAATTGCAAATTCTCCCGACCTGAATTTCTGGAATCAATGCCTAGCGGTGCGTTCATTTGTCTTCACTTCTGCACGAGATGTGATTGATCTGAATACCCAACAGCCCTGTATTTATACAGGCTAACCTTCCTGCTCCCCCCTGACAGATTTTGGACCACACTGTACACTCATTTGCATATCTTCTATAACTTCCTTTTATGGCAACATAAAAACGGCAAGAACTTTTGTGGTTACCTAGTAAGTTATGCACATAAAGACTGCAATGTTAAAGTAATGAGTGTGAAGAGAAGTGGCTGCAATGTTAAAATTCTCAGGCCCCAAATTCTGAATAACTTAAAATGTTTCATTGAAAAACAAGATAGGAAAAACTGAGATCAGATACGGATTCAGCACAAAAAGCATAAGGAATCAGCTCTTAACGTTAAAAAGTATTTAAAAAGTTATTTTTTGTTAGCCTGTGTAATTACAAAAAATATTTTCCTGGAAGATTGGATTCGAGTATGTCTAGTTCAAGATCTATCTCTAAGGGCTTTCCTTGTGACCATTTAATAAATGTTAATACATCCCTCAATAAAGAATAAACAGAAAAAAAGTAAGATTTAATTAAAACTAAACATAAACGCTTTAATGGTTTGCTTTTCCCTAAAAGTAATAAAAGATGACGGCTTTTTTTTTTAAAGTAAAGAAAGATTAATAAAGAAAATAAGTTTATGCGGCCTTTCAAGTCTTTAATGAAACTTAATGTCCCGGAAAATCTTAATGAAGTTGAAGTAGTGGGGAATAAAAAACAAATCATTAGATTAATTAATTGAAAAGCGTGAGTAATTAGATAATAGGAAGAGACAGGGAAGTTCAAATTATTAAACCCAATTTCTAGTTTGAAAACCAATTCGAGTGAAACGAAATTGATTTGACTGGCCAGCTGTGCAAAATTAAGCGATTTTTTTTCTCCTCTCCTTTCCCTATATTCTGTCATCAATAATTAATGCACTGTCTTTTGTTCTTCAATTATTTTAAAATCGTTGCTGGCATAAATCATTTCCCTGACAACTTAGCTGTAATCAAAGAAAGTTCTGCAGTGGAGCTCATAAAACCAAAAATGTTAAACTTCCACCCGACACTTACAATTTTAAATATTTAGAATTCGTTTGTCCATACATGTTGTTAGAAAGTTCTCAATGTACCTTGAAAATCGATACGTTTATTATTGACTGATAAAAAGGTAAATAAGAAATTATATTTATACATAATCTCCATTATGCTTTATCTTACCTTTCCGTATTCAAAAATCAAGATTATTCTCTCAATTATTCAATGACTTTATTGAAATATTTGTTGATTGCAATATAAGTTTGCTTTATGATTAAAAATGAAAGCACTTTTGTTGTGAATACGTTTTCTGTAGGCTTGTTAATGCTTCTTTTTGAAGTAGTATTGAAATCAAGAATTTAACACTGGGAAAACCTTAAATGGGTTCATTCTCATAAGCTCCCATAAGCATTTAAGACATCGATCCTGCATCTATCGACGAAATGGAGACTTAGAGGTCGTGAAGAATGATAGGAGAAGGCATTTGGGCCTATCAGTCTTAGGTGAAAGCATTTTATCGTCTTAAGTGCTTTTTAAGGAGTCCGAAGATAATGGTGGTCATAAAGTGAGAGTCTAGACTGCGGAAAGCATACGAAACGTTGCTCATGAAAGACCCAGTTGTTATTATAGAGCTAGTGGTTTGTATGGGGGCAGACATTATCATGCAACAAGAGAACATCCTCCGTGAAATTGTTTGGACGCTTTCGTTTGATGACCGAACAATTTTCATTTTTGAATATCCCAATAACAGCTGTATGCGGCGAACATATTTCAGAAGCTCATGAGTTCTCCTTCGACTAAAACTCTATTAACACAAGTTGAGGTGCTTTGAATGAGCACGTGGGTTTCGCATTACACACGATAAGTGGATGATAAAATAATTAGCAAAACTTCAAAATATGAACGTAAAGAGAGCAATATGCAGAGATATTATAACTTTCATCTGAACATTCTCTTACGTGTTTACTGAATTGAAAATGAAATGCCCAGTATGTATGAAGTGCCCATTCTGAGACCCTTATCACAATAATAATGTATAGAAAATGTGGAAATTAGGAAACTTTCCCCGATATTGACTTTGAGAAATACCAGAGCGGTATTCGAATCACTTTTTTTTTTTTTTAGGCAAGACCTCATATTAAATGTGTTGCAAATGTCGTGACTGGTTTTGGCAAATAATTTGCATTATATTTTTTGAAAAATATTGGGAGAGATGTCAATAAATGGGTCGCATTAGAGCAAGAATGTTTTACGTAAGAGTCAGTTGGCGAAAATCGACTTAAATGCCAGTTTCAACGTCAAATTTGAATGATTGTCCCAATCTCTTACATCAAGTAGTTTTTTTAATCTCTTACATGCATCATTTGGAAAACCTTTACTGTTTTAGAAATAGCATCAATCTTTCGAAAATACAATTGCCGCTGGTTAAAATTGAATTCATCCGAGTGACTGCGAAAGCCATAGCAACCAGCCCATAAATAATAGAAATAAATTTTAATCACTGGATATTTTATTAAATTGCGTAAAATTAGTGCAATTGTCTATTATTAAATAGTAAATGTACAAGATATAAACTTGAGACTTATCAACTTTAATATAAACTTGAATTCTCAGGAGCAAAAAAAAAATCTGAAATTGAACCTTCACAGGCCATAAAAGTAAACTGGAAGCTATGAGACGAGATCCTTTGCAAAATTGATCTCTCCAACAAATTCACTATTGATTTCCTGCTCAAATAAATGGTCTCGATTTAATTATTTTTCTTCATTATCCAAGAGGAAGATGGAGCCTGTGCTGGAACATTTATGAGCTTTCCCAGTGCGCCCGCTAAACCTTGCCCTCGAAAATCGCTTAGCTCCGCAGCCAATTTTCACAGAATATTTAGCTGCATTACATATGAAGGGCAAAAAAAATAGAACATTTTGTGTAAATCACAGTGTTGGATAGTATTTCCACAAATATTTGGTATTTATAATTTTGTTTATAATTCGTGTATAATTTAAAAATTAAAATTATACCTTGTCGCTCTGTATAATCCTGAGATTTTCTAAGAACTTTATATTAAATTTATAATGGCTGAGATATTTCTAAATTTATATCTAAATATTTGCATTAATTACGATTTCGTCATATTTCAAAGTTTTGTTAAATTCGTCAGGAATATTGTTTTTTTGGTTTAGCTTATTTCCATCTCTTAGTCACAGCAACCTCTCTCGTCTTTTCTTTGCCATGGGTGCAGATTTTATTCTCATGGACGATAATGCACGTCCCCACAGAGTTCTGGTGGTGGAGGACTTTCTGCAAAGTGAGGGTATTCAATGCATCGAGTGGCCAACAAGATCTCCGTGCTTGTCTCTTGCTCTTTTCTTTTCTTTGTGATTTTACTTTTTTCTCTTTGTCTTCTTTTAGTCTTTCAAGCAGGTGGCACATCACCATTTCTTATTAAATGTACGAGGGGGCATTCAAATTTGACCTGGACTTTACTTTTTATAAATTCAGGAAACTACAAAAAACACACAAATACCCGTTATTTCTCAAAGAACTCTCTCCTTGCTTCTCTATAGATTTTTTCCAGCGTTCTGGAAACATCTATATACTGGTTCTGTAGAAATCTTCAGGCTGATGTCGAAACCACGTCAGGACAGCCTTTTTCACTTTCTCATTGGAGGCGAACCTCTGCCCTCCCAAGAACTCTTTCAATGGTCCAAAAAGGTGATAGTCGCAAGGGGAGAGAACCGAGCTGTGATAAGAGGATGTGATAAGATGTCCAATTTGAGTTCCGTCAGTGTGTCCATAGTTAGCTTGGCTGTGTGTGGTCTGGCATTGTCTTGCAGAAAATAAACACCACTGGTAAGGAGTCCTGGTAGCTTTTTCCTTAGTGCCGGCTTCAGGGACATCCTCAAAATGTCACAGCAGTAGGGTGCATTTGTGGTTCGACGTTCTTCCTGAAAAAAGACATGAATGATACCCTTAATGTCCCAGAATACAGTCGCCATCACTTTCGTGTCATCTTGAATTTCTTGGATCGTGGTGAGTCTGTGTGTCGCTACTGCATGCTCGCACGCTTGCTTTCAGGAGTAGGTGATGAATCCATGTCTCGTCGGTGGTCACAAAACATCTTAGGAAGCTGTCACCTCCCCTGTCATATCGCTGCAGCAGCATGGAACAGATTTCCACCCGGGTTGCTTAGGGACCCAACTGGCACAGATCTTGTTGAATTTCAGGTTGTCGTGGATAATAGTCTCTAAACTGCCAGTGCTGATCAGTATTGAAGCCAATTCTCGGACATGAATCCGCCTGTTGTCCCTTATCAGCTCATTTGTTCGTGCGATGATACCATTATTGACAGCAGTTGCTGGCTTTCCTTACGAGGTTCATTGCCGGTGGATTCTCGCTCTCCTTCAAACTTTTGGCACCAAGCAAAAACGGATGATCGAGACAAACATGACTCGATGAACTGTCTTTGAAGTCTCTGATGAATTTCAGATGCTTTCACACCTTCGTTGTGGAGAAACTTGATGATAATTCATTGTTCCACTTTGGTCGACACATCGCTGTCCGCCATTTTGTTTAAACAAACAATCGGTTTCATGGCAACCCGATGAGCGGTACTGCATGACAGGCGGTAGTTGCCATGCCAACAATGAAAGTTTAGATTTTTACAACAATGAAATTTATAAAAAATAAAGTCCAGGTCAAATTTGAACGCCCCTCGTAATGCCCTTTATTGTTACAGTAAATTTATTTTTAAGCAAAGCAATAAATAAGATCCTGAAGCACACAGATTTTACCTTAACTATAAAAAGACAATAAATTTAAATATTGTGATTTTAGTTGAAGTATTATAGAGTGGAAAGGAAAAATAATTTTACACTGTACCAAAATAAATATCTATACTTTAATGATAGGAAAGGCCTCTATTAAAAAAATAAATTGCATATGTATTAAAATCACTCATTTCTTCTCTCTAGTAAAAAATAATCAGTTCTTTTCATTGTTTGCAAAGTTCTTTGATAAAAAATACTTGACTCCTACTAGTAAAATTTAAGAAAATTAAGGTTCTTTCCTGGGCAACATGGAAATTTCCATCCCGAATTTTTACAAAGGAAAATTATTTTGAAGGAGGCATTACGAATTTTTTTAATTAAAACAATTCGGAATATTTTAATAATAGCTCCATTATTAAAGTATTCGGTATTGCTTTACCTAGGTCTTGTCCCCTTCATTTGTTTTCGAGCAATACTAATCTCCACTATGAACATAGTTAAGAAAACTATTTTATTAAATTTTTTGTCCAAGGTAGTGAAATATATGGTTAAATATATTAATTCTGAAAATTTAAGAGTCAGGCTCACTTTGTCATGCTTTAAAATTTAACAATTGTAAAGTAAATGATTTTACAATTTCAGCTAGGAACAAAATGAATTTCTTTACGCAAAACAATATAGTAAATGTTGCAATTTAAAGGAACGATGCCCCTCACAAATCTGGACATAGTTGGTAATTTGACGTATGTTTTGTAAAAATATGCAGGATTATAAATTAATTGACAGCAATAGGCCTGGTCTTTCCCAACATCCCCCTGATGATTTCATGACACATGATTAGATCTTTAAAATACACGTTAGGGAATTGCCGCCTTGAAAACTTGGTTTGGTTAAGTAAGGCCATATATTGGAAAAAGAACGACATATTGTGGAGCTTTCAGGGCACTCTTTATAAAGACGAGCAGTGTTTTAGATCAGTCTCTCTGGTATACAGTCGCCTCTATCTTTCTCGAAGTGTCTTATATTCGATTTTCATTTACACGGAAACAACAAGACAAACAATAAAACTATCGCGGAATCATAAAGACTACTACGAGGGGCGATTGATAAATTTTCATTTTTCATTTTCATTTAATTAAGAATAATTACAGAATCCAACCAACCAGGGCCAGAATGGCCGAAGGCCGACGAGGTAGGTCCCTGGATGGAGGGAAAATGAGAAATACATTAAAAAAATAAGAAAAACAATCAGCATAAATGATAATATGAAAGCGATAGATTAAAAGGGATTGTAGGAGAAATTAGAGAAATATTTCTTCAGTCTGCTTTTGAAAATGGATAAGGAAGGGGAAGAGCGTATTTCGATTGTTAGATTATTCCATAGTCTGATTCCTGCATTAGTAACGCTCTTAAGTTGGTAAGAGCGTTTAATCAGAGGGAAAGTGAGAGAGTCATTATTCCGTAAATTATAAGGTCCTAACGATTTAGAGTTGAAGTAGTCAAGGAGAAGAGAAGAAACGAACTTGTTATTTAAGGCTTTAAAGATGAAACGCGCAAGATAATAAGAGTGCAATTGAAAGATGGGCATAATGCCTGCTGAGGGAAAGAGATGGGAGACGGGTCGGATTTTTTTATTTTGAACAAAATTCTGACAAACCATTTCTGAATACGATGTAAGCGTTTTAAGTTTGTTTTGGTGGTACTACCCCAAAATTCAAGGCCGTAAATAAGTGATGATTGTATGAAAGCAAAATAGAGTAGCAGCAGAATGTTTTTAGGCAGAAAATGAAGCCCTGAGAAAAGACCGAGCCGGTAGTTTAAAGTAGAAGATAAGTCATTGATATGGGCATCCCAGGAAAGATTATAAGAAAGATGAATTCCAAGAAATTTATAAGATTTAGTAGGAATGAGTTCCTTTGTATTATAGTGTAAGGTAAAATTAACTAAGTCAAGCTTTTTGTTACGTTGGTGGAAGATTATATAAGTGGTTTTCTCAAGATTTAGTTGGAGGTGATTTTGGCTGTTCCAACTTAATAATTTGTTAAGTACAGTATTAAACGAGTGTTGAATCGCGGAAAGAGTAAAGAGGGTCCAAAGCTGCCATTCAATTCTGGTGTCGACAACAACTCCGGAATTCCTCTCCGACGGGTTCACCCAACTAGTCACGCGTTGGCGCAATGCGTGGAAAGGGATGGGGACTATGTCGAAAACTGAATAGTGCATTACATAGAGGACAAATGTGAGTATAAGATACAAAAAGAATTTTGAAAATCGGTTAACAAATAAAAAAGTTACAGCCATGTAGACCTTATTTATCATTCGCCCCTCGTATCTAGACTTCTACTAGATAACTGAAAGGTCTGGCGACATAAACAGTAGAAACAGCTATAATATTCAATGACATATGTGATTTAAACTCGCTTTCAGAATCGGTTTAGGCAGTCAAATAATCAATTTGGGAGTTAAGAGTTAGATTCAGTTGCTCAAGCGTTAGTAATTCACTTACGTGCTCGTTTATCCCACTTTTTGGCCGACTTGCTAAGAGCAATACATTATACTGAATGACTTCCTATAGATGCTTATTTTGCATAATGCACAGTCATTTTGCATAATGAATAATGTTACTTTAAATATGGAAACACTTCCAAGTAAAAGGCACCTTAGCACAAGAAATGCGGAGTGCTGCAACTTTTTCATTCCAGTGAAGAGAGAGTTAACCAAAATCCAAGGTGTTGACGGAGACGTCGTAAGAGCATGCATTTTCTTAAAGTAATTGCAGCTAAAGAGCTCGACTTTTCTATCCTATTACGTTTCTAACATTTTTATCATACATTGAGCCTGAATTTAATTTTTTTTTCGGTATTGAGTCATTCAACCTTGATTATTTCTTTCTGTATTTGCTTTTCTTTTCCATTTACTAAGATAATGAGAAAATATGAGTTAAGGGACTTTGGGAAACTTATTATGAGCTGAAGAAAAACAAGATTTGGAATTGAAACAGAGACCTTTAAGCTATACTAAGATAAAAGCAATCAAGACTCTTCATTACTATCATCTTACTGTGGAAATTAAACGCGTGCATACGTATTTTTCAAATTCTGGTTCGAAGTAATTTTGAATAAATACTTCTATTATTTTAGCCAGAGAAAAGAAATTGAGGTTAAGAGATGGGAGAGGTAAAAGTAGCTGGGTCTTATTTAATATCGTCCATACAGAAAAATCCTTTCTCGATTTTGTTCTAAAATGGAAGTTAAATCCACCTCGGGTGAGAGGATATAATTTGTTTTCTTACGTCTCTCGTTACGACCACGGGAGATTCCCTCCGATCATTTATCTGGTGTAAGGAAAGCGGCAATAAATCTGAACGTTTTAGGCCTCTTTTCGACGAATTGAAGACGTTGCCTGAAATGACCCCCAACAGAGTTGTAAGAGCGGGAGATTCTGTGCGTGATTTCATCTCCAATTTCATCCCGGTCTCTCCCACCTTTCACTCGAAACGTGCCGAACCAACTCGATCCTCGACGCCGCACCAACCATCCCATCGAAACTCCCAGTCTCTCTCTAATTTCTCATCGATTTTTGCACCACTGAAACATCTTTTGTGAGTTTTGAAATTCACTAAATGAAAACCTCGCCGTTTTACGAGAATTAGCAGTTGGCCCTCTTTATAGGTTCTCCCCCTAAGCGTTTCTCATATTTTAACGATCTATCGATTTAAGCCCCTACATTTTAACGCTTAGAAAGTTCGCAATTTAATAATGATAATTCTACTGCTTGTAATAATAATAATAATAATAATAATAATAATAATAATAATAATAATAATAATAAAGTTCGAACGCATGAATTTTGTTCATGTTTTAAGCAAATTTAAATTTGAACCTTAAACAGTTGCTTTTTTAAAGATAATAAATTAAGTTTATAAGATAATAAATGAAAATGTTTCAGAAACATTCTTTATGAAAATTTTATTCTCTAACCTGAGAGTGCTATTAGAGAATTTCATTTATAGCAGCATCTTCCTTCCACCCTCAATTTGCATCTGAAATAGGATACATGCCCATCGCTTAAGATTAAAGCCATGTCATTTTAAATAAATGAGAACAAACGATATAGGTTGAAATTAAATTATTTAATACATTGTGACTAAAAATAGCCTAATAGATAATGGAAGGAGAGTGGAGGAAAATGGTAGATTTCCACCTTTTTCTCCCCTCTTACAGCGATGAATTTTGGAAATGAAGGTGAGCACCATTGGAAAGTCCAAGGGGGAGATGCTTATTGCGTCGTAACTTCTACGTAAAGGGTTTTAAAAGTGACAGAGACTACACGAGCCACGATGAATCGTCTGCGTTATTAGAATGGAGGAGGAAAAACTTATAAGGATTCCGGAGCCGCCATAGCAACGAATATCGAAAACAATTCTACTGTTATAAAATATGTCGATGACATTCACGTTGCTTCTTGCCTAATGAACTGATGGCGGAGTTACTTTCTTCTCTTCCAACAAAGCATGCATGCAAAAGAGAAAAGCCGCGCTTTAGGCAAAGTGATATCGCGGCGCCTCTAAAATTTCGTGTTCTAAGCAACTAGTAAGTTACCTAGGGATATCGCGAGTTTGAATCGATTTTTCTGGAATTCGTCCTGGAATTTGTCTTTTTTACAATTTATACAACATAAATAAGAATGATGGCCAAAGGAATTACGACACGACAGGTTATTTGCCATAACGCGAACAAAAAGTTGCTTGAAAGAGACTGAAATATTGGTTACTTGCAATTTTGGTCAAATTGTTTAGAATTACACTGATCAACGTCCGAATTTTTTTCTGCATAGATATTTGTATTGAGTTTAGGGCATTCACTTCAAATATGCAATCCGAGTTTATGTATATAACAAAAAACATGTGAATTAACGCAATCTCAATGCTTGTTAAGCTATTAGACATTATTAATGTAAAGAAATGTTAATGTGAAAATGTGCCATTGCTTCCAAACTAGAGACTAAAACTATATATCAGGTTGGTGAAAAGGTAATGGCCGATTTTTACTTCCTTGTACGAAGTAAAGGAAGTATTGTATTCGCGAAAAATTTCGGTTTTTCAGATTTCAACGGAAATATACATTTTGACCATCCCTGAATTCATTTTGACGTGTTTCGGCGTGACTCAAAACGATTTCAACATTTCTCAAAAACGATTAACCGTAGAATGTTGAAATTTTGTATATAGGACTGTTGTAACATCTAGTTGTGCACCTACCCTTTTGATTGCAATCGGCTGGACCAAACATGTGTATTTGTGGTGTCCACCACAGATTTCCTTTCATGTCTATGGAGTTTTGTTTGCGGGCAGCAGTTTGTGACGTCAGAGTTTGAAGAACTGTATTTGGAGAACAGAAACGGCTGTCAAAATTTGTTTCAACAATTGGAGTTTTTAGACAACAAAGAGAGAGACGGAAATACGTGTCTCAAGAATAATGAGAAATATTTCCGAAAAAAAAAGCATTCAATAAAGCTTTATACAAGGGAGTCCCGTGGTCCCTACAACAGATTTTTTAGAAAACAGGTTATTTTTTGTTTTTTTTAATTGTGCGTTTTGCATTGTTTTAAGAATGTCAAAATGAGTAATTTATACATTTTTCTTTCAGAATCTGATTGCATTGTCAGTAATTTTCTGCTATTCGCACACTTGTTCGTTCCATCTAAAGATCACATTAGACATGTCTTACTCTACAAGTTTCGTAAAGGTGCCAATACAAGCACAGCTTGGATTGGAAATATTGCTTCATTTTCCATATTCTCCCGACCCTACTCTTTCTGATTATCACTTGTTTTGGGGACTGCAAAACCATTTGGTTGTTCTGAGGTTGATATCAAAACAGGAGTTGAAAATGAGTTGGAATCATATTTAGCATCAAAATCTAAAGAATTTTGCAAGCGTGACATTTATAAGCTTAAATCAAAAGTTTATTATTAAAAAAAATATGATATTTTCCTTTTTAATAGAGATCTTAAAATCGGCCATTACCTTTACGTGAACTTGATAATCAGCCTTGGAAGTTTGAAATTTTTAAATATTAATCGTGTGAAATAAGAAGTATTTTATCGTTCGTTATAAAAGGAAACTTAATGAAATTGTTCGCTTAATCTGCTTAGCGTTCACAGGGTTGCTCCATGAACGTACCTTATGCAATATTGGTTTTGATAAATTACAGTATTTCGTGGAAATTCCTGAAGAGATTTTCAAAAGTGGATGTGTTTTTCGGATTGTCACTCTAAAATTAATCATGAGCGAATATTATCTTGCAAGAAGCAAGATCGATGTAGACCAGTATACATTTTGTCCACAAATTCAACCAAACTCAATTTTTCCCAATTTACCTTTATGATAGTCTTCACTTCAAAGTTGTTAGCTTAAATCCAGCTATAGGTGATCATTGCGGTAGTAACAGGTAAATTGCGCTGCGACGTTCTTTTATATCTTCTTTACGGCCTTAAATGGTCTCTTAATGATTACTAAAGGGCGTGATCGTTAAAAGATCATTTATGATGCAAACATTTCAGATCGAATGACGAGATAAGTAAGATAGACTAAAAAAATCCGAACAAATGTTTTTAATGATTGCGCAATAAAAAATAAAAAAAAATTAATATTAGGGATTGGTAAGCAAATTCAAGTTTTCAAGTGCAGTTCCACTTCGCCAAATGGATGATTATATCAGTTAATCAGTTTGTCATTTGGATGGTTCAATTAAACTGTTTTATTTCTATAGTAAAAGTTTACGTATTTCCCTTCTTAAAGATGCCATTGTTATGCGATACTCAAAAGCTTTCGATTCTTTAAATTTTCTCTCTCTCTCTCTCTTTTTTTTTTTTGCTGATGATCATGAGGCTAAAGATGTGGATTTGTGTAGAATCTGAAATTTGCTAACATAGCGAGGGACAACAAAGATGTGTTAACATTGCAAACAGTTTCTTTGCCTCCATCAGTTTAAACAGCGCTAAAGTATTTTCGAATTTTCTTTCTTGAGTTGTTTTCTTTTGTGCGTGTTTTTCGATAATGGGTTTTTGTGTGCGGAGTTCGTTCCTGATGCTGTCGATAAGACTCGGCTTTTTTGATGGGATTTTTCCGTTTAGGAGGTTATTTTATGCAAAATAGGCGCTCCGTGACATTTTTTATTACCTGCTCGTGCCTGATACCTACTTCACTGGATAATAATGAATCGTCGAAGGCGAAGGTTATGGTCTCATCGAAATTATGTTTTAATGCCCGGCGACTATACGTATTCCGTGAGGATTCAGAATCATAAATCAGACCCACTAACCATTTATCAAGAGGTACAGCCAATGTTAACTTCGAAAACTCTACTTCATAAAACTAATTTAGCATACCCACTTATATCACTGATCTAAAACAACATGAAACCTGTACCTTATTGTTTTTAATGGTGGAAGTCTAACTCGTTTTTGAAGTTAGTTTATTAGGCGTCATCTGACTATTTAAAATAGAACTTATCGATTTCGAATTGTTAAACACGAAACAATTTGTCCCCTACTGAAAATTAATGTTTAGGTCTTTTTTGGAAATTTATCGATCAGTTATGTGTTGCGTGATACTTCCTATCTATATGAAGTATATATCCTGAAAGGTAAAAAAATGGTATATCCTTCTTAGTTATTGGTAACATATACGTGAACTAAGAAAGTGCTCCTTGACGAACCCAACAAATTTCGCTAATGTATTACTATGGTTTTTTAACCAAAATACGAGAGAAAAGTGAATATTTTCAACGATAGGTTATCTATGAAAGTAAAATATTATAAAGGTTCGTGCAACAAAACATACATACCGTCTGTCTAAGAAAAGAGTGTGCGCTATAACTTTCTTGGCAACACAGTAGAAAACTTTTGTGGCAACAATGATTATCATCCTATATCGCGCGCTGCACGAACGGGCTAATTCAAACGCAGAGAGTTTTAGTACAACTGTGAAATAGCAATGAATGCAAAATATGCGAAATGGTTCGAAGCATTATCATGATGTCCATGCTATCTAGTATCACATTGACTAAAGAAAAATAATAAGGATCGGAAAACGATACGGTAGAATGTTTATTATGCCTTACGCGTTTCGGTGTTACACCATCTTCGGAGGCAAAAAAGCTACAGTATGTGAATTTGGCCTTTGCCCGAATTTATACAGAAAGGAAGAGATGATTCACTATTCGTGTGAGGTGCAATATGATTGGTGGAGAAGCGAAGGGAAAGATAAGAGGCAGACCTAGTAGTAAGCTATCGTGACGTCGTCTGGTCGTGGGTCTGTGCCGGCGTCATTAAGGAATTCTAAGAATTCATCTCTTTCGAAAGTGTTGTGCTTGTTTAGTAGGTTCTTGCGGTCCTTAGGGTATTGCTTTCTTATTTCCATCTCTTCGTGAATCAGAACTTTTGCTTTGTTAGCGCCAGTTTTCTTGTGTTCGCATGCAAAAGGTCTGAGAATGTCGTAAGCAGCCGCTGCACGCTACTTAATACAATCAACGGCATTTGTGAGGATGTGGGTGAAACCTTTTGAAGACCGCAAAAATGTCGCTGACCTACCGGAACGAGGCGTAACAAAAAAAAATCACTAAACAAAAAGACAAAAGTACTAAATTTGAGGGAGAAAAACATAAAATGCAGTATGGTGAAGAAATGTCTCCAATGTTCACAAAAAAATATGGATCATGATTGTGGCAATATTTTCTCGGATGAATCCTCATTTTGGTCACGTGATTTCCTAGGTCCAGAATAGTCATCCCCAGAATCAGAACTTTGCACCGTACATTTAAGCACCCTATAAAGATCCTTGTCTGGGGTTGTTTTTCAAAGAATGGATTTGGGAATTTTCGCATCTTTACTGGAAACCTGAACGTTCAAGAAATGACCAGAATCTACAAAAAGAGTCTGTTACCATCTGTTCGAAGATTGTATGGAAGGATACAAACAGGATTCTTAGAGATGACGACGACCGAAATATCATAGTAGGCTCTTCACACAACATAGCATTGCATATTTAGATTGGCCGTCTCAGTCAGCTGATGCCAATCCTATAGAAAATGCATGGGGTTACATGAAACATAAGCTTTTCAGAAAACGCACATGGAATTTGAGCCAACTGACTCGAAAAATTCGACAGATTTGGAAGCCTTTACCGCTAGAGTTTGCTGTCAGCTTAGTAGAAAGAATGCCCCGGAAATGTAAAGACATTATCAACAACGACGGCGATTGGACCACATAATAATATGCAAGCGCTAAACTTTATCTGGAAATAAACATTTTTAAAGTTATAACGCACACTCTTTCTTAGACAGATGGTATCTTGGAAACGAAGCCATATCGGTCCATGATGCTTATGTTTTTTATTTAAGAAAAACCGTCCTAACATGATAACGATTTGTTTTGATTTCATTAAAGAATACACTCAAATGCCAAATTCATGGGATAACTGCTTAGTAATGTGTCGAACCCCTTTTGATCGACGAATGGCTCGACGAATAGCGATAACTTGACGTGGCATCGACTTCACAGGAGGCTGGAAGACCTCTGGAGAGATGTTGAGCCATGCCGTCTGGATTGATATTCACAGATTCTGGTATTGGCAGGTGACGGATCTTGGTTGCATGGGTTCTTGGTTCATGTCAAGGTCGGAGCGAGCTGGCCAAACTATTTGTTGGAACTCTCCTGAATGCTCTTCAAAACAGTTCCTCACAATTGGGCATGATGACTTAGAGCATTATTCTATAGGAAGACACCATCATTGTAGAGATACACAAATTCTATAAAAGGGTGAAGCGTTCAATGATGTTTCTAGGAGGATCAATGGATCCAGGCCAGGCCACCTATGGAACCACCATCAGCTTGTACGGAGCCTTGTTGACAACTAGGGTCCAAGACATCATAAGGGCTGCGACACTCGGACTCTTCCATCAGTCCGATATAACTGGTACAATAGTGATTCGTCGGTCCGACAACCGTTTCCAGTCTTCCAAGATAAGATACATATAACATGTTCACGAGTCCAGTAATGCGTTGTGTCCAATGTTTTTTGCGTTAGCAGTGGTACTCTGGCAGGTCTTCTGCTACATTAAACCATGGATCTTAAAACACGCTGTACCTATTGCTAAATATGGGACTGGAAGCGCTTACATTGAACGAGGCAGTGATGTTAGGTTAAGTTAGGTTCAAGTGCTGTGGCTTGTCGGTTAGAATGAACAACTATAGCCAGATGCAAGTAGTCACGGTTGTCCGTGGTAGGTAGTAATGCCTTCCAGAAGGTATTACCTAAACACACAGGGCATCGTGGATCGCGGAATATTGAATTTCTGTACAACTTCTGAAATGGCGTGCCGCATGTCTCGTTCGAATTAAGATAGTTCTCGCTGCCTTGCCATGATCACAACGACCAGGATGTAAGGAGATAGGGCGCAACCGTTGTCATCATGTGTCCATGACAGTCGTGTTCAATGTGCATACTTCTTTCCTATAACTTTTGTCCTTTGAGTGTATAAAGAATTAGTTAAAATTTTGTTAACACTAATACAGACTGTGTTATCATTTATTCCCTGCAAAGTGTGTCCGGGCTTTAAATGGCACTGCTGCTCGCTGGATTTTGTGTCTTCAACACGGTGACGAACAGGTTGAGATCGCCCTGTAAATCATCTTGCAAAATTAATGGTGGTGTATGCATTTAATTGATAAATTAAATTTGATTAATCCTGTATATGAATCTTAGAAATCGATTGAAAATTTGTTTTCGAGAGTCTATAACAAAGAATGAGAAGCTGCATCGTTTACAGCTGTCTTGTCTGCATCTCCAAAATGAACACGTCATAATTATGATTAGTGAGCTTCTACTTTAATGCAAATGATAAATATTTTCGCATTTATAAATTTCCTCTTATTACTTAAAAATATATTTATAATAGTATGAGAACGAAAAGCCAACCAAACCATGAACTTTAACCCTCAGATAAGAAGACTTTAGCTTAACGAGGTTTTGTATTTGTTTGCTAAATGGGCTTATTTACCATATCTATCTGTCTTTTTCTCTCACGTTTTCCAACATCTATGTTTATTCTCAAAGGCAAGCATTCCGAAATTAAAATTTTAATTGGCTTTTGTTTTAAATGAATTTTTAAAATTAATAACAAAGCACGTACCTCCTTCTCTATAATAAAATTTTATACATTTTATAAATAGCATAGTATAGGGAATATACCTTACAGCTATACATAAATATTAAAGTCTTCTGTTTTGAAATGCGTGTATTCTGTACCATATGATTCTCCTAAAGGCGATAAAATAGACCCGTGTGGTTTTTTTATTTCCTGTAATGTCTTCCATTTGGTTGCTTGTGATTTATAGGTATACGTTTATGGGCTAGTTAATATATTGTTTTTCTTACGACAGATAATAGCAATTTAACTCCAGAAAACGGCATCTCTCTAACGTAGATTTGACAGAATTTATTCGATATCAAACTATCATATGTTAAATATGTAAAGAAAAATTTTCCGATTACCATCAAAACGGGTAATACGTATAGTGACATAAAAAGATTAATGTTTCAAAGGAAAAGACGCTATCCCTACATGTTTGATGTTTGCTTTTGCTGTCATTATTAACTATGGCAATTTTCTCGTTTTTTTGTTGTTGTTTTTTTTTTGTTGTTGTTGTTTAGCGTAAACATAAACAGAGATACTTTATGATATTTATTTCCATCAAAAAATTAACGATCAATCCTCATAAATTGTTTCTTTCTTTTCAAATGAAAGAAATGTTTCGATTTCCAAGAGTTTTAATTTAATTAAGGTTTTTATACAGTTTTAAGTATTTAATAATTAAAGATCTAAAATAAGCTTGAAGGTGTCTTGATTAATGAGGCTGGTTTTTTTTAAAAAAAAGAGAGATCTGAAAGCGAAAGTGTAAATACATTTGTGCTAGTGTTGACTGGATAAAGATGAATAGCTTAAATGAAAAGATGAATTACGGAAATGGCAAAGGCTAGATTTATTTTTAAAATCTCATGTCTTGTGTCTCTTTAAAACAAAAAGAACATTTGAACGTTACACGAACCTTTACAGTATAAAATCTCAATTCGCATTTTGGCTTCATTCTGTCTCCTTCCTTTTTCGGCTTCCAATCTTTCTAGGAGCTTTCAACATTCTTCCGTTTCTCTCATTCGTGGGAAGGCCTATTGCTTTGTTTGTTGACTTCCAGCCGATAACCTATATTGCAGAGCCTTGATCTTTTGTTTCTCGGTTTCTTACATTTCTGTTAGGAAAAGATTCTTTTGAGCAATCCAAGAACGAAGTCATGTCGCCTTTATTCCATCGAATAGTTTCTATTTCAGCTGTAACTTCAAAATAACACAGTTGCACCTTACACTAAAAAAAAAAAAAAAAAAAAAAAAAAAAAAAAAAAAAAAAAAAAATTGTCCATCTGCATAAAAGAGCCATTTTTATATTTTACATCCTTACGTGTATTTCCAATTGTTCATTCGCAAACAGCATTAATAACGGATTTTTCTATTTATTGAATGAAATTTATACTAACATGGGAACTATCAGAATTTGTACAGGGATTTTTGTTTGTGCGCAAGAACACCTGGGAAGCGATGGAGTTCCGCGGTAGCGGTGGCGATAGCGGAAGTCAGGAAAAAAAAACAGGACGGCAAGGTGGAAGGAAAATCGTTAACAGCAATCACCAAAAAATTGCAGTTACAGCAGTTTGCAAAACCTTATGTTTGCTGTACAATTATTCGTCTCGATATAATTTATAAGATGAGGTAAGCATCCATAAATACAAAGCACCGCGAAAAATACCCCCCCCCCCCTCACCAACGCAAAGTACAGGGCTAGCAAGAAATAAGTTTGCCACTTCAGAGGGCGGTAGAATGCGTTCTATTGGTCCAAATGAGATAAAATTTGAACTACAGATAATTCAAATGATGCGCTTGACATTTATTAAATAAAAAATTTTAGTACAAAAATCCACAGTAATACACATAAACACATAAACTTAGGTGTTGCTGTAATACGCATAAACACATTTCATATGCTTTATCAATGTGAAATAACATAAATACAAAGAAATATATACTAAAATATTTTAATTAATAAATTTCAAGCGCATCATTTGAATTATCTGTAGTTCAAATTTTATCTCATTTGGATCAATAGAACGCATTCTACAGCCCTCTGAAGTGGCAAACTTATTTCTTGCTAACCCTGTATTTCCCTCGACAGCCTTGCCCTCGTTTCACTCGCGAATACATGACGTCAGCCCCGGAAAATTTACGAAGATTATCGAATTTATAAAATAATAAATTAAGGAAATAGTTATTAATTACTATACAGATTCTTTTACTAGATGGCTAATTTTTAAAAAATACGTTTGTTGAGAAAGTTCAAAATTCATTCAATTGTCGTCTGCTGCTCCTTTGTAGGAAATAGTTCCATTGCTTTTGTGCGTATTGTTGAGCGGTGGAGGAAAGAAGTTCTGTCAAGCCCATTATTACTGACACCGCTTTACTCCGCCGTAACAATGGAGTTTTTGTATAGCTATGTGTGCTCAAATTTTTTCGTTTCGCATTTTTATTTGAAAGAAACACAATTTCGCGATTTCTTATTTTGCAAGCATCAATATCTACTTTTAGGTAAGTAAAATATTTCAATTTAGCGTGAAACTGAGATTTGGGTTAGATGGTTCCTTGTAACTCACATGATGCAAACCGGACGGTTGTCTATATAATATTAGTACTGTCCTTTTATGGATATAATGTATCTCAGTGTATATTTCAAATTACTTTAATTAAGGCACGCGTCGTCTGATCAACAAGTGTAAGAGAAAAACAAGAGATTTTTGCGAAGCATTGTGTTTATTTGTCTTGTCTCAGCACGCGCTAGAATAAACTGTTAATGGTTTTCTACGTCGTTTCTGCCTGAACATCGGATGTGTAATTAAAAACAAAGGAGATGCCGATCCAATCGATCCAGACCGTTTCTCTACACGACTAAAACTAATCAATACCACTCGGCTCCCTTTTTATTTAAGCCGATAAACAAGTCGACGGTCACATGAAGATTTTAATATTGCAAATAATACGCAAATAATTTACAACAATCTATTAAGCTGCTACTCCGACAGCATTTCGTTCCACAAAAAGGTTACCCAGTCAGATCTGAATTAAAAGCTTAATAAAAGCTAAAATCCGCCATTATATCATTCAGACGTTGGAATCTATACTCGTCTAAAGAATGAATGCATAGGCGGATGCTTTTTCTGTCATAAAATCTATGATAGAAAAATCCTGATATGAAAAAATTAATTCTGTAATGTTCTCAATTAATAATTATTTGGTTGTTGAAGAGGAAGAAATATTAATTTGTTCTTTCTCATGAAGAACTTTAATAACAATGGAGAACTAGGAGGAATATTTTAATTCACGAGGAATATATATAATTTTTTGTTGTGCTAATAGGTAATTATGATGTTCCAGAGCGTATAGGAAATTATCATTAATGACTTAGCCAACAATAGAAAATTAAAGAACATGAAGTATAATTTAACATATTAGGAAAATTAATACGTGAGCAACTAATTAGCAGCTATTATGAAGGAGATAATTTGGCGTCTAATTACAGCATTTGCAGAAATAGAATAATCGTAGAATATTACATGCTGATTTGTTTAAGAATTCCAATTTTTTCCTGTTATTAGGGAAATAATTCGAAAAACTTAGGAAATCTAAAAGTTGCCTATTAAGTTCTTTTAAGCCAGTTTTGTACAACACTATTTCATGAGGCTCGACGGATTCTACCGTGTCGTAGAGCGTTTCGCTGTTTGTCATAGACACAGGAATGAAGCTACACCATATAGTATTTTGTATTTCGACACTCAAATATCGCGATTGATTATTATACAAGTTATTTTATCCAAATAAATTTACAGTCATGTGTATGGGACTACAAGCATAATCTCTTTTCGTTTATTTTCATAAAAATAAGAAATGGATAAAAACTAGTTCATAAAAATGTTGTTCAGGAGTTCTGAACTCTGCATCATGGTGAACAGTTCAGGCACGGCGGAGGGAAGGATATCGACGGAAAGAGAAACTGTCCAAGCTTATTTCCCAATTTGTAGATTCCCTTGGTGACGAGAAGACGTTTCCAATCCTTTGGTGACACTATACATAGCATACACATTTGGCAGAGAGAAAATCCTATTTTTCTTTGATGAACTACGAGTATTATTGGTATCACCTAGTAGATGCTGTTTCTAATGCCCTGAGGAAGCATCATCAGCCCTCAAAGAAAGAGAGGAAGGAAACTCCACTTGTCCACAAAATAAGTTTAATATGTATACATATATGATTCATATTAAACTTCTTTTGTGGACAAGTGAAGTTTCCTTCCTCTCTTTCTTTGATACAAGCATCCACAGATTCCTAAGGTCAGTGTATTTTATTTCTTTATTAATCATCAGCCCTACCTGATTTGGTATTTTCTTGTGATTTTGTGTTTTTTGGGTTCGACGTTCGCACATTCGGTAATTTTCTTTAATTTCACAAATTTAATTTAAAATCGCTAATAAAATACAGTACGAAAGATTTTAAAACAATGGAAATCTTGCATGAAGTTTCCAAAAAGTAGTGCACCTTGCAGGTATGTCAATATTTCCTGTATATCATGTACGTGGCATGTCATGTACATGTTTTGTGATTTGTGATTAGATTGACTGCGTTTGTTCAAGAGCCCACCATATTAAGTGAAAATCTAATAAGCCATTATTATTTATGAAGAGCATATCTAAATATTAATGAAATATTTTATTGTAGTTTTTTTCTAGAAAAATTTAGTTCCTCTAGGTGGTCGTTTTGATACTTTTATTGAAAAGTTTTGGCAGCCCTGAGTACTATCATACTTGAGTGTAATTTCAATATTGAACTTCGCGGTCGATCGATTGGGCGTTCTTATTCCCTGGTCTCACGTTCACCATAGCTAACACCCTGTGATTATGCCAAGTACTGGGTGAGCCCAAAAAACAAAGTTACATTTTTAAACATCTATTTCGGATAAAATACTTGTGATAGTATACTGTGGAAGTCACCAATAAGAGAAAAACTCGCTATTTTATTCCATTAGGGATCGTCCATAAACTACGTGGTCAAGTAGAAGGGAGGTGGGGTTAAGAACTGGCCACTGTTGACCACCTGACGGGGAGGGGGAGGGTAAGGTAGCAGACACGTGGTCTTTTGGGAATGGATCAAGGGATGTTAACGCTAAGGTCGTTTCGTCACATTTCGTCATAGTCACGTTTAGTTACATTCATGTTGTCTCATTCAAATCGCCAAATTCATATCGTCCCAAGAACATTTTGTTACTCAGGATAATGAAAACATTCAAGTCGTCCAAGAATCCTTTTGCCACGTAGGATGCTACGTTTCAGAAGATTTTTATATTGGATGGTATTAAAAGAGTGAAAAGTCAGAGGAGCAAATAGCATATGTTTGTTGAATTCATTTAATGTATAGTACACATATAATAAAGTTTAAAAATATATTAACGTAGTCTATTCTCAATTACCCGTACAAGTGTATGATTTTGTTACTACCTTAAAGCATTAAAAGACCAATTTTTATGCTCGAAGGTTAAATAGCATCTGCAGTATTTGTGATTTGACCCTATGGCTTGCTTACCACATGTAAGATTAGAACATTTTTTATCTTACATGTAGATTTAAAATTTTTTTGTGTACTGTTACATGTTCTTCTTGTAACAATATATGGAGTATGTTCTTCTTATGTAATTTGTGATATGTAAAGAAAATAAATTATTATTTCCTATTAAGTATGTGATATTATTTTCTAACCTCTTTAATCGAATCCATATTTTTATTGTGAACATTTGCAAAAAAAACTCCAGTGGAGAGTATGTAAAGTCAGAATTAAAGATTTAACTAAATCACATTTATTTTAAATAAGTATACGTGTTTTTCGGTCACCTGTGTTCACTCATTATCTTTAATATATTTGTAAATTTTGTATTCAATTCCTGAATAATAATAAAAAAATCTTTAAAAAAGCAAAAAAAGAGTGGCGCAATGGGCTCAAGTAAGTCCTAGGATTAATTAAACAAAAGAAAAGGTCCAGGAATAGCAATATTGGTAGC
>JAHWFO010057280.1:8003797-8110172 GCA_023313115.1 Rhysida immarginata | reverse complement strand
GCTACCAATATTGCTATTCCTGGACCTTTTCTTTTGTTTAATTAATCAACTCAGCAAAATAGATGAGAATACAACCTTTAAGTCCTAGGATCTGGAAATAAAACACTTGAGATGGGTACATTTCAGTTATAAGATTGTTTTTGTATTGGTCATTAAATTTGAAATACGCTCGTATATAATAAATTCCTCACTTTGAATGAAACATTTTTAACTCCTTTATATCTTTTCAACTAATCATCAGAAGTCCTAAAACATTGTTTTGAGTTGAGACCAATTAACCCCCCCCCCCACCTCAAGTTATTTCAAATTTACTCATGACATGTTGCATTCTGAGTATCAAAGTAAATGTGACGAGCTAATGTGTCCACTCGACTGAGTGAAAATCGATCTTGGGACGAAGTGAATTGACTAAAAGTGGCTATGACGAAATGAATCCCCTTTACTACTTTAAAAATGGAGCGGGGTGAGCCAATGACCATGTGGTTTTTAGGGGGGGTGTTAAAGATTTTCCACATCGTAGCCACAGAGGGGAGGGGAAGTGACAAAATGTTACTTTTTGGCCACGTGGTTTACGAACGATCCCTTACATCGAATCAGTATAAAAGCCCCGTGTAAAGCGACAAACATCCAAACGATAATCCAATTCTTGCCATATACGAGACAGCGTATCGGCATCTATTGGCTTCAAAGGACTTCAGATCTGGCACGGCACAGATCTCTAACATAAATATTTTATCCGCAATAAATGTTAAAGGTATAACGTTCTTTTTGACTCGCTCTGTACTTGGCTTGACCTTAAAGTCACAGGGAGTTAATTCTGGTGAACGTGGAGACTAGAGAATAAGGACGTCCAATTTGCTGTCTGAAACGTGAAAAATAATTTTTGCGATAGTAAGAACGAGGAGCTTCGCATAGAAAAAAAATAATGAAATTATAAAATCTGAAGTAACAGAATAGAATTAGCTCATTTCTTCACAGAAATGTTTTCATTTGCATAAAAAAAGTTTGGCCAGACAAATGGAGAGAGACGGTTTTACAAATGGAGAGAGACAAATTGAATATGGCCACCGCCTTGCTCTATGGAATCCGTCTTGAAAAGCATTATTATGTGAATCAGGCCTTAGAGTATAAATTATTTAGTAATCTATAGTAATATTTAAGAAAGTATTCTTAGGTGCATTTTCAGATGATGATGAGCGATTAAGTTTATTTTTCAGCATGGTGCTGCGCAGTGAAGCTAAGTTTTATGCTTTCAGGCGGAGCTTTCGTACACTGCGTAACAACATGGTCGCGAACAGAATTATAGGAAATATCGGCGGAACGAGTGTTGTGCTTAAAATAAACAACGCCTACGACATCCTACGCTTCACAAAAATAAAATAAAAAATTAAGAAATCGGATTTGCAAACACGGGGGAGCAATCATATTGAATTACACTTTATTTTTTCCGTATAAAAACAGATCAGTTAAAACTTGGTGGATAGGTCCGCCTTATATATATATATACAGCCTCTCTTCAGCTGTATCCATTTGCGCCATTGCTGTGGCAACAGTTCAAGCCCTTCCTAGAACTTCTTTTTTTTGGAGCGCGTCACATCCAGCCTTGGACAATTACTTTCTGTTCTTCGAAAACTAGATGCAAGACCCTAAAAACTGGTAATCCGAGTAGCCAAATTAGGGGTGTATGTTAGAAATGACAGGAAATTGGAACTGTTTCTAAGAAACAAACGAAAATAAATTCTTAATTTTCACAACTTATCTGAAGTAGCAACAGAACTTAAACGTCAAGAAATAAAATAAGTAAAACTCATTTTTAGAAACCGTTCATAATAATAATAATTTTTTTCAGCTTTACAAATACTCTTACAAATAAATGAGTGAAATATTTTTATTCAAAATTTTTCTTACACGATTTATATGTGACAATGACCGAATAATCGGTGAATAATCGGCGGCTACAACACACAAAGTTGTTTTAAGTACAGCCTTTTGAACGAGAATGTCATCGAAATTATTTTAATCCATTGCAAAATTACCAAGACGAGCAGAAATTTTGAGAAAAACACTTCGATACCTACCCCCTTTGTTCTAAATCTTTCTTTCTAATTTCGTACACGTACAATGAAATACCACACAAGACACAAGTCTACCAAGCGTCAGCATAATTCTAATAATAGCACATTTAAAAATATGATAAAACATATGACGTGGGAAAATAGGTAAATTATTGTCTTTTTTATAGAATAGGAACATATAATAAAATTCGGGAGCTTCCATTTGAATAATTGAAGTCGACTTCATCGATCATAGCGGCATCAAGAAAAGCTGGGCATGCAAAGAATAATGAATTATGAAAATTGAAACAACGGATACAGTACAAATTTTGCTTCAGAGATTTTTTTCTCTAAATGTAATACACAATCTACCCATAAGTAATCGGACACTTTCGATTTTAGACATTTTGTCGAATATCTAGAAATATACTTGACGAATTATCCTGAAAATAATGCTTGAAATGCGTTGTAGCTGTAGCATATGAATAGGAGGCTTCTTTTACTTATCTGTGTTCATTTGTATGAGAATAGCACGTATATTAATGGAGATATTAAGGTTTCTTTAAATAAATCGAAATGTTTTCGTAAGTTTTTTTGTTTATAACATGCAGAATTTCAACCCAACGCAATGCCATTTTCAGGAAACTTGACAAATACAGTACAGACAATACCCTGCAATTAGAATAGAAAAATATTAAATATTTGATGAAACGTGAGCATTTTTACTAAATATTGTTTAACTGTGCATGCTCAAGCGTTAGTCAAATATCTTTTGCATAATTTATTAGCCACATGAATAGAGCTACTCTTATATAAAGTCCAAGCAAATGTCGTGAAAATTCAGAAAGATGTCGTCGATAGAATGAGTTGAATTTCATTTGCTCTCAAAAATAAACAAAACGATAATGGGTTTACTCCAAATTTTTATTTTTAGATCGGACATCAGTATCAACTTCTTCTCCTTAAGCTGAAATGAAAGCATATTGAAGGCAATAAAAATGCTCATATTTCGTCAAATATTTAATATTTTTACATTCTGATTGCAGGGTGTTGCCTCTACTGTAGTTTGTCAAGTTCCCGGAAAATGGCATTGCATTGGGTAGAAAATCCTGCATGTTATAAACAAAATACTTACGAAAACATTTCGATTTTTTAAAGAAACCTTTATATCTCCATAAATATACGTGCTATTCTCATACAAATAGACACAGATAAGTAAAATAAGCCTCTTAATCATGTTTCAGCTACAACGCATTTCAAGCATTATTTTTACAGGGTGATCCCAAACATTATTTTTTGGCTCACTTTGTTGCTGGTCTCCTATTTGCCTTTGGGGCAATACCTTCGTTGAAAAATATGAGGTGTAACGTGTTCTTTATACCCCTGAAGTTTCAGGATAACTCGTCAGGTTTTTTCCTAGATATTCGACAAAACGTCTAAAATCGAAAGTGTCCAATTACTTTTGGGTAGATAGTGTATATTGAGATACGAGGTCTGTTCAAAAATTAACTGAATTTTTTTCAATTTTTTTTTTATTTAATATACATCTTATTGGTCTTTGTTCCTTCAAAGTACTCCCCTCCTCTATTCACACACTTGTTCCAGCAGTGTTCCCATTTTACCATGCAAAGTTTCTCTTGGAATATCCTTCAATGCCAGTGATGAATTTTTCTTAATGTCATCAATGAAGACGAAACGGCGTCCTTTCAGCACCGATTTTAATTTTGGAAACAAGAAAAAGTCGCAGGGGCTTAAGTCTGGGAAGTAGGGAGGCTAGGGGAGTACAGTCATCTGATTTTTGGCATAAAACTGGCGAATTAACAAGGCTGAGTGGGCAGGGGCATTGTCATGATGAAGGAACTCTCTTTTTGCGTATTTTCCCCCATGTTTTCCCCAGTTTCACGCAAAATTTCACGTTGCATCGTTGCTCTCGTAAATTGGACGAAACACGTAAATTGCAAAAATCGCCACGAACACTGAAACACGTTACATTCAAATGGCAACAACTCGGAAACTAAACGACATGTAAAAACTTGTAAATAGTCCATTAGGCGGAAGGATATGACAATTGCAGTGCTGCCAACCGCTCGCGCTACGACGATCCGTTGCCGCGTGATTAAAAAACTTCGGTTATTTTTTGAACAGACCTCGTATTCTCGTGCATTAGATAAAATAGGGCGCCCTGTACTGGGTGATTTCATTGTATATTTATATTAAATGTCTGATAATAGAGCCCAAACTCGAAAACAGTTTGGTGTAGGTTAATGAAATTAAAAATATTATTACCATGTAGGATAGTGGCTATTATGTAGCGATATTTTCAAGCTTATTCAAGAGAGTGTTCATGAATTTTAGAAACTTATCTCCTAAATTATGACAGATAGAGACATAGTGTCAATTGCAAAGTTGCAGAGCGCCCTTCAATTATTTTAAATAGAATGTTCAAATTATTGCTTTATTAGAAATTCATCGATATGTGTTCTGCTATCAGATTGTGAGTTCCTGGGTTCTGCTGTCAGGTTAGTGCCAATTTGGTATGATTTTTTCAGCATACTGTAGTATTGATTCAATCACAGCCTGGCTATCATTCATTCCTCTTTTCCCTGTCAATTTAGTGGTTTGGTCCGCACCAACGATGGACTTCTCTGCAAATGACTGAAGTACCTTACCAAGGTCAAGCAATTTTTTCTTTAATTTTTCCCCAATAAAGCAATGATTTCAACATTCGATTTAAAATAATTGAAGGGTGCTCTACAACTTCGCAATTGATACTATGCCTCTATCTGTCACAATTTAAGAGATAAATTTCCAAAATTCATGAATACTTTCTTGCATAAACTTGAAAATATCCAACGGTAATGTATATGAGATTCTATCAAAAAGCTGGGGGAAACTGGTTATTTAAAAATTACTTACTCTTAAGTATTTTTATGATAAATTATAGTCCAACAGACAAATCTTCATTGTAATTGATCACGTGGTCATGACTTTGGCTAAGTTCATCAGCCAATCAGCGGCTGTCGTAGTCTTATTGCACAGGTCCTTTATTTATCGTTCATATTTCCTGTTTAAAGTGGGCTTTTTTCACTACATGCCCAAGCAACATATCAAACAAGAAACTGTTATGGTTTTTCAGAGAAAAATTAATTTCGCATTCGTTCCAAAATAAAGGCCCTTTTAAGGTCCACCCGTTTAACAGTAATTCATTTAACAGTGTTCTAAGGTGCGAGGGTATATTTTACCCCAACTGGTTTCTATGGTAACAGTTTTCATGATTCACAAGGTATTTGGCTTGAAACTCATTTCCGGGACCGTCTCCTTGAAAGGTAACCCCATTAGCATGTATTCAGCGATCCTAACGATTCAATGCATCCCTGAAAGTCCTTGGTGTGACGTTACTCCGAAATGCGATCCCGCATCGTGCTAGCTCTTTGCATGAGTCTGCTCCAGCGGTGTAACCCCATAATAATCGAAATGTTCGCGCACATTCAAATTCTTCGAACTTTCAGGCAGCACCTCGTATTTAGTAATGACAGCACAATAATGCCATTTATATTCAATGCAAGTGAAAATTGAATCTTTTATACCACTGATGAATTTGAATAAATCCCGAATGTTTCTTAATAAAAAAAAGCGATTTGAAAATATATTCAGGTATTTGCATTTGGAAAGCCAAGAATTTCAAGTGTATGTGTGGTCGTGTGATATTTTGTCATAAGTGAATTGAAATTATTGAGGGGAGCATTAAAAGAGTATTAAGTTTTTAAAGATATAGAACCTTCATTTCTACTAAATCGAGATTTCTATATTTTATTCCTTTTTCGTCTATGGAAGTTATCTACATTAATGTGTTTTTGTGTTTCTGTATATTTTCAGACTTAAAGAATGCTTCCTTTCCTCCTCTCTATCGCTCTCTCTAGCTGTGGGGTGCAGAGCTGGGCGAATGACAACCCCACCCACCATCCGTATCGGGTCCCCCTGGTGGCCACCTTGACCCGATCGAGGGCCTCCATCGAATCGAACAGCTCGTCGTCGATGGCCGATGCAGCCCACTACGAGTTATTGTCCCGCGGTCACGTGGTCTACGAGGGCCCCTCCATCCGTTTGAGATCCGTTGCGGAAATGAAAACGAGGGAAGGAGACTCGAGAAAGCAGCCATCAACAGCGGTGGGCGTGGAGAGGAAGGAGGAGGTGCCCGTGCTAGAAGCTATGGCGGGAGGTCGGAGGTTCGACAATCCCGTGTTTCACGCGAGGCGAGTGTGGAAACGATCGGCGAGCGAAGACGATCAAGTGGGCGGCGAAGTGGTCGAAGAGGACGCCAACAAGAAGAAGAACGCCACCGGCCTCCCAGGCGGCGGCGGCGGCGGCGGCTTAAACAACTTTGGTAAGTTCGGATCCTTGAATAAAGCGACGTTCCCTCCTTCTCTCCCTTCGCTTTTATCGATCTTCTTCCCCTTCCCTGAAGAGAAAAAATGAAATTCCCAATGTCCCCCTACATGGACGGAAGCTTTTCAGGATAGCTTAATAAAAGTGAGATTTACGTGTGTGATGAATTTTAAAGGCTTTCCATATTTGGCACTTTTACAAGCACAACTCCCGTCTTAGCTCCGTTAAGTAAGTGCGCTTGTTCCACTTTGAACTTTAAGAAATCCGAGCAGTAGCTACAAAGAATTCATAATCCTTTTTTCACAAAGTGTTTTCAAATACTGTCAACTTTACTTTCCCCGAAAGAAAAAAAAAAACTTTAATGGAACTTTTCACATGTCTTGTGCCATATCGTACATTTTTTTACCTATAAATATGAAGGGGTGGTCAAAAATTTTAAATCAGTGCCAGTGTTTAAAGACGAATACTCTATTATTTTAAGAGAAACTTTGAATTGTATTTATGTGTGCAAAATATTATGCTTATTATCTTCCCATCAGCTTTATTTATTTTCAACTTGTCTCCTTACATTTTATACATTTTCAGCTTTTAGAGTAATCTCATAAGAGTCGATTTCACCTCGCCTAGGTATCTTAATATCAAACTTATCGCACAAATTGTAAATATTCGCTTCACTGTGCGTTAACTAGAAGATAAGTGTTCTTTTCCAAATGATAACTTTATCCCTCCAAATCCCGCCAGATAACATGCTATCTTTTGGTTATTACAAGAGAAACTTACAGCAAAACGTAGCTACTGGATTTTGTACTTTATCACATTCGTATTTTTATTTTTTATTCAATTTATTTAGATTTTAAAACTATAATTATATCAATTTATACATTACACATAGGCATAGATAATTTCATTTTGTAATGTTCATTTTTCACATTTTACATAATCGTCACCAGTATCATACAAAATAAAGAATACGGTATCGCTCTCATTTTCAGTATTGGTCTGTTATTTATCTTTAGTTTTCAGGTTTGAATGACGAAGAATGTTATTAATAAATAAAAAAAACTCCATTTTATGAAATCTGCAATTTGTCATAACAGTTGTACACTCTATACAGGGTAAGTCAAAAGTCTGTTACCCCCCCCCCCCTCCTATCTGTAAATCCCACTAAAGACAATAATAAATAGGAAGTTGAGGGTGATCTTTCTGATTGTTGATTCGATTTGAACTAAGCAAATTAGGACATGAAAATCATATCTTCTAAACCTTAAGAGACAGACAAAAATTTCCCTTATAAACTTGTTCAGCATCAAATTCCAAACAAAACCAAAAAAAAAAAAAAAAAAGATTTCCAATCCGATCAACGAATCACCTAGAAATCGCATTGCATTCTCTGCAACACTGAAATCTCGATTCCTGTCAAGACTTGAGTGGTTATTGGGGAAAATAAGAGCAACTAAACACAAGCATCCGGGTTCAAGTCTCATAACTAACTGCCGAGCGTTTTCTCCTTTCTTGATACCATTTACCTGATCTGGAGAGTTCCATAAATTACCTCTTTCCTATGTAATTAGTATAAAAAGGCATTTTCAAGTAGATATAAGATCACAGCAATTCAGTATGGCACATCAAAATGCTGAGGAAATGGTCCACATGGTCCTTTGCTTTCAAGAGGCAAGGCAAAACTATCATATAACAGTTAGATTGCCATCCCTTCAAGCAATTAGACAAATAGCACAACATATTTTGAATATAGCTAGTCTCTTAGTCTTGACACAGACTAACGCGGAAACTACAATAATAGTCTTGGCAGCAGTTGCTACAAACCGTCACACCCTTACCTGTAGAGCTGCAGATGTTGGTTGTTCTCAACGAACTGTCATCATGGCCTTGCAAAAACAACATTTCCAGGCAGGAGCTATTGACGTTGAATATAGCAGTCGCACCATCTTCTGTAATTGCCTTCTTTGTTGCCTGGATGATAATCCAAACTTTACGGTCAGATGAAGCCTGCTTTTCTCGGATGGATTATGGCAACAAGCACAATCTTCATGACTGGACAGTAGAAAATCTTCGATGGCTGCGAGAAGTGAACTGGAAGATAAATGTGTGGTGTGGATTATACACAGTCACTCCATGGCGGGAATTTTTTTATGAAGGAATTCTGACAGCAGAACGCTACAGGAATGAGATTTTGTGACAGATTTTGTGTATAATTTGCCACTGGCTTGTACCAGCACTCGTATGGTGCCATACTTTGGGTTACTTACACGTGAACGTTTAGGCGAGATGTTTTAAAATCGTTTGATTGGCTGAGAAGGACCAGTTCAGTGGCTACGACGCTCATCTGATTTTATGCCGCTTGACCTTTTCTTGTGGGGTTACCTCAAAGACAAATTTTATGCTACACAACCAATCTCATAACAGGATCTGCAACAGGGTGATATGGTATTGTGACTTCAGAACTCGGCACGGGTACAATGTTCTGTTCATTTTCCACTGCTAATTTGTCTCTTGGTAATGACATTTGGAGATTGACGTTGGAACCTTCAAAGCCGCTTAACGTCGACAGTATGCATTTCCAGACATACGGTCACTGGACATTTTTGTTCCTTGTCCTACCAGAAAGCACCTTCCAAAATTTATCAATGCAGAGATACTCTGTATATATTACATAAGCGCAATTACGAGAGGACCTGCAAAAAGCAGCGGGATTCACATCAGCGCCATTATAGTTCGTCCGGAGCTCTATGCTCTAAGTTCAGGCTGCTATCGTTAAGTTAAAGACGCTACTGTCAATGTGAAACGTCGTTTTATCTGGTGCAAAAAAAGACTTTGGTAGTCAATGTAGCTCTGAAATGAACTGAGTCAAGACCCTTTTTCCAGGCAGATGGTCTGAATGACATCTACCGGTATTGTTCGAATATTAAATCTTCTAGTACAGTGAAGTTCGGCAATGGTAGTGTGATCTGGTCTTCATTCTCATGGTTTGATCTTGATCCATGGTCACAAAAAGCTGAGCCTTTTCAAAGCGTTCAAAAAATATCACAAGAAAGCACCAACAAGGATATAGACGAGAATAAATTCAATGAACAAGAATTTCATGATCTTGTCTCTAGATAAGTTATTATCAGTATCAGATTATCTAAATTCTTCATCAATATTTTATATTTTATAGGTCGTCCTATTTTATTTCAATTTTGTTGTCAAAAGTAGGAATCGATTTTATGAATAAAATATGAAGTAAATAGATAAATATAGATCATAAGGGACTGGTTAATTTTTCCAACCTTCTTTCTGTCATGTGGCTAAAAATGTTTTAGACCAGTGTTTCACTGCAGTTGATTCATAGGGGCGGTGAAATATGTACACAAAACACAACTATTTACTAAGTTTAATGATTTCCAGATATGGGGAACAATGTCAAATAAGGACACAAAGTGTGAGGTTCGTTCTCGGGAGGGGGGGGGGAGTGCTGCGGACGGTTGGGTATAAACTTCTGGAAAGGTGGCTCCAAAAAGTTTGAGAAACACTGCTTTAGACCAACAAGCAAGTCTGTTGAAATCCAGAAACACTTATCAAGGCTTTGAAGGAGAAGTGGAGGAACATAGAGAATTTGGCACATCATCTGCAGACTGAAATGACGGCATAGGTTACCACCTCTAAATATAAATAAAGAATTGTTCAACACAGGTATCTGGTTTCACATGATCATTAAATGTATGTTAAGGAGCGTATGATTAAGACATCTCAATATAGCTTCATTTGTTGAAGTGTAAAAAAAAATACTGAAAATATAATCGAATCGGTGATTTCAAAAACAGTACAAGTCCAAATTCGGCCATTTTGATTTTATGAGATAAAACTGCTTTAGATAAGAAGACGTAGAAGTTGAGGCTATGTTCCTCTTATACATTCTGTTTAAAATTATGCAACCGACAATATTAATCTGAGTTCTTAATTTGTTTTACTACACTTAAATTGCAAGACTATCTCGCATTACATGAGTAATCTCAGTTTACACCTTTTCAGTTACCAAACTGTTCTAGAGTTCTCTGTTACAATAACATTCACTGTCCTGGAATTCTCATGATAAGATATAATATACCTGATCACTTCAGCACAAACTTTTGTCAACACTTACTTCCATGCAAGACTTCCATGCTGAGGTCACTAAACAGCATATGGGCCTTATCTCATGCTCAATATGCAATATTTGTTACCTTTCGCTTGCAGTTGAAGATTCCTGATTAACATGAACTAGTCCAACATGGCGATTGATATCCTCTTTTAATCTCCAATTTGTGACTTTCTGTTCTGCTCACTAATAACAATTTGTCAGTAATATTTATTATTAAGACTACTGGAATCTTAACAAGCAAAGTTATCTCAACTAAATCCCTTCATGAGGGTTTATTCAAATATTTCACAGAAAGGATTTTACCTTCCTCCATTCCTGTGCTTCATTGCCAAGAAGAAGAAGAAGAAGTAGGGTGGCTATAAAATAAGTTCGCCTACTCAGAGCCCTCTAGAGCCCAATCTAATGAACCGATTGTGATGCAAATTGAGATGCAGGTTTTCAGACCATGGGGGAGAGAATTCCGAAAGAAAAAAATTAGTGCAAATTTTTACCATCAGGTAAAAATGTGGCATGACAAACGAGGATTTTAAAACTAGTTTTATTGTTTTAAACAAGCAGGCAAGGTTTTTAGTTTGATTACAGCATATGTTCAGTCAATGTCATGTTGGAAGCGTAGCACAACATGATCAATTGTTGCATGAAGCGTTTCCCGGGGAATATCTGAGGCATGTCGTCTAATGCTGGCTTTCAGCTCAGGGACAGTCCGTACGCTTTGTTGATAGACCCGATCTTTCAAATATCCCCAGAGCCAAAAATCGCACGGGTTCAAATCTGGAAAACTTCTAGAGATCATACGATCATCTCCAAAGTTGGCACGAAGCAGTTCCTTCACTTGTCGACCAATATGAGGAGGTGCTCCATCTTGCATGATGATAGTGGTTTTCAAGGATCGTCGTTCTCGCAAGGCAGGAATCACATGCTGTGCAAGAAGTTCACAATAGCGTGCACTTGTCACAGAACATCTTACAGGACCTCGTTGTGTCGGTTTCTCAAAGAAAAAGGGGCCTAGAATAAAATCAGCGGCGAATCCACGCAATGCAGTCACGTATTCAGAATACAATGGCTTTTTATGCACGAGGCACCCCATATGCGGCAATTCTGGGTGTTCACCGCTCCTTCTAGGGTGAAATGTGCATCGTCTGACCATGGTCAGAGGTCATCAACAATTATTCTCGCCAGAAAGCGAGAAGCAAAGCCAACGCGTTGAGAGGGACCTTGGGGTTTTGGCTGTTGTGCCAGATGAATCTTGTATGGATACCAATGCAGAATGGACCACAAGACCTTTCGCACCGTGGACCATGGGATGGACAATTCGCGTGCTGTTGCTCTGTCCACCACTGCAACAGCCACGTCCTCAACAACTTCGTCTGCTATCTACCGCCGTCTTCTTCCTGGTGCGACAGCCAAATCGCCAGTCGATTCAAATTTCTTTATCATTTTTCGCAACCTAGTATCTGACATGGGCCCTTTTCGCAGTCCTTTAGACGACGATATGCTCGCAATGCAGCTGGACTGCTGCTATCATTCTGGTAAAACAGCTTTACCAACAGTGCGCTTTCTTTCTTGCTTAAAACCATGATCTTTCGTGAAAGCTTTTCACTAAACATAATGTAATAAATGGGTATGCTGACTTTTTAATTTGCATAAACTTTCTGCTAATAAGGCTGATATTGAGAACGAACACATGCTGTAATCACACAAAAACCTTAGCTGCTTGTTTAAAACAATAAAACTAGTTTTAAAATCTCCATTTGTCATTCCACAGTGCCACATTTGCTCTTTCGATTTTCAAAAGAAAATAATAATAAGTTAAACGCAATATTCGAAGCTTTATGGGAAATTTTCCCTTCTTTGCTCAAGAATGTAAACGTGAAACAAAGGAAAAATAATTCTTTGTCATGGCGATCGAGGTACTCATCGACATCCTTTGAGCAAACTCAGCGTGGCGTGCAACTGAAGTAGCCGAGCCATCATTCTGTCTCTTAAAAATGGATTGTTACCATACTTCTTGAGGTCTTGAGCTCATTGAAATGTGTATTCTGATTTATTACATATTCCGTGAAACTTTCTCGTAAATAAGATAAATATGGAATAATCTGAAAACTCAAGCTCCATTATGAATATCCCGAAGCGTTAAGTTTCTCTTCTTATACTTGTGGATTTATTTGCGAAATTTTTTTCCACTCAAAATTGTTTTAAACTTTATTCGTGCACTTCAACATGCGACGATCTGAAGATGCATAAGCGATACTTGATTATTCACCACATGTTCTCCAACATATCTTCAGTCGTCTTCGGTCAACATTTGCGATGAATAAGTACTTAATAAAACTCAGCTCAAGCACTAAGTTCTCTAAAATACAAAGACAATGAACCATTTTCGTTAATATTAGAATTGATTCTTTAAAGAAAACTTCTGCTTCTAATTTAAGAGTTGTGGATTTTTTTGTGTGTTTTATTTAAAAAAAAAAAAACACGTTAAAATGGAATTAAAGCTTCTTTTAACCGACTCTTTATAAAAGTAGCAGTGCATAATGAACATCGGCAAGTCTCTTGAAGCAGAAGTGGATAAATTTGACGCTAATCACGCTGTTAAAAAAAAAATCTCGACTCTCTAAAAATTTATGGTCGTCGCGTTCGTAGCTACATGGCTTAAATGTAAACATTAATTAAAGCCTCAACGAAAAAAAAAAAAAAGTAAAAGAGCTTTATTTCTCTCTTTTTATTTTTTTTATTTCATTTTATTGACCATGCATCCTATCGCTACTAATGGACTCAAAACTAGTGGCTCTAATTTCCTCGATTGCATCTATGACAAGTTAATTTTTTTTTATTTTCTGTGTGTCGTTTCGTTCTTGTTCCCCTCCACTTCTGTGGTGTTAATTAAAGGCGAAGTGGCTCTGATAATTTATTGCGTTTGTTTGTTTTAAGACTCGGTTCACCCACGGTCGTTCGGTTGAGCCCCCCCGCCAGCCCACACATAGCTTACTATGCGGCCGCATCTTCCGGCCTGCATTAACGCTGAAGGGCCCATGAAGTAGCGATGTAAAGTGAGCTTCATTTCCTGAAGTGTCTGTATTAGGCCTTGCACTCTTCATTAAATGGCAAAAATTACCGTTTGTATCTGCGATAAGATCGGATCGATAAGAGACGACCAGAATGGCAGACGTAATGGAGTCGAAGCGAAGTTACCTGCAAGCCAAAGGAGCCACGCAAAAGTTAACATGAAAAGTTTGGAAGGGGGGAAGAGGGGCAAAAGACCATCCTTAATTGCCTCCATTGAAACATGACATCGTAACAGTTGCTATTTTAATTACAAAAATAACATGATGAGGGAAAAAAAGAAGAGATAAACAGAGAGAAAAGAATCGGGCAATGTTTGTAGAATAGAGAAGGGCCCTCGATAAAAAAGTTCCTATTATAGACACCCCATTTTGAATTTTTTATGTTCCTGAAATTAAGATAATAAAAATATTTTTGAAAACGTTATCAAAGAAAATCTATTTAGAGAGTTTAAGTGAAAAGTTGTCATGATAGCTGATGAATTAAAGGACACAACAGTAAAGAATATGTGGATGAATTTCCTGTTTCTTCTCATAAAATTAAAAATATTTTTCGTTAGAAATTTAGACGTTCGTAAAGCCTAATGTAAAGAAGCAAAATATTCAATTTTAAAATTAAATATTTTAAAAACTTAAACATTCTTGGAATGCATAAGTCCTGGGATAGGCGCCTAGTTCGGCGAAGTGCATTCATTCCAACTGCACATTTGCCCACAGCTTCGTGATATAGTATTTGAAGGTGGATACGAATATCTTCTCAGCATACTCCATAAATGCTCTATTGGGTTCATCTGACATGAACCCATAGTGTCCACCAATTTTAGAGAGGGTATATTAGGAGAGAAAACAAATACCCTACCTACTTGGGCAAAAGTATCCGGACACGTGTATTAGGAGAGAAAACAAATATATAAATTACAAGTACAAACATGTTTTATTTCATAAATTAATATCCGGTAGGCCCCCTTTCGCAGCGATAATAGTCTTCACTCTTCTGGGAAGGCTGTCTCCGTAATCGTCGTTCAGTTCATCCCAATGTGCTTCTATCGGATTTAAATCCGGGCTCGGGGCAGGCCAGTCCAATTCTTCAACGTCCATTTCATGAAACCATTCTTGTAAGACCTTTGCTTTGTGAGCAGTTGCATTATCGTGTTGAAACAGAAAAGGGCCTAAGGTTTTTCACTTACAAGGGAATCCCTCGAACATGTATGTCACAGATTTCCACCAAATTGAATTATGTTACTCATCTGAAGCTACAATAGATGCCTGCAAAATAAGAGAGTGCGGATTTTTGTTTCTTTCAAAATAAACCACGAAAACGAAAAAATTTGAGCACACATATTCATACAAGGACTCCATTGTTAAAGCGGTGTATTAATGCGCTTAACGGAACTTCTTTCTTCCACTGCTCACAGCAATAAGCACGAATCCAATTCAGATGAAATAGACAGCAGCAGATGGCAATTGAATGGCTTCTCAAGTTTCTAAATAAACTTAGTTTTTAAAAATAGATTATTACAATTAGATAATTGCCTTCCAATAAAAAATGTCTAGAGTAATTAATAACCATTTCCTTAATTTATTATTTCATTTTATTAAATAATTCGGTAATCAAACACGGGGCTGGCTTCATGTGCAACGTCGAGTAATACGTTGCGTTGGTGAGGGGGTATGTATCGCGGTGCTTTATAATTTTAAATAAAAATAGTATTCATGGATGCCTACCTCATCTTATAAATTATTTCGAGACGAATAATTGTACAGCAAAATTCAGGTTTTATGCTTAATAACAGTGCTCTAACTGCAATTCTTTGTCGATCGCCGCTAACAAGTTTGCTTCCCCTCTTTCCGCCATGTTTTTTAAACTCTGCGCACTTCCGGGGCGCTTCACTGCCGCGCAACGCTATCGCTTCCACTGTGTGCTTGCGCGCAAAAAAGGCTATCTGGAGTTCCCTTGTTAGCTGAAGTGTTCGTTAACTCTTGTCATTATCTTTCTCCTGCTTTGTCCCAGACAAACTAGACAAAATCTGGATTCGCCCACCACATCCTAACCAGCGGGCATGCAGCAGTGAAAGGAAATTACGGACGGTTGATTCAGATAAAATGAGACGACTTTAAACGCCGCGTATGACCTTGGCGGAATGTGATTTGCATGACTCGTCCACTATTCATGGGGATTAGCTTTGTATACACTTGTTGCTGTTATTTGGGACATTTCGTGCTGAAACATGGCTTCCAAAATCACAGCTTTTTGGGAAGGGTATATGTTTGGCCTTTCCGACGCTAACTTCAGTCTTTCGTGCATTGTGGAATTATGCAAACGAAATGGTGTTGTGGTATCCAAAGCTACTGTGGGTCGAATAATCAAAAAGAACAAATTGCGACCATCTAATGAACGTGGACGAGCAGAGAAGTAGACCAGAAACAAGCCCCAGCCAACACGCCCAGCTCAGGTGGTGCAAGAAATCCGGTCTGAAGTGCTGAAAGAAAATCCCCCCACACAGAGAAGTCTAGCCCAAAGGAAAGGTATTTCACAGGCAACAGTCTCCAGAATAATTCATGACAATCTTGGGCTGGAGCGACGTCATAAAGCGCGCGGTCACAGACTGTCGACCAGGCACGTGCAGGAACGATTCACCAACGCCAGAAAACTGTATGAAAACCATCTTGCAGGTGACTGATGGAAGTGGGTTGTCTCCTTGGATGAAGCTTGGGTGTACCTCGATGACACCAACAAACCCAGGGCAATTTACTATCGCGAAAGAGGGAGCAAGGCCAGGTCCGATTTTTTTCCGAAGGTGTAAGGAAAAGTTTTCAAAGGGCTCACGTGGACTGCTCACGATTCGTCGAGTTCCAGGAAACTGTAAAATTAGTGCAGCTTACTTCCAGATTAATGTAATGGACCACATATATCGGCAGGATATCCCACGTCTGTACCCTGGTGAGCAATCAAAAGTTTGGATCCACATGGACAATGCATCAAGCCACACTGCCAAGTCATCTGTGGCTTACTACAGGAAGATGGAACAGGAGACGGGCATACGAGTTATTCCCTTCTCTCATGTGCCTGTAAAATCTCCTGACGCATCACCTATGGATTTCTGTGGTTTTGGTCTCCTGAAACGACGGCTCGGAAGTCGCCGACCAAGAACCGTTGATGGGCTATGGAAAGTGTGTCAGCAGGTGTGGAACGAACTTCCCATGGAGTCCCTCAAACTCAGCCTACTTCAGTGGAAATTACGGTACCGGGCGATAGTCCAACAACGTGGTTCTCACATCGAACACAATCGATGGTGGCGCAATGGTATTACACCATCGTAACAGAACTGCAAAGTCGTCTCATTTTATCTGAATCAACCCTCCGTATAAGATCCTTCACACAATTGGCAACTATAGGATTCTAAATTTTTGGGGGGGAATCCTTTGAGATATCCAAATACCATCCGGATTCCTTAATGAACCAAGAGAGGGGGTCCATTAAACCTAACAAATTGGACCTTGGAGAATAGACTCTTACTCCTGATTGGTCCCCTATCTGTATATATGAGCCTGTTAAAACCAAAGTGGTGTAAGTCCATTAACAACAGTTTTGAGGTATAAAGAATTTTAGTACAATAGTAGTAGATAGCACTGCGGACTGCATTAGAGTGCCTTTATAACCAGAGTGTGGCCATACGCGGGACAGTTTTCTATTGGTTGTTCATTGTCACGTGCTATTTTTTCGCCATGTTGTGTCCAAATTAGTATAGCGATGTGTGGAGATAAGACAATTTTTTGTAATTTTAAAAGATTTTAAAAAAATTTAGTGACCAAAAATGCCTTCCTGTGCTGCAGTAGGGTGTTCTAATCGCTCTGAAGATGGTTTTTATAATAAAACGATTTCCTCGCGATCCAGAGAGACGATCGATTTGGGCCGCGAAACGAAAAGAGTCAAGTGGAAACCTTCGGACAACTGCCTTTGTGAGATTAGTAAAAATTAAATGTTTCTTTATATCGTATTTATTCTACGATAATCGCCTAAAACACCTAAATTTATTAGATCGTATTATACAAGAGGATAATATTAGCGCCGCAATGACTGGAGCGGAGGTGGGGGGGGGGGGAGCAAACGAACTTCGGGCTGACGGAGTTCAAACGAAATTAGCGTTTAATATACATCACAGTACATTAATTAAACATTATATACAATGTTCAGTTCATTAAACAGTATAACACTTTTTGTTTGAATTTCCCCTCGTTTAACGCTAAAACAAAAGTAATTTCTCAAAAAGATGGCAATTTCAAAACTGCTCCGATCTGACAAAGTTGCATTTTGTCCTGTTGCTTCTTTTCCGATCGTAGGAGAAAGAAGTTAAGTATTGTTGATTTTAAAGTTTTTTTTTTCTGATTTTTAAAAGCAACATTTTGATGAAGATCAGTGTTAAAAAGGTAGTCGACGGAAAAATTTTGGATGTTAAAAAAAAGAAACTTATTGTTAAAGAACAGAAAAAATGTACAGGAAATTATGATAGCAAAAAGTACGGCAATGCATACAAAACTGTCATGAAATTAATTTTTCAGTTTTACATATTTAAAATTTCATTTGTATTTTGTTGTTGTTAAATTTAATTTAAAAATCAATCAATAAATTAGCCTTTTTTTTCTTCATACAAGCTTATCTATTTTATTTCGTTTTTTTTTTTTTCAGTAACGAAAAATTATCAATTTTTTTTAATAATTCCTTGATTTATTCTTTAATTATGTAATGTTTAATAAAAATTTTGATAAGGTGGATATTCATTTTATTAACAAAAATTGTGACTGATAATTAAATGAAATAATAAATGGGAAGAAACATAAAATGGGAAAAAACAAAAAATAAATTTTAATTTACATATGTTCAGTTTATTTTTTCCTCTAATAGTTAAAAGTGGACTTTTATTTTCGATTTATTGAGTCACTTCATTAATTCGAGGGTTTTTTAATGCCAAAAGAGCAAAATTTCTTGTTTCTGCTACACTAATCTATAGACAGATTGGACACAACATGGCTGCCTGGCCTCTCATGGCCACACTCTGGTTATAAAGGCACTCTAGACTGCATAAACTTGCACTGCCATCTGTGAAGCTGTTTGGGGAAATAGGAGTTACACCACTACTCCTATGGGTAGTTTGACATGTTTGCATTTCATTTCTAGCATTAACTCAGATTTTTTAAAAAGTGGAGTTACACCACGTTGGCTTTAACAGGCTCATATACCCTCGACGCATACTGAAAGATGACCACTTACATTTATACTGAATAAATCTGTTGACAAGTGTTGCCTCCTACCTTCTATTCGTTAAGCATCCACAGCTCCTCAAGGTCATTTTCTACTTTATTTTATCTACTAATTCTGGGCACTTCAAGTCGATGATATGGTGCTTATCTTTCTGATAGAAAATCTCATCGTGCTGAAGATACATGAAATCCATGAAGGGTGACAAATGATTATCAGACAATGAAATGTAGCGATCACTGATCAATGACGTGTTTAGGCGGACCAACTGATCCAACTCATGCAATATGAACGCAGTCCAGACCAATAAGAAACCATCGCCATCCTATATGGTACCAGCTTCATGAGACATGCTCCACAATCCTACCATTGTTTGTTTTATGTTTTTATAACTGCGATTGGGCCCCTTCATGACAAAGATACTGTGCCATTTTGGTTCCCAAGCATAGTCTCAAGTGCGTCCTGAACAACTGGACCAAGCAACAACTCGAAATAACAAGCCTGAAGCAAGCCAGTGTCGCTTCTTTGTTACCCTGATCAAACATCATTGGTCAGGATCATTAACCCATTCATGGTCGGCCACTACGCTGTCCACGACGGGTAATAATGTTTTCCAAGAAACAGTTCCGAAAAACATTCAAGAAATCACGGATTTAGCAACCATTCTGTTGTTGAACGATGTTGTTGAAAATTTGGCTCATGCCACTGCTGCAACGATATCTGTGTCTTGAGGTTATTTTTAAGCATATTCAGTTAGGTATACCTCGTTCCAGTTTCTTCTGGACACCAAAAATCGAGGAATGTTGAATGTCCGTCGAGGTAGCCTTTATTCCGACAGACTCATAAGTTGTCAGATCACAACTGGGATAGGACCGGGAATTTCCATAGCTTGCGCATTTTGCTCACTGCTATCCCATGACTATTTCAATTAACAGATCTTAATTGTAAGCATAAATGAGAATTTTCTGAATAATTAATATTAAAATGGTATTATGGAACCAGTTATCAAGAGAGTACCATTAGGACATCATGCGCTATTTTTCTCAATCATCTTCATAGCATATTATCTGAGGCTAATTGATTAGTGCATTTGTGCCATACACTAGCACAAGTTTGTAAACACAGATTACAGAGAGATGATCTATTTTACTCAGATAAATCATGAAAGTTTAATATTAACTTTAAGTGCAAATAAGCGATCAATGAGATGTAGTTGACTGCTATCCAATCGCTAACATATAAGAATCCAATCTGCACATAAATATTGATCTTACAATCAACGAGAGCTTAGTCAAAAATTATTTTAGAAACAATCTACTTGTACCTAAAATATTTTGAAACAGCAAAACAACGTTAGAAAACTTAAGTAAATTGCGAAGCACTCCAGCACGTTCAGCAGCTGATTCTCATCAAAGTGGAATTATCATCACAAGAGGCGAGCTTTGCCAAATGCAATTCTCTGTACATTTCCTCTCCAGGCTCCTTTAAGGTAAAAGCCTCTTAAAGCGTTCCCATAGGGGCCATTAGCCATTAGATTATTCTTTAGGATGATCCTGAGAAATCCAGGAAAGAGATCCTGCCTAATGGCTTCTGATATACGCTGGCTGCTCAATGTGGGCTTAACCATCTGGAGAAACGTAATGCTTTTGACGACATTACTTTGTAAACTGATCTTAAATGTAGGGATTCATTTCGTGCATTAAATAAATTAATTATTTGTGGACTAAAATATCGTTAATAAAATAGATCTGGCTTAAAATTACATAAATATTAGATAAACAGCACACAATAGAGAAAGCACACACATCCTAATTTTCTAAAATAAATACAATTAAGTTCACAGTTACTCCTGAAACCATCGATACAAAATAAAAATGACAACCAGCAAAATATAAAAAAAATTCAGTGTCAAACTAAAAATAAATGGTGCTGAAAGTAATTTTTTTCTGATACATGCTCTTTTTCCCATCGAGATTCAGAAAAGAGTATAAAAGCTTCAGGCCTTAAACGAAAGAAAAACGGAGTGATAGCCTAATGGGGACTCAGCAAAGCGCACACAAGCAACAAAGATAGCTTAAAGGGAAATAAGTTTAACAAAAAAATTCACGATGCGCTTGATAAACAATTCCATAAACAGTAACGAGTTCGATCAATAACTAATTATGAACCTAATGGGTTGTCTTGATCCCATATAAGTCAAGATTGTGTAAAACAAATGGAAATGTCGTAAACAGGCAAGGTAATAGGCTACCCAAAATTTCCCGCACTGAAATAAATCAAACTAAGTGTAGAGTGAAAAGCTAATTAAACGAAAACTTCATGAAGTTCGCTAAAATTAGTTGTAAATCATTCGCGAAATCAGTTAATCTAATTTCTGTGACGTTGCATTAATACTGGCCAATGAATCAAAAACATCTATGAAACATATGTAAATTTGTTTTAATCCAGTTTTATGCAAAATAATTTCAGGTCATATGTTTCAAGCATGCACTTACGAGGTGCTACCCTAAATTTCCCGAAATGTACCTCTATAAAATACGGAACTTACCCGATCTTTTAATTTCCACCGTCACCTTCAAAATAGTCTCCTTGGGCATCTATACATCGCTTCCAGCGATTTTCTCACTTCTGGAAGCACTCCTGGAAATTCCCAGGTTGAATCATGTTTAACACCTGCTGCGATTCCGCTTGGATCACTTCAATGAAGTCAAATCGTCGCCCTTTGAACCGCAATTTCAATTTTCAGAAGCAGTAGAAAACGCATGGTGCCAGGGGACAGCAGTCACATTGTTTTTGTTGAGGAAGTCCCTCACAGCGAGCGATGTGTGCGCCGGAGCATTGTCGAGATGGAGCAGCCAGTCTTTCTTCTTCCACATCTCTAACCTTTTGCGCCTCAATCGTCTCAAAACATCCTGTATGACAGTCCAAGGCGATCACAACCATCGTGGATGGTCTGACTTCGGTCCTCTCGGATCACGTCACGCACTTTCGTGATCATTTCCAGAGTTGTGCTTGTTGACGGTCGACCAGAAAGCTTGTCTTTCACAGATTCCCGACCATCTTTGAAACGCTTAAACCAATCAAATGTTTGGGTTTGGCTTAAAGATTGTTCACCAAAAGCCTCCTTCAACAGTCTGTGGGTTTTAGCCGCAGTTTTCTTCAGCTTTAACATCAAGAATCGCAACACGACCAAACAAAGAGTGACAAATACAGCTCAAACTCAAAGTCACGTGGACATAGGATGACACCGCTTGGCACAATTACAACTGAGACGTACGTCTAACACAATCTATCGACAAAACTTTGTACCTCTTACGGTTCGGTCAGAATAAAACAATTTCGGGAAATTTTGGGTAGCACCTCGTATATTACATATTTAAGAAGGAGTTGGGCGAGTCTAACCGTAGAACTTGTTCAGCATGGGCGGAAGGAAAGACCTAAGGCTGACTTCGAAAAAGGACTCGTTGTTAATGCTCGTTTATCTGGAAACAACGAAATGTCTGATTGGATTCTCAAAGAGTGCGATATACAGCGTATTCAACCGTGGAAAGAAGGTCCATAGCCTTTGTCTAACTGTGGCTCTAAGACAATCAATCATGAGCAAGACCGAGAAACAGGACATCCAATGTGAAACCTAAGTGACAAAGTGGAATCCTCCCGGCGAAGAATATATGGGCTCAAAATAGGGCTCCTTTCGGATTCCGGATCTGAGGCTCCGTCAGCTGGGATGTCGGTTTTTAGAAGAGGAAGATTCGTTGACGTCGAATTTTCCAGAGACGCATTCGCTGAACCATCTGGCTTCGATTCGTTGTGAAGATGGCCACTGCTCACAAAGTCACTTGGCATCTGCTTCCCTTCACGATTCACGATAATTCGTGTTCGTCTTCCTGGGGTCCTGATGACTGCGTTGACGAATTGTTTTCGAGCGATGTGGCATCTATGTTAGGCCTTCCTTTCGAAACGATAATTAAATCGTATTTATTAGTATAACAAAGCTCTTGTCTGTTATTTGCGCCGTCGCGCACGGGCAATGAATCCAAAATTTCAGACTTGGAAGAATCAATAGATTCTTCTCCTGGAAGTCTGACTCAATTTCGATGACCGCAGCTCATATAGTCCACTGGCATCTGCTTCCCACTACGCTTCACGAAAATCCGCATACATCTCCATGGGGCTTCCAACGTCAGCGTAGACGAACTATTTTCGAGCAATGTGGCATTAGTAGTAGTCCTTCCTTTAGAAGGAATAATTAAATTGGAATTTATAAACTGAACATGATCTTGCCTTAGAATTGCGCTGCTGCGAAATGGCGAAGAATTCAGTATTTGAAGTGGCGTTGAATCCGTAGATTCGCCTGGAACATTGGCTCTGGAATAACGACGAGAGCAACCGGAAAAAGTTTCGAAACGTTCAGCTCCGATGACGGCGACGCTAGGAGAATCACAAATACTATCTTCAGGAACACGATGGAAAAACCCTTTGCTCAACGGCCTTCTTCGCTGGCACCCGTTTTCCCACTCATGAATTCAACAGGTCGCTTGCATTTGTCCAGATTCTCTTATTCGCATCGGCCGCATTATTTATCTTCCCACCGGGCTGAATCGAACACTTTCTAATTTTTTTCCGTCTTGTAATTGTTTTTATATTGCTCTTAAGCTCAATTGCCTCATTAGCCATGCAATTATGTTCCACCAATAGACTTTTGCCTATGTCGCGCTTCTCGGTCCAACCATTATCGTTTGCAGGTGACAGCTCTGGCTCGTGCTCGCTAGTCACTCTTCTCCCCGCTTTTCTCGCTCTTCTCGTTCGTTTGCATTATGTCATCTGAGCTTATATCATTCGCTCTTTTACCTCGATGACATGACACTGCTACATTAATTTGGCTTTCCTGTGAGAGTGGTTGAGCGTAGGGCCAACACATTAGTGCACAGGTAATTCGCAGAAACCTATTAACGGAACACGCGGTGGTGTTTACTTGTTTTCATGCGCTTTAGTTTACGTTAAGAGCGGAGTTTAACCAAACTTCACGAGCTGTTTACTCCTTTAACGAATGCAATTTCGACAAAACGTATGAGGAAACTTGTGTTTATTTTAAGGTGCAGAACATCGCTAGGTATCTCAAGACATCCTTTTCAAAAGCACCCTGCATAATACTGGTCCCCTGATATTCATGGAAAGTTGAATGCGCTCCACGGACTATCTGAACATTGTTGCCTCTCAAATACACCTTGCATTACTGTAGTTTTATTTTGCATGTGAACGGCTCTTTCATGGACGGCAATGCTACTGTTCATCGCGCACAGTTGATTCCGCAGTAGTTTAGTGAGCATGAAGACGACTTCCAAGAGCCCAGAACCCCATAGAGAATGTTTGGAGCATAATGAAACGACAGCAGGATCATCTTCCAACAAATCTGCGTGAACTGAGGGAATGTCTGATGAACGCGATTGACAAGTGCTTCAACATCTTATTGACTCTATGCCAACCCGTATACATGCTGTAAAACCGATAAAATAAATTCAATGACCAGCAAGTGTATAAGAATGAATTTAAAGAACATGTACCATCCAATTCAATGATGTAAGATTTTTGTATAAGCCAACTTTGGAGATAGCTCTTGAGGAAAAACTATCTTTCCATTCTATGCTAAATACAGCGATGAAGACACAGGCGGATTTCCACATCCTACAAAATTTTAATAGTAAACGATGTATATTGCAGCTGCAATGCTGCTTTTATCCGATATGTATGTAGTAATCCATCTGCGTCATCATTATAATATTTAAATACTTAAAGTTTCGTTGCCTCCACATTTTTTAGATTTTATCTGTTGCTTTATGCTAAGCATAAATTTTTTTATGTTTTTCAGCGTTTTACTACCGCTAAAGCCTGTTTCACATAACACTTATCCAATGCGGCAAAGAAGAAAAGTTTTCCACATCGAGTGTTTACTTCACAAAAGAACTGCGGACTGAATACCGTAAGCACGGAAACACAAGATAAACGCTTTTCGTTTCACAGTTTAGGTGAAATGGTCACTCGAAAATCTTTCCGTAATCCAGACGGGATCCGTCTTGCCGCATGGAACAGTCTGAAACAGACCTATGCGCCGTTTTTTTTTTAGATAGAATTAAAAAAAATATGAAAATATGATGAAGACTATTTTATTTGGGAGTGATGTCATTATGCTCCTTATTAATAAAACCATCACAACCATGTATTACTACACTCCCAGACAAAATTATGGAGATTTTTGAAAAACTTAAAGATTCATCTCAAACAAGTGCTATCAAAATAAAATAGTACTGCACTATACATTACACAGGCATGTATACTAAATATACACCATCTTATTAACTGCACATAAAATTTCATGAGTAATGACTAATTTCGTTGAACAAAAAACAAGAAAAATAACGACTGCATTGAAGTCAAAAGTTTGGAGATTTTGTTAAAAAGTTTACATTTCAAGTTTCTAGTTGCAGAAATTTAACCATAACGTCAAGATTATGTAAATTAATCTAGGATGGGTGGATTCATTAAAATTTTTGTGCGTGCTTAATTTATTTTCTTAAATTTTCATTTGTGAAAAAATGTCTCCTATAAAACAGATCCCTCAATCTATTTGTGACTTAATTATTAAGAAATGACAAGAAAACGAAAAACAAATCAAAATAGCAAAAAAAATCTCAACTTAACTACAAAATCTGTAAGTAAGATTATTGTAAAATATAAGAAAACTGGAAGTTGCGCAGAGGTGCGGCAGAAAACTCATCACAAGTAAAGCCGAAGATAGACATCTAAGAGGTAAATTGTCGGAGAATCACGCTTTCAAACAGCAAGAGAAATTACTGCAAAATGGAATGCAATCACCAAGAAAGAAGTTTCGGCAAAGAACAACAACCCGTCGTTTGAAAGAGAAGGATTATTCCTTTCGTTCTGCAGCAAAAAAGCCTCTCCTAACTAAACGATTGAAGAAACAGCGACTTGAGTGGGTACGTGAACATTCAACATGGACTACAGAACAATAGCAAAAAGTCATATTCAGTGATGAATCTAGATTTAGCCTTTTGAATGATGATAAACAAAAAGTTGTGTGCAAGCAAGAAGAAAAGCTGCACCCTAGGTGTCTATCATGTAGTATCAAATTTCCACCAAGCATTATAGTTCATGGAACAATAACTGCATATGAGGCCGGAAGTATAGCTATTGTTAACGGACACGTCAACAGTTCCTATTACACGGAAACAATGGTTGATCATCTGATACCAAGTGCTGCATTTTCCTATGGTGACTTTATCTGTCAACAAGACGGAGCAGCTTGTCACAGAGCAAAAGTGACATTAACTGTTTCGAAGAACAAAATATTCACCTTCTAGGAATAGTCCTGATCTTAATCTTATAGAGACAATTTGGGGTAAAATGAAGCGAAACGTTGACACACGTAAAATTCCAACAAAGAAGGATTTACTCAAAACTGAGTCTGATGTCTGGTGTGAAATATCGATAGATGACTGTCAGTCTCTCATAGGGTCTATGAGACAACGTATGCAAGCAGTTGTTAATGCCAAAGTGGGCTGGACTAAATATTAAACAAAGAATCTCCAAACGTATGTCCCAGCATGGACAAATCTACAAACTTTAGGCTTCAGTAGTGTTTGTTTTTCTGTATTTTTTGTTGAAAGGAATTGTTTGAAGTACATAAAATGTTTTGTGTATAGAAAATAAACTAGGTAACGTTCGAATAAATCATCGTATAATGCATGAACAAGTTCTTTTTATTTTTAAAACAATTATTTGAGATGAACCTTTCATTTTTTCCCAAAAATCTCCATATTTTGTCTGGGCTTGTATAAACATGGTTCTTATTTATTAATTCAAGAATGAAATAATCTAATAATATAGAAATGCCTCGACAACTTTTCTAGAATCTGTAAGCGTGTTTATCAACATTTCGTCGACCAGCTGAACTGAGCACCTTCACAAATGCCCAGACAAATATGAAATGCAAATATCTAACGACTCAATTTTTGTGTTTATGTGCTAAGAATTTATCTTTAAAAAATTTAAACAGAAGCAGTTTGCCAACGGTCTTGAAAATTATAGCAAGCTGACACGAACATGGATTCGAATTTACGCCGGATCCATCGTCATAGGGAAATCTAAATTGCGACGAACGGAGACGAATTTATTTTTTTTTCTCTTTTCCAACCAAACTCTTGAAACGAAAGTAGAAATTTTAATCTCTTTATGTCGTGCCCAGAATTCGTACATTTGGGAGGAAAAGGGAAAAAAGCTGTTTAAAAAAAAATTTCCTTTCGCTGGATAAATGTACGACAGAAGCGCATTTCCCGGCGATCTAATCGTCGTCTGTCGTGGCCGCATTTTTGTGTCTCATGCAAACAAGAGACTTTTTTTTTAACTTTTTCTTTTATGTTATTTTTCCGGCGACTCAATTGCGTTGAGAGAAAATGCTGAGCATTTATTTCGGAGAGTGAAGGGGGATAAAAATGGAGGAATGCGAAAATGAGCGGTAAATTCTACGCAAATGCAATCATTTTGATCGGACAATGTTCTTAAAGAAACGATGACTGTTTTTTTTCTTATTATTTTGTACCCCTTTCTCTTGTTGTCATGGTTATTTTCCTGGAAAAATGCAGTGAATTTCTAAAGGAAAACAACAGGAATTCACATTAAGCACACAAATTGGATGCTATGAATCCATGTTTAAAAATGTGAATTAATTACATTTAATTTCTTTATATCGTGCTTAAGGGTAATAATTCTTTTACACAACGCTATGTGTAGAATAATAAACTTTTATTTCTAAATGCGAGAAAATTTATCAAGGAACTATAATAATAATGTACATTCTCAAATAGAATAGAGTTAGTCTTTTTTAAAGAAAAGTATAGCTTCATCTTCGATTTTTGAAGAATCGCTGGGCGCATAAAATAGATAAGCTTTAATACGCAAATAAAATTTAAACCAGAACAGTTCTGATCCTATGAAAACGTAGTCAAAATAACTTTTCATCGAAACTAAGGCGAATCAACTTTAGGAACTATTTAAAACTAGATTTGAGTTTGCTAAGCTGTGTGAATTTTTAATAGCTATGATCCATGCACTCATTCTTTTTAAATATAAATAAAAGAAAGCATATATTCAAACCAAAAAATATTGGAAACACTACAAAATTCTTGATTTTGCAAATAAAGAATTCGCAAATAAAAGAATGATAAATTCCTAAAAAAAAAAAAAAAAAAAAAAAAAAAGCTTCAGGCAGACGAAGGAGAAACACAGAACCAGAAAGCTGCTCTCACTGGCCTCGGGGAAAGATGATTTCGACATGATATATATCATCGTTTTCAAAAGCACAGTTAGGAACGGCAGGCTACGAATGAATGGCTGATGATGAACGTTGTAGCAAGATAGCATTTTTAGAGCATTGTTTATGATCATTTTTTCATGTAGTATCTGTTTTAAGTAAAAGATTTTGGATATATAAATAAAATGAAAATTTGAAACCACCTTTATAAACTTTTGAACAAAGTTAATAAAAACCTATGCGTTTATTCTAGTTTTTATTGACGTCCCCATGTTCGGTTGAAAAGGATTCTATATTCTAAATCGTATATTCTAGTATGACGATTCTCAATATGCGATCTCGAAAAGGATTTATAACCATTGATACAACAAGTCAGGCAACCGAAATGCCCAGGACCGATAGGATTTTAAGGCATTCGAGAATAAAAAGGAAGGTATTTGATTTATAAAGAAGCCTTTGTTTGCTATGATTAGATGAGGTTGCTAAGGATGCCTCTGGTTGTTAAGCAAGGCATACTTCTAAGGGAAATGCTTAGTTCAAACTGATTAAAGCTATTCTGAAAATGTTTAATGCAGAAAGTAGCAATTCTCTACAGATTAGAACATTAAGAATCCTTTAACTTCTAAGCATTCCAGTTTAATGAAATAAGCGTTAATTGTTGAAGCGTTGTGTAACGGTGAATTCTTTCTTCATAAACAATTGCTAACGCTTTTCTACGTAACCAAGTACTATTGAAGCGAACGATTAGCTACCAGCTATTGTTAAAATTAACTCTTGATAATATAAGGCGTAAGTAATTATATGCCATATCTTAGCATTGAAAGTTTCCAATGGTTCAATAATGGTGTCTTTAAAACAAGCATCAAGGAACCAATTTCGACTATCATTAATTTTACGTTATATACATTCAAGACACGTCTTTCCAAGTTGTTTGATATATTACATGCCATATCTTAGCATTAAAAGTTCCAATGACCCCTAATGGGTCCTCTAAACCAGCTGCCTTGGAACCAATTTCGACTATCATTAATTTTAGGATATATTCATTCACTACATATCATTCCTAGTTGTTTGATATATTACATGACATATCTTAGCATTGAAAGTTCCAATGAACCATAATGGTTCCACTAAATCCAGGTTCCTTTGAACCAATTTAGACTATCATTAATTTTACGTTAATATTCAACCATGACATGTTATTCCAAGCTGTTTGAATAATTTTCCAGTGTACCATAATGGTACCACTAAACCACATAGCCTTGAACCAGTTCTGACTGATATTGACCATTAAGGAACACCATCACGTGTCTTCACTTAATTTACAAACCTTTTCTCTGCTTTAGCTATGGAATGCCAAAGAGAGAACAGCATTTGGCAGTGCACAGGACATTTATACATGGAATTGTATAGTGAAAAACGTAGTCCCATCTGTTATTTGTGACCTTTTGAACCGGAAGTAGTTCTCCGATTTTTTCCACCAACGAACTCAGTCTTCCGATTTCCCTAAGTTGTCGAATGGCGAAAACGGAAGTCGAAAATTCGGAAGCGTTCGAAAGCTAGAGCACCAACAGACAGACAAACGGACGGACGCACTTTGTGAAAACATAAGTACCTATCGGTCCTAATAATAACATGTTCATGTGTAATCCAATCAAATTTCTCATTAGTTTCATGTGAAAGATATCCAGAAAGTAAGTTCCATTTGGTAGTACAAAAGAAAGCAAGTACACACTCAGAAAAATATTTATTACAAAAAATCTCCATACCTTGAACATTTAAAAAATTTTTTTAAATAATTTGCCTTACTTTTTTAACTTATTACGAATTTCATGCAGAAAACGAGTCTCCAAACTATTATTGTGCTGACCAACATCGCAACTGAGTGGCCATTTTGAATCGCTACTAAGAAAACCCAAAATGTTGCGGCTAAAAGATTGCAGAGAGCTTATCATTCATTACACTGTACAACAAATTTGAACTTTTTTCCTGTCCTTTAGATGAAACTATGTGATTCTGTATAAACAAAAGGTGCTTGATTCAAAACCAAAATGATCCATCACGTACCGTTTTTGTAGGAAACCCACTTCTCAGAGAAAGGTAACAGAGGCTTGATTATAGAATACACAAGCACTAAAATGATTTTTTTGGCCGTTTCTTCTTGTAGGCATCTCTTGGTGTGTCCCTGGTAACAGACCAGCAATATTCAGCTAGCATACTTCCATTCATCATCTCCATAATTAGACCAAGGGCCACGTTTTTATGGAACTGGGGGACAATGAACCTCTTTACGGACCATCACAAGCTATTCATAGGACCGCCAATCACAAAACGTGACAAGGAACCAGCAGTTCAGAAAAGAGATTGTAAAACTTGCACATTTATCTGTCTAAAATACCATATGTTTCTAATCTGACATTGCAATTGAAAAGTTGAATTTTCATTGTTGGCAAAGTCTATAATGGTGCTGGATGCAGTAAATTGGACCAAACATGTACGGGAGAATATCAAGGAAGACACAATAAACAAGTATTTTAAAAACTGCCATATTGTAAATTCAGATATTAAAGAAGAGGCTTGGGTTGAAAAACCACGTAAATGATAAAGAGTTGTTAGAAAAAATCGTTGAAGTTTCAGAAGCAGTTGATGCAATTAAAACTCCGAAAAATTATGTATAAGAAGTTGAAGCAGAACACTCTATATGAAATATCTTTGGATGGTGGAGAAGCATGTTCAAGATACTATCATAGCAAACCGCTTGAACGACAAGAAGCACAAACAACTCTAGAATCCTATTTCTATAAACAATTAAAAAAACAAGAAACAGATTTGTATATTTATATAACAATTTTATTAAGAAAAGTTCATGTTTATTTTCAACGGCAGATAAGCAACATTCCTGAGTTTAAGGAATCTCCATTTTGGGACCACCTCTAAAATTGGAGCACTTGGCCCTTCCCAGTCGGCGGTCCGTTTAGGAAAGTTTTAATGTATTGTTTTTTCACGATTTCTCTCGAATTTTCGCTAATGCGACTTATATAAAGATGCGACTTAAGATCCGGAGATTACAACACTAGTTGTTTTTTTTTTAAATTACCAAACGAAACTTATTTTCTGGACATACCTCGCATTTCTCCGAAATATGACTTTTCTAAAGGTTTTTCTTAAGAATTACCTAACGACATTTATTAGAGATATTTTTGCTTAACATGCTCCTCAGCAGTAACATAAAAAGCCCATACAAACGCATCACCAAATATGATCAAGTAACAAGTGAGCAAGAAGCGTTCTATTTTATCAATAACCGTTTACGAAAAATAACATAATGTTATTGACAAATCTTTTCTATCACACTGAATTTTCAGCGCCAAAAAATAGCCAAACAAATATTGCTATCGTGAATTCATAGAACTTTATGTGCAACTGAATGGAATCGCAGAAGCAGATATCTATCATTAAGAGCGTTTACAAACCAAAATTTTGTGTTTACTTTCCTGGAATTCGTTATTCTTTGAATTCTGATTTCAGGTTTAATTCTTCTGAAAGCTATTAAGCATTGATAATGGAAGACAGAACGCAAGATTTCCAAGAAGCATAAAGCCGCTTTTATATACGATATTACTATTTTTTAACTCGGTAAAATATCTCATATTCGATTTTTAGGATTGCTAAAAGCCGGATCTGAAAGAGGAGAACAAATAGAACCAGATATCATTCAACTAAGCGAGGTGAAGCTACCAAAAAAGCAACAAGGAAACGAATTATGTCCGCTTGCTTAATTAATTTAGGTGCGTTTCCACGTACTTGTTAATTAGAAAGAAAACAGACAAACAAGCATTGCTCTTAATTACAACAATTTCAAGATGAACAATGTAATGCCAAGTTGATAAATATACCTGTAATTTATTTAAGTTGTACTTTAAAGTAAATCGACTCAGTATAAATGGAGATGTTTCATGCATACTGGCCGAAACGTAATAAGCGTTCACACCTTCATGACACGTCTAAAAATAAGCGAGCTCTACAAAAAAAAAAAAAAAAAAAAAAAAGAACGACGAGTGATAGTTAGCGAAATGGTATGATCATCATTTAACTTTTTCCATACATCAGTATTGGAGTATCAACAAGTTTTATATGTAATTTTAGTGAAGCAGATCGTTCCTATAGTTTCATTTAACTTAAATTACCATTTATGCACGAAGACACGCGCACACAGTTATTAAGGAGGAAATCATTTTCGTTTCATGAAGGAAAGACTGCCTGAAAGTATTCAATATTTGAAAACTGCTTTGGGTGACTCATATGTAAAAAGAGTACCATAATAATCCTAGTGTAGCTGCTGCTTTAATGCCCCTTAAAGATGACCGCATCCTCCTTGTTGTCGGCCAACCGTTCCTATTAACGAAAAAGAACGAACTCTGTCGTTGTGGAGAAAATGCTAATGGAAGAGAGATGAATCGCCATTCTTGAACTTGCAACACAATGTACATTAAGTTCTATAAAGTTTCCCGAACTGTCATATGACCGTCTTGCAGTGAGCAAGGTTTATTCACGATGATTCTCCCGGCCATTGGTGCCAGAACAAAAGTCAGACCGAGAGGAAACTCGTCGCGACCTCTTGGCGCTCTCTGGGGCGATATGTTTTGGCGTCGAAAACCTACTACGGACCAAAGTTGCATACCATATATCAAAAGTACAATCAAAAGGAGACCGGAAGACCGAAACCCTTTCCCCATAAAAGCGTACAGTGTTTACCGATTACAATGGTTAGGCTCGTAGGTTTGTGTTTTTTTTCTTCCCTAGAAGACTGTCATGGAATAATTTTATTGGATACCTGCCAAAAGAACAAAACAATTAATTCGTCTTGTCATTCAAGTTCTTTGGAGAAATTACAAATGAAAAAAAAATAAAAAAGACTATTCTCGGATTTTTTGAATTCGATCTTACTGCTGGAACGCAATACGATGCCCACTCCTGCCATATGGCTTAGATTACTCAGGAGAGACCACAGATGAGATGACCTTGCTCGAGGGATTTCCCTCGGTAGAGAGAATTGAAGTGTCCACTTCAAAAAGGCGTTTTGAGAAATGGTAATATTTGTTCTAAATTATATGCTTACCGCCCGTAACTTAAAATCTATTTGCATTTTAAATACCCGTGCTATTAAAATTTGGGACCGAGTTAATCAAATGAAGTAATCAATTAGACGCGTTTCAAAGTGGTTATGAATTTTGTGCAGGTTTGGGCATAGGCATTGCTGTTTTGTGCAAGCAACTTTAAAAATACAAGAATTCTTTGGCTTCAGGTGTATATTCATTTTTTGCTTCAAGTTTATATTAAAACTAGTATTAAAGCCCGTCATACGACGGTGCCACAACAGGCAAATCTGTAAATTCGATTTTAATTGTAAATTTCGTCTGCGAAAGGACTGTGATAATTGACAGGACTGCCAATAATAAATAAAAATGTTTACTTAATTTTCAAACCTGCTTTTTCGTTAAGGTCGCGGGGAAGCGCTCGAGATTTTCCGCCACCAGGTGGATGTCCTCAATGGTAATACCCAAGCGACTCGAATCCGGATGATCAATGTAATCTAGCCATATAGTTCTAGGCCGACCTCTTTGTCTCTTATGAGACATACTTCTCTTCTTCTGCGGCCTCCACGGTCACCTGACCTATGATTTTTTTTTTCTTATGGGCTTATGACCAAGTTCATGTTTTTGCCCCCCCCCCTCCCAACCACCGACTTGGAAAATAGCAACTGCCTAAGAAGACGGTTTTGCGGCATCCGTACATGTGGCCAAACCAATGCAACTGAGGCCTCTCAATGCGGAGAAGTAGCAGTTCAGCAGCTAAAGACTGCCTTATTGTGATGCTGAACACTATCTAGTAGAGAACATCTATCCCACCTCTTAGAATCTCATTTCGGCGTTATTTCGGTAATTACCCAAGACTCATGACCATAGAAGGGAATGGGGACAAAGATTTGAAAACAGACCGCTTGAGTTTCTTTCTTAGCTCAAGTTTTTTATAACGGATCACCACAGTTCGCGTCAGACACGCATTGCTGCACCGATCCGAGCATCCAATAAATAATGTTATTGCTTTTGATTTTATTCGAAAGCCCGGCGTACGATGGTTACTGCAATACTGGAAACTGCAAGTTCGATTCCATTTTTAAAAAATTTCATCTGTGACAGGATTGTGATAATTGGCAGGACGGCGATAATAAACAATACTGCGAATAGTAAAAAAAAAAGTCACTGTCAACATGAGAGCGACTCTAACACAACGTGTCCTATTACAATGGGACAAAGTCACTACTGTAAATTTGACAGGTAAAACCTAACATAAAAACACATTTTAGATGTAAACTTTTCTCTTCAGTGAAAATGGAATGGCTCGTCGGGCTCTTCTTTTTTTTTTTTTTATACCTCCCTCATAGCTCTATTTCCTGGGCAGACCATTTTTGGGGGGCACGACCACTATATTTTAAAACTAAAAAAATTAATTATACACATATAATGAATATAAAAAAATGAAAAAAAATGTTATGTACTTTTGATTTTTTTCGATTTGATTTTTTATTTTTCTAATTTATGAATTTTTCCTTTTCATTAATTCATTCAACTGAAAAATTATTCCTATAAAACGAATATCGTAAAATGTAAAAACTAATGTTACGTACTTGCGACTTGAATTGTTAATCAATTTCAAAATTTTATTTGAATGTTATTATTTATTATTAAAATTAAAAAAATAAGAATCGTACATGTACTGAATTTCGTAATTTAGAATAGCTAAATTACTTACTTAGGATTTAATTTGATTTATTGATTTTTTTAGTGTGCTATTTTTTAAATGTCAGTAGATGTATATAGTTAAATCTATGACGACAATATATTTTTGAACCGTAGCCTATGAAAAAATATAAGATTTTTTTATTAGTTTTTTTCGTCGGCTACGATTTTTGGATTTTAACAATCAGTGTTTTTTCATTTGTTGGAACCAATGAAACTTGTATTGTTGCTCGTCACTATGGAAACGGGCACGGAGCAGGAGGAATTAGCATTTTATATATAAGAATAAATGCTCCGTCAACAAGTACAGATATTTATCGAAATATTTATCAATTAGATTATGTATATTCAATTTACATGTGAAAATAGACAGCTAAAGTGGAACTGTAAAAATTTGTGTATGAGCTTAGTCTGCTTATTAGGGAACGAAAACGATGAAGCAGCGGAACAAAACATTTTTTTTTTAAAATTGCCGAAAATGAAAGCATTTGTCTACGTCAGCTTTGTCAGAACACGAAACAAAGTATCCCAGAAACAAAATCTTTTCTAGCAAGAGAAAAAACAAAGAAAGAAATCGATAAAGTTGTAGCCAAGAAGGGGGCAAGCATTTTAAACGAGAGAGTAATAAAGGCGTCGCTTCAATTAAAAAACATGAATGGTGAAATTTAAGCGTCTTGGCGAGGAGCCTTCCAACCGACTCCTCTCGATTTCCTTCTCTCGACATTAACGTCGACATCATGTGTGACTTAAAGACCATCAACGTCCGACTTGAGTCAGAAACGGCTTTGTTTCGGTTTGACTTGATCATTTAGACTGCTAACTTGACAGTAGTAGATATGTTCGTCCTGGTTAAACTATTAAATAATCAATTCTTTTTTGAAATTTTCAACTTTATTATTCATTGACTTGAAAATCTTGTAAAAATTGTTCAGAAATCTAAATTGCGCCAACTCGGTCAGTAACAAATTTTTAAATACTGCCCACTGGGTGAAACAAAGAGACTTTGTTCCATAATTTGCTGTTTCGTATTATATGGCATTCAATTAAAAATTAATCTTTAGAACTTATAATAGAGAGTTATATATTTTATTCTTTGCAACGAGTTATTTAAAACAAATTAATCTTATATACTAAAACTCTTGCGTGTATTTATTTATTTATTTATTTATCTGTAATTCTATCTCCTCCTAGACGGTTTGAGCTAGCGACTTGAAATTTTCAGGGCAGGCTTATCAATAAAGGACCTGCTCTATCGCCAAAAATCAGCCCCCTACGACCCCCCCCCCCCCCTTCCCCACTTTCTGGGGTTTTCATTTAAAATTATCTGCTTTTGCTTTGTAATTCCCCTCAACAGATGGCGCGGGCGGGCGAAGCCGCGGGTAACAACTAGTAAGCAATTAAAAATATTAATTTCAGAATGTCTTTGAAAATGATCATGGACGAAGATGTAACGTAATTATTAAATTATTAAATAAGAAGGCGCGACTGGAAGTGAAATTCACCGTAAGCTTCAAGCAAAGGATGAGTTCTTTCTATCCCGTTCATTGAATTTCGATACGTGAGCAGGCTTCAATACCTATTATTAACGCTGACAGTGTAAACACAATCATTTCTGTTATGGTGCAATTCTTCAAGGTCTGTGCTAAATGATTCTCCGATGATCAGAAAGCTAACGTAAGACAAACCAAGGCCCCCTTCCATCCATGTATACAATGACAGAACTAGGTGGGATATTTTTGTAACATTCCTTACTGAAACCATGATGTTTCTATGCGACTTATACTTGTTTGGACCATTGAAGGAGTCTTTCAATTGTGAAAATACTGAATTTATGCTTCAAATATAGACGAAAAAGAGGTTTTCGGAAGGAGAAATTCCCGATCCTCGGGATAGTTGCCTGCTCTAACATTGAACTTCCACTTTGACTGATTAGCTGTCTTTAGAATACTTGGAGGAGGCAACTCAGCTGTACCAGTATCCGCGGTAGCCCACTTGGTAAAGGCGACGAGCTAGATACTCGTGTTCCCTGGTTCGAATGCAGGTCACGGAATTTTTTCATCTATATTGAGTCGTTGTTATAATTCTCAATCTTTTTGATGTTCTTTACCTCCCCTTAAAATTTGTACCTCTGTTTATGAGTCACCCTGTATATGTTTTCAGTAATAGAGGAAATGTAAAATTGCAAAAATACGTATCGTTGGGCAGAACTTGCATTTAAGTGGAAGTTCACTGAAGATGGAAATTATCATCATAACTATGTCGTGTTCATTATGAAAATACAAGCAGGACAATTATGCAAACAAAGGTTTTTTTGTTCCCTTCATTCTTAGTAATAACTTTTCGAAAATAAATTTTTGTCCTTAACAGTTTCTGTCGATTTCAGGTTTATGCATTTACGTGAAGAAACTGACAAGATTATCTGACATTTCAGAATGATAATTTTGAGCAAAAATTCTTCAATGGAATATGGTATAGCTGTTTCCGTTATTGCTTGCATTTCTTGTGTCTCTGGCTTCTCTTGCAAGTGCACTCTGGATTTCTTATACCGTAGAAATTCCGCGGATAGAAATAACAGAAACAAAACGGTGATGAAACGAGAATCCAGATATTGAACTTGTTCTCACAGTAACTACATGTCAATTCATATCTCGAGAATGAAACCATATCAATCCATAATCCATGTGGAGTTTATTTAAAATGCTAGCGATGTATGTTGGTTTCGTCACGGAATACTCTGTATAGAGCAATTGTCGCTCCATGTTTTTAAAAAAATATTATTGTCTGCGATTATTATTATTTTTTTTTTGTTTTAATGAAAATGAACCTCACGGGAAATGATTTAAGACTGTAGATGAGATTAAGAGGATTTCGCAGGAGACACTGAAGGTAATGACAAAATGATTTCCATGGATGCTTCCAAGTATTAATTGCGCTGGGACCGATGCATCAAAGCAGCAGGAGACTTCTTCGAAGGAGATGAAGTCAGTTAATTTATTGTAACTTTTACATTATATGTATACAATTCTAATAACTATAGTTAGGAAACTTTTGGTTTGCATCTTTCTTCTCCGGAAAATCTATATTTCGAATAAGCTTTCAATGTTATTGGAACTTTGAATGCTAAGATATGGCATGCAATATATCAAACACCTCGTAACAACGCGTCATGAGTGAATATAAAGAGAAAATAATGATAGTGGGAATTGGTTTTGTTGCCTGTGCCCTAATGGTACAATATAGTATTGTTAGAACTTTCAATGCTAAGATATGGCATGTAATATATCAACCAACTCATTACGAGTTGTTAGATCTTTTGTTATCCATAGCTTATTTGTATCAAGAGCATAATGCTGTTAGGCTTAATCTTATCTAAAACTCACTACTGTTATACATATTGCTAATTAATAGTAGTTAATCGCTTGCTTCAATAGTAGACGATAACGTAGAAACACTTTAGTAATTTAATATGAAAAAATAATAGATGCTTACACACAACACCTCAGCAATTGAGGTTCACTTTGTTTAACATTATGTGAGAATTCTTACAAATTAAAGAACTTTTATTTTTTTAAATGTATGAGAAATAACTCCCTCTCCATTTACCTTTCAGTTCTTCAAGTTTATTCGTTTAAATTCTCTCTATACATTAGCTTACTTAAATAGTAATATATAATTTAGTTTTCATATTTATTTATTTTCTCTTAAGTGTTATAAAATGTTGATTAATTCAATAAATCCATGTACGATGCTATAACATGAAAATGTGCTCCCTTTATCCGCTTTGGCGGTAAAATCATTCTTGTTTATTGTTCTCCGTGGTTTTATTATTCCTTAATTTATAACTAACAAAATTTACAACGTTAAATACGTTACTTACGCCGTTAAATTACAAGTTTTATCGGCGGGCAATCACCAAAACGAGCGAAGCGACGATTCAATATGGCTACCACTAAACCGGAAGTTAGTAGCTGTAAAGCCAGAAAAGTAACAAAAGCCGGGGGGGGGGGAGTGGGTACTGAGTCGCTTTCAGAAAAGTCACTTTTGATACTTTGCTAACCACTTTGCTTTCCTTAAAATGACGTCACTGAAAGTGACTTAAGCAAGAAAACTGAGAAAAGTTAAGAGGTTGTGAACGCGACATATTGTCAAAACCAGAAGCGGCGCTATTTCTGAGGGTAAAAAGCAGGCCAATCCGAGATCATCCATTAGCCGTACTCTTGACGCCGTCCGGAAAATTCGGGCTCTCGTAACCGGATGTAACCCACCAACACAAAGGGGCATTGTACAGAACGTATGACTTCTGTGTACACAGTAAAGACAATTATCAACTGTGATTTACAACTGGAAAATCGACACAAGAGCCGTTCATAACTTGTTGCTGCGTCATGTTCAAGAGCGATAGATCAACTGGCGGATGGAAAGTGGAAATACGTGGTAATACTAATATGTATATTTAAGCAACTGCAAAAAGAGCCTGCCTTTTTTTACCGCCCAAGTGGTTCTAAGGGCTTCAGAAAATGGTACAGTGAATGCAAGGAAAATGTTTTCAAAAGGTTTCATGATTGTGGCGGGATACAGCTGCAACGGCGAGTTAACTTTACACAGAGTTGAGTCAACTCCATGTACTATCAGATTAACGTTCTAATCCCCATAATTGATCTTTATCATAAACTCTCGTTCTCACACTCTTTCTTAGCCTTCGTAGCCTTGACTACCCACGTGACCACATAAAAAATGGCGTCCCTTGGTCGTGTTGTAAGCACTTGTGATTTGAGTAAAATTCATTTTTTTTTATATTTTCCATAGGTTTTTACTATTTTAAAGATTTTTATTATCATTTTTATTAATTCAACATACATCTTTATTATTATTAACCGTAAATTTGTAAATTATAATGATTTAAATACTTACTGATAACCTTTCATAATTTTAATTTCATAATCATTTCCAAATTACCTATAAAATTATTTTCTAATGATGTTTATTTTTTTCTCCTCACTCTGACAATTGGGAACACAACAATATTTAACCATAGCAACAAAAATTTTGAACAACAACAATTAAAACTTTCACTTACGATACAGTCAACAAATGCCGTTAACACGTCCAGTATCCGCCATTTGCATTTTGTAAAAAAATCAGTGACGTTTAGTGGCAACTAATCACAATACAGGTGATAAAGGTCAATTACCGTGGCATCCTCGGTTTATACGGTACACAGGTAAACAAGATAAGGCTTCGAGTCACACCGCCGTTTAAACTCGCCTGTTCCTGAAACGCACGTAAGAAGATACCGGAATCCGTCGATTCCCATTCGGTAACATACCCATCAAGTCGCCGGACCCGTCGCTTATGGATTTTCCTTGCTTTGGCCTACTTAAACGAGCTCTCGGAAAGAGATGACCGCGAACAGTGTTTACAGGAAAGCGTGTAAACAGGAGTGGTTAAGAAATGATCTTGGTGTTCTGGGTTCCAGCCTTTCGTGATGCAGGGCTACCAGATTGAACACACTAGATGATGGCGAAAGGGGTCTTCCACCTTTTTTGGCCTTCTGTAACTTGTTACTATAGATCCCTAACAACCCCCTGACTTCAAAAAAAGTTCCTATAAGCAGACTAAGTTACCAGTCTAGATTGGATGCGGGATATTTAAGGTTTTTTGCTGCAGTTTCTTGCTCCTTTGCAGGGATGATGATCATGAATCCCAACTTCACTCAGATTAATCTTTCGGAATTGTTTATATCTAAAACAAGCAATAAAATTGTGAAAAATGTTTAATTGGTTGGAGAAAGATATGCTCAATAGGTAGGATACAGGGAACAAAAAGTTGATATTTGATGCAACTATATATCTAGTTCATAAGAATTTTTTGAAGAAGAATTTTTGGTATGTGGTTCTTGTATTGCACAAATGTAGCTAAATAAATGATTAGGTATTTTGGCAATACTTAATAGTTCTATTAATGTTTTGTGACTGACAATAGTTTTGGCGATCTTATGCCATTTTTAAAGTAATTTTAGATTTACGCCTCAAGGGACATAATGCTGGAAGGAAACAGATAGTACGAATTAACGAGGGACTCGTAAAATAGCCTTCCTAACAAGTTAAGTGTGCAATATTGCCTATCACTTCCTCTGTTAATAGTGCGTTGACAAGGCGGTGTAGGAAACGCGAAATGCGACTCTTACATGCCCAAACAATCGGGTCATCAATCAAATGATCGAACTTCTTCCGATTGAAAAAAAGTCACCAAATCTCTCCTACCTCGGCTCACCTATTGGTTTAGAGAAACCTTTGGTTTCTAAATTTTAAGAATGGCAAATAATAAGTTTTAAAATTTGACATCATCAGAGACATTTTTTAATAATTCTAGCAAATAAAATATAAGGAAAGTTTTAATCAAAATTCTATAATTTTCTAATTTTTATCTGTGTAACAACTTCGGCCTATGGAATTGATTCATTAGTGCTATTTAATAAGTTAATTTATTTATTTACATTTTTTATTCCTGATGAAGCTGTTCACTATTTTTGTTGCTTTTATTTCCTGTTTTTGAAACGTCATTTCGAGCCTTGATGTGTATGAGAAATAACCTTGGATTCGCTAGGACAGGAAGCGAAACTTCCTTCCTTTTTTCAATCATTTGAGGAAAAACAACTCTAAAAAAGACGATCCATGTTTGGCGTGTTATTCGTGTTTACCTTTATAATAACATTTTACTACATCCTGTATTAACACACAGAAAAAATGAAGCTTTAACACCAATTACATTAAATGTTATTGTTGAAAAATCAAGAATGTTTAATGTGTTTGCGAGATAAACAGTGCTTTATCGTTGTTGACGTTGTTATTAAGCCATAAGGTAAATAGAGAAAAATAATGTATATGGATTGCTTTTTTTCGTCAACCCTTCCTGAAACACGAAAAACAAAGTTGAGATATGGTGTAGCACATTAGATTAAGTTGACAGAAGATAAATTGTAATTATTTTACGCCGTACATTCTTCACGTTGTCTCTTTAATAAAGTGTCTGGCCAGTATCAAAAAACGGACTGCACTGCAAATCATCCAGTCAAGCGTTTTTGTCTAATGGTTAATAGATGTTGACATCGTTTCTGTATCCATTTATGAATAGCAAGGAGGCACGGCTATTTTAAGAAATCTGGCAAATGATTTTAATTACACGAACTATAGGGTTAATTTTATTATTGAATAAATACTAGTACAACAAGAAGATACGTTTTGGGACCAAATATTGCTAAAGTGACTTCAACATTTTATAATCTTAATTGCACAGTAAATTCTACAATACTTTTAAATATGGAATTGATTCTTATGTAGTCAGAGAGTACAATTATAAAGTAAATGTGGAAAACTTGTACAGGTGGCATATTTTACATGCACGTTCCTTGGATTGAGCCAGGCTTATCCGTGAACTCCTCTAGCAAGCGAAAGGCATTTCAAAATGTTACTCGTTTAGAAACTTGGTCCCAAGTTGAAAGGAGAGCAGTGATTATGTTTTTATGGGCCAATAGGGAATATTGCACGAGGCTTTCCTACGAGAGGATGTCATTCTCTTTCACGACAGCGCCAGTAGATACAGGCAGTATTTACTCCAAAAATTCTGATGGGAGATATTGAAGCATCCGGTCTACACTCTGGATTTAGCCCTTCTGATTTCTATCTCGTTCCTTCCCTGAATCAGAGTCATTCCGCACAACAGGGTATCCAAATACAGAGGTTGAGTCAAAAGTAGTGGCCGATCACCGCGCAAACGTTTAAATGGGCACCAGACAGGAACCACTCATTGCTAATCTTCAAAGTAGAGTCCATCATGCTCGAAGGTCTTCATCCAACGATCAGCCAGTTGGCGAATGCCCTCGCGAATCCACTCCGGTTTCTGGGCGAAAAAGTCATGCACGGCGTCTTCAACCTCACTGACATTGGCGAAGCGCCATCCACGCAGGAAGTGAGCCATGGACTGGAAGAGATGGTAGTAGGAAGGTGCCAGGTCGGGGCTGTATGCTGGATGTGGTCATCCTAGTGATTTTCCAGCAGTTGACGACACACCTTCATCCGTTGTTGTGCTTGCGCGGGCGTCAGCTCGTGGGGCACAACTCGGCAGCTCCTGTTGACCTTTCCCATGGCGTGCAGATGTCGAACCACACTCGATTGTGATGTCCCGATGTCCGCCGCTAGTCCACGGGTGGTGCTGCCTGGGTTGGCTTCCACTTGTTGCCGTAGGGCTGCGTCATCCACTTCTTTGGGTCTTCCGCTCGTTGTTACATCTTCCAAGCCCATGTCTCCAGACGAAAAGCGAGAGAACCACCGTCGTGCTGTCCGTTCATTGGTCACACCCTGACCTTCCACCATGCAAATTTCGGCGGCTGCTGCTCGCGCAATGGTCCCCTTTTTCCAATAGTGACGAAGAAGCTCGCGTATCACCAATTTTTCTGGCATATTTTTACACTGGCTGACGCAGGTGGCACAATGTCTATGGCATTCAAATTCGTACTGACGTTTCTTCCCACTCTTTTCTCTTAATAAACTGAGATATACCCTTTGGTAAATGGTCTTCGCCCAGACTTCGTCAAACTCTGACTCCCATCCCGAATTGGCCACTACTTTTGACTGAACCTCTGTAGGGACTGACGATTTTTAAAATGGAATAGCAGGCAACCGGTGACAGTTATTAAAGTTATTCTTGCAAGAGAATCACGTGGGAGGTCAGAAATTTGTTTTTGTATTACTGTAAGAAAGCGTGGAAATGGAGGAAAGAATATTTATTGTATTGGAATACCATCGATTGCGTGACAGTACAACAGCGAGAAGAAGGAGCTTCCAGAACAGATTTAATGTAAACAACGATACGCAGTAAAACTATCTGTAGGATGTTGACCATTCAAGTTTGAGACACCCTGTATGTCCCACTCTGGTATCCAGCCCTTCATAGTGTTACAATTTTCACAAACATCAGTGTAATAATGTTAGATCACGTTTTCTTATTTTCTGGATTAGGTAATTTTGATATTTGATTTTCAATGAAAGATCCTTAAAAAGAGGAACTTACATTGAAACCGTAACTTATTGCGAATTAAAAACCCTTCTTGTTTCCTACAGCTGGTATTGGAAAAGTTTACTTCGGCTTAATTTAAATTTTTGCTAATGCATTTTATTTTTTTTCTGTTTTAAAATGAGGTGGGAAACGTATGACATGCTTGCCATATCTAAACGTTTTCTCTGTAGGATTAATATTGCTTAGCCCTGTGTCCAATAATTTTCCCCAAGTAGAATGCTTTAAAAGATTAATTTTTTATGTTTTTCTAAATGCTTGTAAAAGGGGTTTTTCTAAGAAGAAAGCTGCGATATTCTTTATCTAATCTCTTTCCAAGTTTGCATGAAATGTGATGCACGTACCATTAACGAGATGCTGTTCTATGCTAGAAATGTCTTTTGTGGGCCATCTAGGACTTTTTCTCATTAGTCGCGCTGTGCTGGGTCAGAAACACCAATCTGTTTTTTTCCTGTGTCAGCAAAATAGATTGTGACAAACACTGCGACCGATTTTACGACTGATGGGCTGCACTAACAGGGAGATAATAGGGAGACGGGGAGGACACTGCCATTTTGGCAATGGCTTTCACACCCATTGGCACGAAGAACTTAAAATACTAGGAAGGGGTGTTGACGCAGTTTGAGTTATAGTGGACATAAAAAAACTTTCACTCAAGACTTCAATTTTATACGCGGTTGTTCTCGTTGAATCACAATTCCGCTCGGTAGAATTATTTTCGTCTTTAAAATGACATTTAAAGTTCTTTCTTCTTTGTTTAGTTAATAACTGTTTACTCAGTTGTTTACGATAGCCTAATTTAATGATTACAGGAAAGCTAATAGATATTATTCTGAGCTTAATGATGTAGAAAAAAACCCTTGTCCACAAACTAATTATTTTATTACAACTAATTAATGTGACCATCTTTCACTGTAATACATTTCGAGAATAACAGGACATCAATTTACGAGGATAGCCCAGAAAGTAATGCACCACAATTTTTTCCTCCGTCCCCAACTTGCGAAACTTGAGATATGCATTCTTTGAAGTTTTCGGAGTGCGCGCGCAAAGTTTCCGTTTCTTCTGACAGATAGCGTACGTGCAGCAATGGAACAACATGGCGTCAGTAAGTGATGTACGTTACAAGTAGCGTGTCGTCATTGAATTTCTTACTGCGGAGCAAGAAACGGTTGGAAACATTCACAAACGTTTATGTGCAGTTTATGGAGCATTAGCAGTCGACAGAAGTACGGTTAGTTGCCTTCCTCGGTCGTCACACCTGACAAGATGCAGTGTGCTGATGTGCTCACTCGTCAGGACAGACGCAGAACGACTCGGCAGTTGGCGCTGGAGCTGTCAATCAGCAAAGGAAGTGTGGATGAAATCATCCGTGCTCTTGATTACATAAAAACGTGTTCACGATGGGTTCCGCGCTGTCTTACGGAAGAACACAAAGCTCTGAGAAAAAACATTTCTGCAACGTTTTGAAGCTGTGGGGGAAGCCTTCTTGTCCCGGATTGTAACAGCTGATGAAACATGGGTGCACCATTTTGAGCCCGAAACAAAACGGCAATCGATGGAATGGCGTCATCCGCACTCTCCACAGAAGAAAAAATTCAAAGCAACTGCTTCTGTTGGTAAGGTCATGATCACTGTGGTGTCATACTCATTGATGTGATGCCGAGAGGCAGCACCATTAATTCTGAGGCATATGTGAACATATTAACCAAACTCAAAAAGCGCTTCCAGCGACTTGGACGCCATAACAACCCAGCTGATTGTTTGCTTCAACACGATAATGCTCGCCCTCACACCAGTTTGAGGACGTTGGAACACATCACGAAATGGGGTTGGACAGTGTTATCCCATCCACCCTACAGCTCTGACTAACGCCCTCAGACTTTCACTTGTGGACGACATTTTGAGGATGACGAAGAGTGATTCGCACATGGATTTTGAGGATTTTGAAGACATGGCTGGGTGAACAGAACAAGGACTGGTACCGGGAGAGCATACACGCCCTTGTGTCTCGTTGGAGGAAGGCAATAGAACGGGACGGAGATTATGTGGAAAAATAGGGAGTGTAGAAGAAACATCATTCTTTCGTGTGTATAGTTTCATTGTGTTCAATAAATAATTATTGAAGAAAAAAATTGTGGTGCATTACTTTCTGCGCTACTCTCGTATAATAATCCATCAGTGAATTACAGACCTTAAACAACCACTCAAGTAAAAAAAAAACAAAAAACAAATTGGAACAGCCAATCAAAAACAGGAATTGATTTAAAAATAATTTGGAGATTAATGACAAAGAAAAATTTTCCATTGTTTCAAAGGGGTCCAACAGTCTTTCATTAGATCTTCCCCGATAAACCTTCTCACAATTATCGCATAGGGATAATTCGTAAATCCCAGGGTTGTGATTGGGGTTACCCTGGAGGAATATTTAAACGATCGAGTAGGCCAAGACGATATCGTATTCCTCTTAAACCCTTTGGTTATAGTTATGTCCACATGTGTGGGCTTACGGCAGACATCAAATTCCAGTTTTTTGCTAAATGTATGATTTTTAAGTCTAAGAATAGGACAATGCTCTCATTTTCTTGTTCCACGGTGGACTTAATAGAAGAGAAGTGGCTGTTGAGGTGAGATAGGAACGAATCCAAAGAATAAAGTTTACAATCAAAAACGACAAAGACATCGTCGACATAACGAAACCAGATCGATGGGAAATAAAATCCAGAATTCATTTTCGAATTTGCGTAAAAAAAATTTTCTTCCATTTTGTTGTTTATGCACAATATTTGGTTGATTTCTTAATGATGTAGTGATTATTCCTATAAGCTAATTAAAGTTCGTAACGACACGGTCAGCCTGGTTGAATTGCGTCACTCGCCATTGCAGTTCAGGCTTCATTTTCAAATCTTCCTAAAACTAGTGGAATATTCAAAGAGTCATCATTTGTATTAGATTAAGAGATCCAACGATGAAAAAATTGGCAAGTTGCGCAATTTACTCGTGACAAAACTTAGAAACTGCTAAATCCTAAGTAGTGGACACGAAAGTGGATTAAGTTGAGAAAGTTATGGAATAAGGAAGTTAATTTCTTCCAGCTTCAGTTAAAGGTCTCTTCTACGAAAGAGTTTGCTTTTAAGTTGTTGGGAGTTGGACGTTTGAAGGTCATAAATCGAGAGAAGGAGACGGAACGTCCGTCCTTAAAGATTTCATTTTTTTTTACGCGGAACGATAAAGGAGGCGCTCCTCTCAAGAGTAATCAACGGAGAAAAAATCCTAAAAGAAAAATTTTAAAAATTGCTCTCCGGGGTCCCCAGACATTTCAGTTCTTGTTAATCCATGATGTTAATGGAAAAGACAGGAGAGAGAGAGAGAGAGACAGAGAGAGCGAGAGAGAGAGGAGAAGAAGGGGTGGTGGTAGGCGTGAGTGTATGTGTGTTCATCGTCGTGTTGCACGCAAGATATCTCACCGAGCCAGAGCTCATTTGACGACGTTTATTAGAAGTCCTATCGGAGACGGGTTTGTAGCCCGTAACCCTCCCTCCTTTCCATCTAAGTCTTCCTTAACTAATGAAAACCCTTTTAATCTTTGATTGTTTACCGTCTTTGATAATTAACTATCTCTGCTTAAAACCTCTTGGAGTTTAAAGCGAATGCACTTTATCAACATGTTTTTACTTTTTGTAGATCTCTTGTTTGAAATTCATATTTGTATATGTAATCCAGTATTAAAATGTCTAAAGAAATTTTTTATACATAACAGTGATTATGATTTTATGAAAGCATAGAATTATGTCAAGCAAAACTAACTGCAAAATGCGCATTGAATACTATCGATTAAAGTTTTAAGGTGCGTTGCATAAATATATATCCATCTAGTTTTAGCGTGATTTCCATGCAATATATAATCGAACAATAAAGCAAATGGACGTATGATTACCGTGGATTGTTTATTACATATTCCTGCAACATAATAATGGTTATTTGAAAAAAAAATTAATAACTCACGTTTAATGATTTTGCCTGTTGCAAAAATAGAAAGCCAATTTTCTAATCGCCTATAAAACGACCAACCAGATTTTGAAATACTGATTCTATTAACTTTCTCATGACAGAGATTTCAATCTTTTCCCAGTTGGTTACAATTGCTTGCTTCAAACAATTGACAATATCATACTGTTTCCGCCTGCCCCATAAAATCACGGGGCTAACAACCCCCACAGATTCTCCACTGGATTCAAATCCAGGAATTAAGGAGGCCAGCCCATTACTCGAACACTTTATCCACAAACCACTGAAATATAGTGCGAGCATTGTGAACAGGGGTATTATCCTGTTAAAATCTCCATGAAGGACTACCGATATCTTCTCCAAATGGCAAAATATGCGCTTCCAACAAAGCCTGATATTTTCAGCATTCATTCGGCCACTCACAGATGCAATGCCAGTTTTTCCGTTCAATTCAAATGCTGCCCAAACAATGGCACCTCGACATTTTTCTTGACGTTTGGAATATATTTCCTCATCTGGCCATAAGTCGTGCCAGTGAAACTGCCATCCATTGGGACCGTTCAAATTGAATGTTTTCACCGCTCCAGATCACTGTTTGCTAATTTTCCTTCCCCTGCATTGTTTCTCGGGCAAATTTTAATCTTTTTTTTTTCACAAAGGGCAGGTTTTATCTTAGGTGCACTCTTCTTCTTCTTATATTTTAAACGTCCTGTGACTCGAACAGTCCTGGAGAGAGTTGACCTGTAGACATTAACATCAGGACGTTTGGCTAGTTTCTCTAATGTTGCTTTATTGTTGGTCATTTCCCGAATAACAGTTCGTATTTGACGAAGAGTTAATTCGGAGGTCTCCCACTTGATGATTTGGTACCGTAGTGGAGTCCAAGTTTAATGCAATTGTACGCAACTGCGTGCGAGCGATGTACAGCTGTTATCTCATCCTTCTCAAAATCACTCGAAGATTTACCTCTCCCCATCCTGTACAGGTAATTAGATCAGCCAAAGTGAGCATATCTAATTCCTAATACGTAAATGATTACCTTTCGAGTGCGTTTGCAATGTGACTGTCCAAGTATCATAAAAACGCATATTTTATAATTGGCTTTATATTTTTTGCAACAGGAAAAATCATAAAACGTGAGTTATTAATTTTATTAAGTACCGAAAGGTGCTTTATGCTATCAGTGTGGGGAAACATGTCTGTCTGTCTGTCTGTAACTCTAACTTCTCCGAGGCTATGAAAGATTTTCAAAATCTGATTACGTCAGTCGATGAATATGGTTCATGGTACGAACCAATCACAAATATTATCTAAATCGGTTCATTGGCACGTGCACAAATGGTACCTCTATTTTCCCGCCAAGCAATTTTCAATGGGAAGATATATTAAGTAATATATCAAACAAATCGTAATGACGAGATAGAAGCGGATATAAATTACTATTTTCGCCAATTAATAAATATGGTTCCGTGAATGAACCATTTTGAAAATGGTTGGAATCAAAACAATGACACGTGCTCTAATGGTACCTTTATGACACCCTCAAAAATGTTCAATGATAAGATATGGCATGTAATATATCAAACAAATTGGGATGATGTATCATGAATGAATATAATGTAAAATTATTGATAGGCGAAATTGGTTCAAAGACACCTGGTTTAGTGGAAACATTATGGTTCATTGGAACTTTCAATGCTAAAATGTGGCATGTAATATATCAAACGATGGGAATGAGGTGTCATGAATGAATATAACGTAAAATTAATGATAGTCGAAATTGGTTTCAAGGAACCTGGTTTAGTGGAACCATTATGGTTCTTTGGAATTTCAATGCTAAAATATGGCATGTAATATATCAAACAACTTGGAATGATGTGTCATGAATGAATATAACGTAAAATTAATGATATAGTCAAAATTATTTCAAAGGTACGTTATTATTATGGTCCATTAGAAACTTACAATGTTAACATAGGGCAGTTTAAAAATATAGTTCCGCGAATGGTTTAGTTTGACCTTTCGGTACTTGGTTATGTCATTCCTTAATGGTTTATTTTTCAAATAAACAATCCATATTTGCTTTATTGTTCGATTACAAATTGCATGGAAATCATGAAAAAAAACAAACTTTGAATTCATAAATTTGAGATTTTAAAATTAATGCAGACGGAAAAAATTAAATTATAATTATTGCTAATGATTAGGCGCTGACATTTGAGAATATACTTAATTAAAGTTTTAAATGGCCTTCATATCTAAAGATTTTTATGGAATAAGTAGACGATAACTGCAAATTATTCTAGTTTATCACGTAATCGATATGTGAAAAAGCAAATTTTATTAACTCGAAGAAAATAAAACACAGGAGAAAAGAGGAACTAATAATTATTATAACAATTCATTCAAAATTCTACTATCTTCCTTAATAAGTTGTCCCTAGCGATTGCTAACCTTCGACATCTTTGTATTAGATTTCCTAGATACCCGATCTTATTGCCATTGGACAGAGAGAGAGAGAGAGAGAGAGAAGCACGAAGGGTAAATTTATTTTCTAAGTTAATTTCATTCTTGAATTAAGCTTCAAATTAAATTGCGGAATGTAGAGAAAAATAAAAAAAAAAAGCGTTGAGGACATTAAATTCTCACGATTCAGGTCTTCTATTAAATTATTTCTGCTGCTGGAGCTTAAAAATGTCGAAGGAACACCTTTTTTTTAACGTATATATTTTTAAAATTTTATTTTGGCTGTCCTCTCCTTCCGTTCCTGAGGAAATTCCGTTCCCTGGGGAATATAAAGTGCTTTTTTATGTTTTCTAAATCCAAATTTAAATCACTTTCAAAAAAACATGAATGAAAATTTGGTTGAGGTAACAAATCTAATAAGTTAAAAGAAGAAAGGAAAAAAGAAAAAAAAACTTTAAAGAGAATGTCTCGTCACAAAAATTCTCTTTGTTTTTTACATTCTGGTTGAGGAACTTCCATTCTGGGAATCAAATATTTTCTTCTTTCTCGTTCTCCCCGTTCCTTTCTCCGTTGCATTAAAATAAACAAAAGCGAACTCTACTCTTACGCAATTTCGATTTGCTTAAACTGAAATTTTGGCAAAGTTTCCATTTCGCCTTTTTTCCCCCTCTTTTTATATTGCTTCTGAGAATTGGACTTCAACGTTTCTTTTTAGCCGAGCGTTGCCTTTCTTTCCATTTTTATTTAGAACTAGCTGAATTTATGTTAAGTTTACCGAAGTGAAAAGGAGAACCTTTACTTACACGAATTGGTTATGTAACATAAAATTCAAATAAAAGAAAAATCGTTAAAGACTTTATATCTGATGGGAAACGGTTAGGGTTTCAAAAGATGTGTAAATATTCTCATCAGGTACATATCTTAGTGAATCAGTTTCAATACTGAATAAAATATGGAAATTCAAAATCATTCCAGAGATCACTGGAAATTTCATTTTACTTTGCAGTTGACCTTTTGTAACTGTCTATACATAAATCTTTTCTGTCTTTATTTAGTTTATTTAATGCATATTTTTCTTTACATATTAGATATATATAGGATGAATAATACAAATCTATTACTCTGTCCTATCTTGGATACAAACATAGATATGTAATTTTTACTAAGGGCAATGAATAAGACGTTGAGGGTGAATTTTCTGATGGCACAGTCAAATATTACCAATTACAAACTTGTTCAGCAACAATTGTCCTAATTTGCATAGTTGAAATCGATTTTAGTATGCAGTCGGTAAGGTCAATCTCAATTTCTTATTCATTGCCTTTAATATCCATGGATTGAGCTACGTCGAGTATCAACTTGTAGATGCTTAGCCTCCGACGATGGCGTAATGCCGAAACGCGTTAGGCGTAATAAAATCATACTACCCTATCATTATTTGACCCTTGCCTTAGTTATCCATTCATTGCCTTTAGTGGAATGTACAGATCTATGTTTATTTGTATTCAAGATAAGAGGGGTATAACTTACTTTTGACTCACCCTGTATTGGCTTTACTGTCCGGCAATTTTATTATGTATACATAGCTGAAAACATGAGGGGCTACGTTTAGCTTAAAATCAGCCTTGATTCGTCTGGATACGGTGCTGATAAATTCAAATTCTGACCCATGGTCATATGAACTTTTTTGCTTAGAATCATTTTACTACCTCCCCTAAAAATTTGTACATTGAATTTTGAATCACCCTGTATATATGTTTATTCTGTATATACTGAGCTGTAAAGATTCCTCTCTTGTTATTCCTTGATGAAACCGGAAATTAAGGCGAAACTAGTTGGATATCCTTTTCCAAAAAAATATATATATTGTAAGGCCTCAATTTATTTCATAAACAGAAGTGCTTTATCAGCAATCATGTTTTTTGTGGGATTCACACGTGTATCTAGAGAGGTCAAGAGATCCAAAGTATGCCAGGAAAACACCATAACACTGCCCCCACTACTTTGCACAGATGTCGCCATGTTGGAAGTGTCTATATATTTCTTCAAATGCGGATTCTGCCATTATCAAAATTCAACAGGAATTTCGACTAACTTGACGAGGAAACCTTCTTCCAGTCATCGAGCGTCCAGTGGTGGTGTTCCTGTGCCCATAGGAGGCGTGCTTTATTGTTTGTCTATGAAAACAACGGTACCTGTAGGACCCATCGGCTGTTGTGGCCCATTCACCTACAGGTATTGGACATTGAAACTGAAACACCTGGTAGAAATCCAAAATCTTTATTTAATAAGGTGTTGGGGCACCGTGGGCAGCCAGCACAGCAGCAACACGTCTTGGGAAGGATCGGTAGAGGTCCTGCACAGTTTGCACCCCAGACCATTACTGATCCACCCATTACTGATCCACCTCCGTGTTTGACTGTGGCTGCCAAGCAGTCTGGGTTGTAGGCATCAGAGGGGCTCCTCCAGACGAATACCCTCCCTGTTGTTTGGAAGACAGTGTAGCTGGACTCATCCGAGAATATGACGCGTTTGAGGTCATCCAACGTCCAGGTTTTATGCGTCCGGCACCACTGAACCCGCTTGGAGGCATTTGTACTACTGATGAAAGGCTTCGGTATAGCAACCCTGCCATGGATGTTGGATTTATGCAGGTAACGACGGATTGTCTTCGTGCACACAGGTTTCTGGAGGTGTGTATTCATTTCTGCTGCAGTGGTTTTCCGCTTTCGTGCAACAATCCTGGCCAATGTCCTGACGTCTCTTTCCGACAACTTCCGTTTTCCCCTGCAGTTGCTCCTCCTGGACGTGGTTCGTCCTTCCTGTTCATATGCATACATCACCCTGGATACTGTAGCACGTGAGACATCACAAAGTGTGGCAGTTTTGGACACAGATGCACCTGCTAGACGCGCCCCAACAATCTGCCCTCTTTGGAAGTCGGATATGTCTCCCATTATAGCGCTCTGCACGGACAATTTGAAGCTTACTATCGAACTTTTCTACTGGAGTGACTACCAAGACCTCTGACACGTGATTTATTGATATGCATACGATTAATTACCTAGCAGAAGGTTCTATTCAGCCCTGGGGGTAACCCAGTGTTATTTGCGAAGGTGTTTCAGTTTCAATGTCCAATACCTGTAGGTGCGCCTAGTAGTGAGTTTCAATATGAATTTCTTATGAAGTCTAATGTGATTAGGCTGTTTACTTACACAATCTTAGCCATCCTCCTCCGACCTCTGTCATCAACGATGATATTCCACACGTACTGCTGTTGCATCAGTCTCGATACACCTATGAAATTTTATCGCATGAAAAGGTCAGGAGAACAGCCATTTCCGATATGCTACTACTTCCAATGTGCGTACTGGTGTCGTCTACTGTTATGTCTTGTTCAAGATCCATTAGGTTACTTCTTTTCCCCGCTGAAATATGTAAACTCAACAGATAGTAGGAAGAGTCTTCTGTTCTATTTATCCCCGAAGATCTAACTACATGGAAAGCCTGTGCAACGAGATTGTATACCTAATAAAGTGGCCTGAAAGTGTAAACGGTAATTTTGCGACTCTGTACGTCGACTATTGTACATTAAAGTTTGTCTGGAACTATTCATTTAAAAGCCTAACTTCCAATATCCTAATTGTTGCAAGTGAAATTGAAAATTTAACTGGGCACGCACAGTTTTTCCATCATTGGACAGAGTGTACATTGTTAATTTATACATGTAATAAAACTATAGCCGACCTGGTGTCTGTACAAAAGAAACTATTTACGAAAATTTTATGCGGCAGGTCTTACTAACACTAACAGAAGCCAAAACGATCAAGTCTGTTTGTTATCCCATCATGCAAACTACTACACGAAAATTAATGCGGTTTTCACATTTGTATTGTAACTTAAAAAATGGTGTATAATTTATCGTGATACGCCGTCTAGAAGCCGAGTTCTAGGCTAAACTCTTTTAAGCTGGTAGTTGAATACCAGTTGGCATATAGTCAAGGTACACTTTAGTTCACAAAACAAACAACAGATGGCGCTATCAGATATATCTATCTAGAACTTAAAACGTGCTATCGTTTGGTTGTATATGTTACTTGGTGTCAATAAAGAATATATGTATTGTATTCTATTAAGCAAAGGTATATTCAAGTACCTATACATACAACTTTTTTAACTATGTTAGAATTTTTAAACATCCACGTCGACGAAGTCGCGGGCAACAGCTAGTTCAAAATAAATCTAGGTTTTTGTAGCCTCTGCTACGGCCCATTTTTATTGTTAAGATAGATCAGACAATTTAGAAGTGAACTCAAATTTTACGTTTTAGAATTAAAAACAAGAAAAGTAAATAAATTATTAAAATTGCTTTAGTAGCATAAAACTGAGGCAACGACAGACATCATTCTCATCTCCTTTTTTGCTTTTATTTTTTATTTTTCGAAGTTCTTTAATTTTCTTTTAATTTTTTCACAAAAAATAATTAAAAACTGTTTGTTTCAAACTGAACATCGAATATCAGAAAGTCTTATGGTTTTATGTTAGAACATCGCGATTGAGTTGCAAGTACGTTGGTGAGATTCAGTTTCACCTTTTGCTGCAAATTGCCTATCAAAACAAGTATACAGAATTTGGTAGAATACTTAATCAATGATTGGTGGATAAAGACGTCTTGGTGATTTAGAACTTATGTTACAGAAGAATATGGTAGCTATAGGGTATTAAAACAAACATTATAGTTAACTTATATAAAGGCTTCCTGTATAAAGTCTTCTTGCTTGCCTCTTCATTTGCATATCCTTGACATAACCAGGAATGAAAGGCGAAACAGATCGAAATTCTGTGTGATTTCTTTCCCACTATATACCGCAAGGCCTCCATCAACGTCATCAAGAAAGACAGTACAGAGAACTCTCCATTTCATAAATGCTAATTTGTTTTACTTTCTCTGTATCTTGCAGCGGGTTTGCTTTATAATTAGTACAATCCTATATTTATTATTTTAATTTATGGAAACTATCAACAGAACCCTTGTTCATAAGACAATAAATTATTTACTAGAATGTTCAGTCGGCTTTAATGTTTTAAAATATTCCTTAACTGCTTAAGCTATTTGTTTTAATTTAATGTAATTTATAATGTTATATCCAAGACCATGAAAATTTAATCCATCATTATGGGGACTATACAGAAATTAAATTAAGCAGCAATTCAGAAGATTAAATGGGTTGGATTATTTTCTGTGATTATGATAAATTAATAATGTTTTTTTTAAAGTAGCTGCCTAAGATGCGTTCATGTTAAAATTTCCTAGCCTTTTTTTTTTCTTTTTATTTTTCTGCGGATGGGATCTGATGATTGTTTCATGCAGCGTCAACGAGTTGCTTACCATCAAGCCAACGATTTTTATCACGTTTGGGGTTGGTTGATTAATGGCCGCCTTGTCTACGCTCCGTGAATTAAACATGTACGCGCTCCATATAGTTTAATTCGCGAAAGATGATTAATCAATCACATACAAAAAAAAATCTAATGGTCTTCATAAACAATGTTGGCGGACGAGAGCAGCTCTCTGGGATCACCGTGAGCTTTTCTTGATTCTCACCGATTGGCCAGAGAGCAACTTAATTGTTGATCGTCATTAACCCTTCCTCCCTAATCTATCCAGCCCATTACTATTGTCGTTGATTACACTACCCAGAATAAAAGCACGGAACCAAATGGAGGAAATTAATCCTATAATTTGAAAAGGGAGGGAAAAAAGGGAGCCTGAAGATTTTTTGGGTGGACTCTCTCGTTCTCGTCTTTTGAAGTTGAAAGGACATGTTCTGTCTGACCCAATCTCACATCGGCTAATTTTTTTTTTTTGTTTGTTTGTTTTCCTTTTTAAGGACAGGGTACATTTTCTTTGAATTAAATCTCTCTGGGCATTCATCTCAAGGGAAAACAAACGAAGTTCATTCTTTTCTGTAGTACTAGGCTTACATATTATTCAGCAAAACTTCAAGAATTTCTCTCTGGGGCGAAATATTAATATGCTTTCATGCAATTTCTACTCTTTGATAATATCTTAAGATAATTTTGGGTGTGAATATCTGTCTGTATTTGCACATATTCAGTTTTTCTTCAAATCCTAGAGGGCTGAAATCCTTGGACAGAAGTCTATTAAAGAAGAACAAAATTTAACGATCCCTCTCATGTTCTTGTAGAGTTCTAAAGAGAATGAAGCCAATCAAGAATTTCGACGAATCAGTTTTTCCGTTGTTACGAGTTCCTGATCGATATTTAACGGCTACATCTACATTTTTCCAAATGATTTAACAAACTTTATTGACATACACGAGATTTTGCAAAGGTTTAATATTTTTAAAATTACTTCAATGTTTACGCTTTTAGTTAGAATGTTATATTTCAAAAAATGTATAATAATATTTTTCATTTCATTGTCTCTAAAGAAATGTTAAGACGGGCAGAATAGTCTTAATACAAAAATGTACTTTACAAAGGTTTTATAAAAAAAGATATAGCTTTAACTGGATACATTTCAAAATTTCATTTAAGAATTCCTAAAACATTTTCTCGATATAATTTGACCGCAGGCATACGGCAGGGGAGATTTACAGACGAAAGCACAATTTATGAATTTTCTTCCTATTAAAAGCAAATGTTGGCATTGCTAAAGGATGGAAGAGGCAGTTCATATTAAGAAAATCACATTATTAGTTTTTAAAGTGATTGCCATCGTCTTCCAGTCTTGCGTTTACCATTTAATGATTTCTCTTTCCAACGGGCAGCTTCTCCAATTTCATTCAGGAATCGGTACAATTAATTTTAACTTAAAATTCTTCCTTGTTCTAAATTAAGACGTTTCCTTTGTTTTTCAAAGTTGATGTATTTACGGAGTAGTAATCGTTTTGTGAATTAATGTATAAACTAAATTTGAACCTATCAAATGACGATTTTTATTCATTTAAAAAATAATAAATTTTTTCTTTAAAATGTTTATGGTGACGAGAATACACTTACTATAGGTCTACTGGAACCCATTTATCCACGACCTATTGTGCTCTATGTAGATGGCCCTTTCTTCTAGCAATGGCTCGATATCTTAGTTTCCGCTATAAGAGGCTTCTACGGAGAACAGCGAGGTCGACTCTGTTCCACTCCTTTTGACAGGCTTTCCATAATCCAGACAGTGTTCTCGGACGTCTTATAAAAAGAACTCTTTTAAGGAGACCGAATCCACAAAAATCGATGGAAGAGCCTTCGTTGACTTGACAGGGATGTCTGGACAGTAGATTTAGCAATGTGGCTGGATGCTTTGTCTTGGAGGATGTACACGTCCTTCGTCCTACGGCCATTTAACCGTGGGATATCGTAATGATATTTGTGTTCCAAAACATTTTTCTGATAGTCGGCAGCATTTTTTTTTCTTTTTGCTTTAGATCCCACCTTTTTGATGGTTAGACTTCCATTGTAGCTGTATGCCAGCAAGCACCATGAATCCTTTCGGAAAACTTTCCTTGCATTGGAGCACCCAACCAGATTGAATCGATCACACTGTTGTCGATAAAAAATTGATGATGAATAGACCCAAGCTTCATCCAAAGTATCTATGTTCTTCAATTTTTCGCCTGCCAAATGGCGTTCATACAGTTTTTGCTGTTGGTTCGCCTCGACGAATAATACGATTTACTGATGCAGCAGAGATTTCAATCTTGCTGGCAATGGCCCGTTGTGTTTACGGAATTTTTACGTAAGGATTAGCCTCTTCACTATTCGAATGTTAGCCTTGGTACGGGAAGAACAGGGGTGCGCTTTTCGTTCAGAAGCGCTGTACTGTGATTGTTTGGATCCATTTGTCTTCTGCGTTTGATAACTTTTGCTATGCCATTCTTGGAAATAATTAATCCTTTTCCCTTACACTGTTATATTATTCCGTAATAAGAGTAATCATGGCCACGACGTAGCCCTCCCAGAACGATTCATTTTTTTAGAACATTTTGGTAGCAAATTTGAGAATGAAGAACGGAATGATAAGTTTGGTTGTTATCGAACTCAAGTGTAAAATTTCATGAGCCTCGTGCATTTCAAACCCGTGCTACGACGTTTTAACGACTGACACCATAAATATGAAACAACCCTCCGTATAAGGTGTGACCGCCTACATTTTTGACGCTGCGTTTTCGTTGAAGAGATTTGTGTGTCGAGCTGTTCGTCAGAGACCATTTTATGATATCACTCATAAATTTTAATTTTAATTTTAATCATACGGATATAAACGATTTTCCAAAACTAACTTTAGGATTTTTAAATGTCTGTAATTCTAAAGTGTTTTTATTTTACGTAAAATTTCATACACACTAATTCGGACCTCTACAAATTTAAATATGGCTCCGTTTGGTGCTACGTGCCACTTACAACACGAGAGAACATATCATTATTGCGCACGAGATTTTCCGGAATTGTAATTTCATGGAATGGTCAAGTGAATTGGTCGCCAAGCTTTAGTTTCTTTCTGTGGGGCTATTTGAAAGGTAGAGTGTATGCTAACAAAGCAGCAACCATTTCGAACCTAAAAGAAAACATTTGAGCTGCCATAATATTGAAGTTCCAATGCTTGAAAATGCCATACGAAATTTCGATTACCGCATCGACGCGTGCCATCGTAGTTTGTAGTAGTGGATATTTAAATGATATTATATTTCACATTTAATTGTATTCGATGTTACTTTAATTAAAATAAAGAAATAAAAATTTTTCCATAAAACTTATTTTTTATAAAGAAACAGGATCCTAAAGTCATTTTTGGAAAACCCTTTATAAGTTACACTGTTGTTTTAATTCAATTTACTGAATTCTGTAAAATTACTCTTTCGAGGGCCTTTAAATATCGTTTGTTTTTTTTTTTATCTTAAAGAACTTGGAGTCGTATTCGGTGACCACAGTTTCTAAATTCTGGACATATTAATAGTGTAATAACGTTAGTATTACGATATACTACACTCAAAATTCATTAAAAAATTACACTAAAGAAAGTATTTCGAAGAACAGTTTTAAAATATCATTTTTCAATAATTTGTAATATGTTTTGCAATTTGCATTGCGAATTTTTAGCAGAAATATTTCGATCTTACAAGGAAACCATCTGAACCGGTATCTCACAGTTCCACAGCAAATTGAAATATCTTACTCACCTAAAGGTACTATTGATGCTTGCAAAATAAGAAATCGTGACATTTTGTTTCTTTCAAAATAAATCGCGAAAACGAAAAAATTTGAGCGCACATACCCAGCCCTCCTAGAAAGATAGCCAAATAACTGAAACGTCATACATTGTTATACCGAGGCTAACGAGAAATACAGGCTCCGGCACTGAAAAGTCACCTGATCAAAATAGGTCTAGCAACAATCCAAGCTTCATTGTTTCCAACAAAGGAAAAAACACTGATTGTTAAAATACAAGATGGAAACAATGAAAGTTACATTGTTAATAGACCTATCTTGGTCAGGTGACTTTTCAGTGCCGGAGCCTGTCTTTCTCGTTAGCCTCGTTGTTACACGTAGCCGACGAAAAAGACAAACGAAAAAATACTGATTGTTAAAATCCAAGATGGAGACAATGAAAGTTGGATTGTTGCTCAGACCGCTATGGTCAGGTGACTTTCAGTGCCGCGGCCATAGATTACTTTTACACAGACAGGACAAATGATGACGTCCTTACGGAGAAAATGGAAATAGGTCATGTGATTGTGTCCCACTGTATCGCCAGGTACGCTGCAATCGGTGACTATATTCAATTTTATTATTTAAGAAAAAACCATGAGTCATGCACTTTCCATCATGTAAAAAATATATATAGCAAAACCTTTTGAAAATTTTCATACAGAATTCTTTATTAAACATCAAAATACACGTGAAAGACAATGCTTCTAAAAAGCGTACCCGGCGGTACAGAGCAACAACCACCTAGACAGAAGGCCGGATAACGGAAATGTCTTACATTGCTATATCATCATTAGTCGACCAAATTTAGGGCTTATTATTGGTTGAAATAGGAATAACAATGGTCAACTAATAATGATGTAACAATGTATGACGTTTCAGTTGTTTGGTGTTCTTTCTTGGCGCCACCCTATCGTCAGACAGAAAACTTTACTTTCGTATTCAGTTTCAATGAAAATCTCTATCGCAGGTTGCGGTCGGCTATAGTGCGGTCTATGCGGCACCTGGCGCGATCAGTTTTCCTTAGCTTCTCGAAACAATGGAAAATGGCCGAAGCTCGATGACCATGAATATCTATAGACCGTGGCGTGCATTAATGCGTTTGACGGAACTTCTTTCCTCCACCATTCAACAATACTCACTTCAGATGAAAGCAATAGAACTACCTCCTACGAAGGAGCAGGAGAAGACGACAATGAATAGATTTTGAAGTTTCTAAATAAATTTATTTTTAAAACCTGTATAGTAATTAATAACCATTTCCTTACTTTATTATTTTATTTTATTAATTAATTCGGTAATCTTCAGAAATTTTCCGGGGCTGACATCATGTAATCGCGAGTGAAACGAGGGCAAGGCTGTCAGAATACGTCGAATGATCTAATAGGGCCAGCAGTCAGAATACGTTGCGTTGGTTAGGGGGAATATATAACAGTGATTTATAATTTTAAATAAAATAAATATTCATGGATGCTTACCTCATCTTATAAATTATTTCGAGATGGATAATTGTACATCAAAGTTAAGTTTTTGTGCTTAATAACACTGCTGTAACTGCAATTCTTTGGCGACCACCGTCACCGCTCAACGCCATCGCTTTGAGGTTTGGATGGTTCCCTTGGTTACATAAGAATCGATATGTAAAAATTAATATAATACACCCAAAATGTATATAAAAAAGTAATTATTAAAATTTTTAACTATTTTAACTGCTTAATCAAAAGGTGGAAAGCTACTATTATTTCAATCCTCAAATTGCGTTAAATATAGATGAAAATTCTCAAATTACAATTTAAATTTAATTAAGGTTATTCTAATTTTGTTATCTAAATCTCCGATAAATCTTAATTTATTCCAATATTCTTCAAAACGTGCGAGACATTCTCAAGTTTAAGTAAAAGCGCCAAATATCATTGAATTCCTTTCGATTATTCCTGCTTGGATTAATCCCTCACTTTCTGCAAATCTCGTCGAACTTTGTCAATGGATCATAGTTGCGCAAACACAAAAAAGATGCGGGCATGCTTGCGCGTATCTGGATAGAATTTCTATTGAGAGTTGGGATATCTATTGAGTAGCAAAAGAAACACATTTGAGCATATGGAGGCCTTGCAGTACGTAGCGGGAAAGAAAACAGAATCCCGACCGGTTTCGCCTTTGAGTCAATTTCATCAAGAAGGACAGTACAGAGAACTCTTTATTTCATAACATATAAACTTGATGCTTTGTAAATTTGGATGCAGTAAACTTATGTAATTAATTTAGAATACTCTAAGTGTAAAATAAAAGAATACTCTCAAATCTCTTTGAAGGATAACTTCTTTAAATTTTTATATTAAAATAGTGTAATTGATAAACATTTAAAAAAAAAAATTACCTTCCACGTGCCAAAAAGGATGCAAGTTTTTAACCATTCTTTTTTTATGCGAACCTTTATATTGGTTCTTTCGCAGTAGGCATTTAATGTTTGATGTAAAAACGCATCATTTTCCACGTTGACTGCATCTGCTCGCGTTCCATCCACGTGGCGTTTATTACAGATAAAATATCAAATTGTATAAAAATGTCCCTGCTAATGAAATTTTAATGTCTTCCGCTGGAATAACTCGTTATCAGTCTTTCTCTATAAAAGTTTTCAACATGCATTTTGTTTAGTTGCAGGTTCGTTAAAAGTTTAAAATAATAAGAAAAGATGCACGTATATTATGATCAGAGAACACCTTTAGCGTTTCATGATTGTTTATTCATCTAGATAATTTATTTGCCTCTCTGAATGTAGAAATTTTCCACTGTTAAAAAATAATATTATTATAGAAAATATTCGTGTTTTATAGTGGAGATTTTATTCTAAAGTTTACCTGTCACTTCGGTGCTAAGTTATTACATTCCAGGAAATAAATAGTAGTTAGTATGATAAAGAAAAATTATAAATCACATTAATTAAAAAAAAAATTAAGATTAACGCTTTTTTTATTCTTTTATACGTCATGAATTTATTATCACTCTGCGTTTTCAACTGCATTTTTTGCATTGCGAGCTTTGGTAGATCTTGCTTAATGTACATATTCTTTACTTTAGTACCGAAAACATTGCATAAGTGATTTTAAGAGAAAGTAACTCCTAGAGTGTCCCTTTCTTTCAGCTTCGATGCCAGCCAAAAAAAACCCAAAAAAAAACCCACTGCGATGGTGAAATGCCGATATTTTCGTAACAGTTGCATGATTTCAATAGACGATTACCTTTAATGCAATGCAAACAAGCTGATAAAAAATAAACATACTGATGACTTTAACATGATAAACATGTTTGTTTTCGATCTGTTGCCAAGTCCATTATTGTGAACATAAAAAAAAAAAAACAAGTCCAGACTTTAAAACTGAATTTATAGAAATTTGCATTTATAATCAGAAGAGAAAGATATGAAATTGATTATTAACTTTCTGTTTTGCCGTTTCTGTCTTTTGTGTAAAGAAGTTTGCTTTTCTTAAATTCGTGTTAGTCGGATTAATCTCTAGTTCAGCTTTAGTTCTACAAGAAGAAAAAAGAAAAGAAACTAAAAGTCCATTAAGGGATTTTTCTAAGGTCGTTCAACCTCTTCGTCCTAACCAACGCCCCGTCGAAGTCACTCTTTGTTTTGCTACCACTGACTTGGACTGCATTAAACTTTAAAGGGAAGCTTTGTTTCACTGACATTTTCATCATCTATCTAGAGAAAAACGAAGTTAAGACGACCGTATACATGAATGTACACAATTCTTTAATAAACATTCGGTGAAATTGTATTCTTATCGAGTTAATTTTCGGTTTAGTTTAAATGGTTTGTATCTGCACACTTGGATCTGTGCAGGTGACAACGTCTCACATTTGATTTGCGTTAGTTCCAAGAAAATATTCATAGGTTTTAATTTTATTTTCATTATTTTTCAAACTTATTTTAAGATAAACATTCCATATAACTTCATTGCAAACTTTTAATCAATATTCGAATATAATAAGATTACCAATTAACGTCTGCAAATTTTTATCCCGTCTGTTGGCATGCAATTTAATATTATTATAATAAAGACAATTTGTCCAATTTGTGGAGCACGACGAAATGTAATTGGATATTAAGATTAAATAATCAGAACACGATTAAGCGCTTCACTGGAATAATCAATCGGAGAGCCACGAAATTCTTCCAACCAATAGTAGGCGAAGAAAATTTTTCTTTCGATGACGACAAGATTTATTGTTTATAATTCGATAATTAGATAAGGGAACCAAATCTATTTCTATCTCAAAGAAATAGCCTTCGTTAAAGAGGAAATACAATTACGAGTGATCGAGGAAAGCGTCCCCATTGATTCATTCATTGTCTTATTTCATTTTTCAGGCAGAAAACGATTTCCTTCCAATGGGTTCAATTGAGTTCTATTGATTCTGCCCCGAAGGTCAAGTATAGCACTTGAAGACGGTGGGAGAGGAGGAGGGAAAGTCAAAGTAAATAACCCTTTAGTGAAATTTGAAAAAAAAAAAAAAAAAAGAGTTCACGAAAGAGGCTACCTTTTAATACAAGCTAATCCTGGAAAATGTTCTATTAACCTGTCTTAACCTCTATCTCTTTTTCATCCATTGGGGTTTAGATGCCTGTTTGGAAAATATCAAAGGACAAGAAGGGGTTTAACGTTGCTTTTTTTTTAAACAAGATAATCAAATGTCAAACATGTTTTAGAAACTTCAGAAATTATTCCACGAATCTCACTTTGGGAATTGTTGGTCTTCACGCGAAGTGCAATACGACGAGTTTTCATTTATGTCACGTTTGAAGCACTCGTTGTGACAACTGAGTTAAAATAGAACGAACTGAAGTTTTCGGCAGATGAAGATATTTTAGTAATCCAAAAGCCTGTGGTAACTTTCTTTGCAATTTGAACTTCTGAACACGCCTGTAAGTTTTGTGTCATTATTGTAAACCTAAAAAGAGTATAAAAACGCTGGTCTCTTATGAAATGGGTCTAATACAAAGAACTTTATGTTAAAAAAATAGATGCAAGTAAAATTCATGATAAATTCAAAAATAATGTTGGTTAGAGCAGTGCCAGCGATAGGCTTGGTCCCCGGTTCGTATCCGGGTCGCGGAATTTTTCCTTCCCTTTTCAATTTGTCTTTCGAAATATTGGAGTGTATCTTCAGTCATTATCTTATATTTGAGTTATTTTCATCAATTTATTTGATTGTTAAAGGGTAGGGACTATTCCCGACCTTCGAGTCGGGGCCTGCTCTGCCGATTGAGTTGCTGCGTTGTGGCTTCAATGAAGTTTATTAGGATATCTTGTAACAGCAAAGCTGTTCATATCCGCGGTAGCTCAGTTGGTTAGAGCAGTGCCAGCGATAGGCTTGGTCCCCGGTTCGAATCCGGGTCGCGGAATTTTTCCTAACCTTTTCAATTTGTCTTTCGAAATATTGAAGTGTTTCTTCAGTCATTATCTTATATTTGTTTTAATTGTCAGAGGTTGTACATTTTATGTAATTGCATGGAAAAGAGATTTGGTGAACCCTTGCATTTTCTTATCTTATTAAGATGAGAACTAAAATACCCAAATAATATATACGTCATACCGAATGGCTCTAAATTGAAAAATGGTTCATTAATTTCTCAGTGGGTTTATTGGAAGTAGTAGACTGTTAATTTTATGTTCAATCTCTTAATCGGTTTCTCCGATTATTCTTCATTGTTTATTATAAATGGAGAAAATATATGTTTTTGTGGAAAATGATTCTATGAAAATAGTAAACTATATGTATGCTCAATATTTCCAATTGTTCTTCTGCCTACACTAAATGATCATTTGAATCCGGTCACCCTTAAAAGTGTGCTGTTCCATGCTTTACATAACTACGTGTTGAGGACATTAACAGAAATGCCTACAGAAATTATGGAAGTTGTTATTTCTAATAACTAAATATACCGCCATCAAAACAATTCAGCGATTTTCAAGAGGTATTGTTAAACTGCGACATCACTGGCCTGAATGCTATAATGTATAAGTTGAAACACTCTTTTTCCAGACATCTTGTGTCATCAGTGAAGTTTAACGGCGGTAGTGTGATGCTCCGGACTTTTTTTCATTGTTTATTTTCCCGCTGGTTGTAATTAACCATGAGCACAACGTTATCTAGACATCTGTGCAGCATTTCGATAAAGGGTCATTTTGACTTTCAGTAAAATAATAACAAAGCCCGAACTGTTACTACCTTGTTTGAAGATTCGAACGTACAAGTACTGGATTGGCGAGCCTAAAGTCCCGACTTTAATCCAATGGAACTTCTCTAAGTAGAATTAGAACGTGACCTGCGGGCAGGTGAGAGACTTCTAGGTGAGAACGCCATCAACTGGTCGAGGTTTTGAAGAAGTGGTCGAATGCCACCAGACAAAGGTAGAATATGCCACCAAGTTTACAATTTGCATTAAGACTAATGGTAGCATCAGTAGAAGTTAGATATAGTGAAAATGAAGATTGTATTCGTAATTAAAAATCATTGAAAATATTTGATTGTGAGAAAGATAATTGATTGAGTTGAAATTGCTTCTGTTTCTGAGATCTCAGTTTGGTACAAGATAGAGCACCTATCAAGGAGAACAGCACTCTTGTGGTTTTTTGTATACAGGATGTTTCTGAATGGCCTGTATAAACTTTCAGGATATGTTCCAGGGACCAAAGCAAGCATAAATATCGTATGCACATGGGGTCGAAAATTGATATAACGGTTTGAAGATGCCATGTAGTAGAAGAAATTAACGTTGAAGCGTACAGTTGCAAACCGGCTATTTATTCAAAAATAGGACAATACACTTGCTACAGCAAATGCTTAAAATAGCCTCCGTTAGATTCCAAGAATCCGGTGCACATCACCACATGGATTGGCGAACCCGTTGGAAAATATCAGGTGTACGACGAATGATGGTACAGTCATTCAGGATCCGTTGACAAAGAGTTGCAACATCTAGTACAGTGGCAGAATAAATCAAATACCCCCCCCCCCCCGAAGAACAAGCCCAATGGATTAACGTCAGATGAGCACAATTTTCTTCAGACGGTTCTTTGAATTGTCGTAACTCTTCTACTATAGGACACATTCAAACCGTTAAACTCTAGAAAGAAGCGTTCATATGATATTTTGGTCCCTGGAACATATCCTGAAAGTTATACACACCATTCAGAAACACCTCATATAGAATTACTGTCAATATTTCTGGTTTATCCGCTTTCCCAGTTTCTCCGAACGTTCTCCTACCGAAAAGGAAAAGGTCTAACAATTTTGTATTAAATAAATTTACTCGACGATCTAAGGTTAGGCCGTCGTTACTCTGTAAAAGTTTTATCAGAGGTAGCAAAAGTTCATCAAATACCATGTGAAAATTGATTCTGATTGAACTACAGCATTTTCGAACTCCTGAATATGGCAGATTTTAGGTGGCTTTCTCTGACATGAATATATATATTCTTAGAATAACTAAGCACTTCATCTGGGGAGATATAAATTGCCCCAACCTCGTATTCGTCTGTTACGAGCGGACTCGAAAACTTGGCGAGCAATCCATTGTATGTATTGACACAAACAAGTATGTATGCTTTATCACTCCCGCTATCAATATAGCTATTTCCTCCGTTTTCTGTAGAAGAGTCTGATCCTTTTCGTTTTTAGTCAACAAGGATTCGTTCTGACCTTCAAAGAGCTTTCAACTTCGGAGTAGAAAAGCATTTTTCTAATGCTATTTCCTTTTTTTTTTCGTCGTAATTCCTTTTTGATAAGTAACATTTTATTGCTTTTTCCGTCTTCAACATCGTTCCATTTTATTCCAATTTTTCAATCGCGTTGTTATATGGTCATGGCAGTATTGTACATTTTTCTCTTAGTCTAAGATTGCCTACTGTTTATATAGGTTGAACCGTCCTCCCCTTGAAAGCAATAAGCAAGAATATGCACTTCTTCCTAAAGTGTTTATCTAATACTTTGAATGACCCCGTTACCCATTTTGTTTTGCTAAAGCAGTGGCAAAGCATACAGACAAGTAAATGCTCAGAAAAACTTTTCCATTTTGCTCTTATCCTGAGATTTTAAAGCGTGTCCGAAAATCCGATGAAACAAATCAACGTCTATTTGTTGAGTTAAAATTTCAGCCACTAAAAAAAACGTTAAAGGTAGTTTAACTACAACTAACAACTATTTAAAAATTAGTAGTTACAATTACTTTTTTTAATGAAGTAAATAAAACTACATGCTTAAATATGCAAAAAGTTGACTACTTTTACAATTAGTTTTTAATTACTTTTTTATTTATCCACTTACATAATAAACTTTAAAAATTTTAATAGATTACTGTATACAGAAACATCATTGATTCTATTACATTTTTATCATTTCTAATTTCTAAGGTAAATTATAAAAGGAAACACTTATATAAATATTGACAGTAATATGTTAATACAAAAATAATAAGAAATTTCACTAAAAGTACTTATTCATTATCTTTAAAAAATGTCCTTAAAATCACCGATTACATCTTTTTGTCAGGATTTCACCAGCTACACTAAATAAATGTTCCACAGCAGCATCACTTGGCATTGAAGAATTAAATTTTAAATTTTGCCTTGAATTGGTCAGTCCCATACTTATTCAAAAAGCTAAGCAAATCATCATCATTGAACTTACTCTAACACATTACCTACTCACTGTGTCTTGCTCAGAGACTGTATTGTTATTTTTCACTTTGATGTCTACACTAAGTAATACTGTAAGTAGTACCATTGCAATGGCACACATCAACCCAGTGGAGAAGATGACAAAAATGCAAGAAAATTTGTACTAAGAAAAATCAGACCAAGAAGGACTAAAGTACAGCGTGGCCCAAAAAAAACCTACCCATTTTGAGAGCTGATAACGTTTTATTAATAAGCAGATTATAATGATATTTTAACATGTTCATATTTGTATAATGCAGAAAAGTCTCCAATCATAAAATATGCAAACTAGTTTAAATAGTTTTTTGTAGTTGGCTTCACTGCAAACTTAGTCATTGGACCGATTTTCTTCGAAGAACAGAACGATAGTGTTTTGGTAGTCCTTACCTCAGGCAACGAGGCATATTGGGAGACATAACATACCAACATGTAAAACATTTCTTGCTTTCTGTTTTTACTGAAGACATATTGATCGGACGAAAAGTTCCAATAGCGTGGCCTCCTCGATCCCCAGACCTTAATCCCTGTGACTATTGGTTATGGGGATTTCTAAAAAAAAAAAAAAAAGCAGGGTTTATCTTACCAGACCAGCAACTTTCTGTGATCTGAAAGGCTCCATTGAAAGAGAGATAGCTTAAATCTCAGAGTCAATGTTGTAATCTGCCGATTTCGATATCGTTAACCGCTTAAATTTGATGATAGTATAGAAAGGTAGCCATATACAGCAGATTATCCAATGAAAAATGTAAATCCCTTATTTGCCAAGTCTTTTTCATGATCTTTGACACAAGCTTTCAACTTTTATTTTTAATGAAATTTGATTTTATTATTTTAAAAATAATTGGTACTTAATGAAATACCATAATTTTTGGATTATAATGCGCGCATTATACAAGTAAGTTTAAAAAAATCGTCACTGCGCTTTATACAAAAGTGCGCATAATATTCCGATTTTGATGTGAAAATTCCAAGCTCTATGTGAAAATTTCTTTACCCTAAAAAAAAAAATAAAATACGACTTTCTTAATTCAAAATTCAATACACGATATCGTGATTCAGTATACCAAGTGCAAAGCTCTTGTATGAGATGCTAATCTCTAAGCCAGTACGCATTGCAGGCCAATTGTGTTGATTGCTCAGTTTTGATTGTTGATAGCAACGAATTTGTATACCACAATCAAAACCCCAGGCGATGATATTGAGGATCACGAGGAAGATGAGGAAGACGAACAAGGGGGTAATGAGACCTAGCAATGAACTGCCTGCTGATATTTTGGAACAGTTCTGTTCTGAAAGTGCCATTCTGAATATGAAGGATTTAAATAATAAATTTTTATTTTATAATATGATATTCATTTTTTTTTACAATAATCTGGGTGCGCATAATACACGGGAAAGTTTTCCAAAACCCACAAAAAACTAGATGCGTATCATACACGGGTGCGCATTATAATCCAAAAATTATGGTAATTTATAAGTTAACCATTTTTAACTATTACAAAGTAGTTTAACTACTGCACATCACAGGTTTTCATATTAATTCAGGAAACACATTTTATATATAAACAAGCATTTTCTATTCTTTTTCATTAGCGCACATCAGGTTATCTTTAAAAAAAAAAATTCAGGAAGCGTAAATAGCATCAATCTAAACTCCATTAACCTCTGGGTTAATTAGATTAGAAAAATTGAAGGGAAAAGCGTTAAGCCTCTTTGTTATCGCTATTATTAATGCATTTAAAGATAAATTTTTTAAGAACAGAAGCCTTCTATCATCTTAAAAGCCATATTTTGATTAAAGAAATGAAATTGCTGATCAAATACCCCAAAATACAGTACTATCATTACAAGCAAATAAAATTTAAACTTAATAATTTACGTTTCTGGACGATATTGAGATCACAATTTCGAATTTTAACGAAGTGAAGCCATCTGATTCCTTTGTTCATTTCCCTCGTACACGATCATTTAATCCTTGTTTTGCACAGAACAGAGAAAAACCATTTAAAATCAGTTCGGCTCCCGTCTCTCTCCTCCCCACTTCAACAATTTCTTCGGCTGGTTAGACAATTATTGATTGCTTCAAAAATTGTTTGTGGCAATCGACTTGATTTTCTCCTTCCCGTCACAAGGAAAGCGTTTTCTAACTTGTAAGACGGTAAATGCCTAAAATAAACTTCTTTAAATATTAATCCTTTAATAAGAAACGAAATGCCGCGTAATTATGGTAAGCGCATCCATCATCAACTGACATTGCGTTCATCGTTTAAGGCTTCATTAAATTGACATTATCAATCAATTATGAGATACACTGAAAAGCGATTATGATTTTAAGAAAAAATCTTCCGATTTTATGAGATTTGTCTGTAACCCGGAAGATATGAACTAAAAATTGATTAAATGCATGAATAGTCCTTAATAAGCAAAACTGATGAATTAGATGTAGCTTCTGTAGTAAAGCAGTTAAAATTTTAATTGTAAATTTTTTAATTTATATTTAGATTGGGCTCATTATTTATTCCAAATTTTTTTCAATGGAATCTCGATTCATTAAATTGCCGGTATTCGACGGCCATCTTCACGTTCCTATCCTCTTTAAGCCATCGATTGTTCTTAAGATACAAAAGAAACAAGAATAATAATCTTGCTTTTTTTGTCAATTCCTTGTATTTCACACTTCAATTGTGATACGTTATACTTCTTATTTTTAGATTATTTGTGGTCCTGTTGAACGTTTCAATTCTAAGATGCTGGCAAGGGATGCGAAGCGTTCTCCTCCAGTCGAGCCAGCGATCAATAAATCGCAATCAGCACTAAAGGTGCCTTTACAAGATGCCCTCGAAGAAATGGGTGAAAAAATACAATAGAATTTTTAATTAGTAAAGAAAAAAAAAAGAAGTCAGTGAGGTCTCTGATTAAACTGGATGCAACTCCTCCAGTATGTGAAGGAGTTTTCATGAATAACCCTACCCAAAGAGTTTCTCTTGTTGCCGATTTTTCATAAAATGGTATTATAAAAATAGGAAACAAACTTCTCGTTAATGGGGAAAAATCGATTCATCATCATCCGATTTCATGTTTCTCATTTTGAATCGAACTTTGCAATAACTGTCGCTCTGCGAACTATTCAACCAGGAAAGGTCGTCGCTAAAACCGACCGTGATTGATTGGAATCGGACGAAATTGAGTTTCCACTTTGTCATCTGGAGGGAAGAGAAATCTAGAATCATAATTTATCGGAGGCTTCTTTTCATGACCTTATTCGCTTCGTAATGCACAGATAGGAGCAGATATTATGAAGGAAATAAATGATACAATAAGCAGAGACGAGGATACTAAATTCACTTTACGACACACTAACAACATCACTATAACAATTAATGTTATAAGACTTTAAAATAACCTAATAAAAGCCATCAACCGGCTTTTTCATTATTACTCCAAGACATTTACTTAACTTATATGAATCTTTAATTCTTATTCTTCTTAATTATCTCATCTCCCTTATTAAGCTGTCCGAAATGCAAGATTATTTACTCTTCATCTTTTAATTTGCAGATTTCAGCAAAATGATTCCGTAAAGCACGATATAAAATATAAGCAATGACGTTAATTTAGTTTAAGTATGCTTTCCGACTATATGCTCCGTAGTTTATAAAAGTAAAGCCTTTTGCACTAGAGTTGAAGTTGCACAATTCTATCCTGAAGCTAAAACTCTATTTTTTATTAGAAGACGTGCTTTATTTGAAAATATAAAGATTCATCTCCCAGAAAATCGATTACAATCAGACCGAACATCCATTGAAAGTGAAAATAGATGGCTATTCAGAGAAAGCACTTGAAACCCCCTATTTCTATAAAATCCTCTTTACCTGTACATACGTCTAATCAATATGGGACGACACTGCGATAACTTAATTCTTGATGGATTTTAATATTTTATACTTATCTAAATATAAATATCAATTAAGCAGACGTTAAGTTTTTGTTATCATATTTTATTAGTTCTTTTTTTTTTCTTTTAGGTTTGAACGAGATCGAGATCACGGTGATTGTCGTGTGCTCGGCTTTAGGGCTTCTCGCCTGCATCGTTGCGCTCATTTTCCTCGCAAGGTAAGCAAGGAAGGTCTGTTCTGCCTCCTCGCCCACGCAAACCTATTCTACCAACCCCCACTTTCACACCCCACTGTCTGGAAGAGACACAAGTGTGACTATACAAATGGTGGTGGTGCGGGAGGGGATTAAAGATGTCACGAATTTTTTATGTATTAACATTTCGAAGATTTTCTTAGTATTTGCAAATTTAATTAAAACCGTATTTCAAAAGAGAATAATGTTTATTTTAAATTAACTTTACAATAAAATTAAAAAAAAAAAACACCTTTCCCTCGAATTCCCGGCGTGATCGTTGCTACCACTTTTGGGTGGTTCCTCTTTCACATTTGCTGTGTCGCTTGAGGTCGCGACCTTTAAGCGATACAAGAAAAGAAGAACAAAGTGAACCTTTTAACCATAAAAACTCTGCACTGCTGCAATATCCCTTTGAATAACATTATCTTCCAGAAGTGCACGTACTGCAATGTAAATTGCAATTTCTCAAAATGTATAATATTATTTGAAGAAAATATTATGCGGAGTTTTATATATGCAGAAAAACTCATTCCCTTAAATTTATCTAATTTACCGAGAAGGAAACGTTACTCAGGTGAAACAACGTTGGATAATAAACTTACTTTAAGCATAATAAAAAAATAACCATCAACTTACATTTTCTTAAGAATAACATGGCCTGAGCCCAAAAATCTTAAGTAGAAGCATCTGAATGATTACTACAGATATAGAAATATAAAAGCATATAAAGACATTCAGAACTTCGTTGAAAATTACATAAAAGAATTTAAAATTGACAGGTGTAGTTTATTCCGCAGATTTTTTTACGAGATCAAACTAAAATTTTAAAACGATAGAATATTAAGTTATAAAATCTGAAATGATATATTTCCTCCGTTCTTATTTCTCACAGGCACATACAATATGAACCCAAAACTGACTTTGTATGTTCTTCATAGGCTTCATAGGATGTTCTACAGTTTCTCAATACCTTTCTTCTAATCTAGAAAAGTTTTTTCACAGAGATACACTGCTCAAAATCAATTAGGGAACACGTTTTCCAAAATCTGCTATCCGTCATCTAAATGATCTACCTCCAAATAAAAAATGGAACAAGACACCCATGCCATTCATTAATAAAAATAATCAAATCAACCTCATTACATTCCATAGTTGTTTTTACACTAAAAAAACAACAAAGAAAGAACCCCCACCCTAAAACCAAGTGTAATAGCCGTATTAGTCTCAACAAGACCCTGTGATTTTGCTGAATAATGTAAAGATTATCAAATTACACAAAATTGCAAAATCTTACTAAAGTTCAAGTGTCTACTGCAGTTACATTTCTGCAGGAAGGCCATTCTATGCGTTATGTAGCAAATAAGCTTCATATCAGCTCTTCTATCATTTTCCGACTTTGGAAAACTGTCAATATTCCAGGAGACCGGACAAGGCTGTAAGCGTAAAACAACTCATCGTAGCATCCTCATTACAGAAACGCACTGCTATTGCCAGGGACCTGCAAAGTGACCTGAGCACAGCCACTGGAATAGATGTGACCGACCAAACTGACTTCGGGAGGCCAACGTGAGACCACATCGACCGGCACGAAATGCACTTTGAGTAAAGCACACGCATGATGCTTGCCTGCACTCATGCTGTTTGGCAGCTTCTTCACTGAAAACATGTGCTTTCACAGATAAGTTAAAGTTCCGCCTGACCCCTTATGATGGACATACAGTGCATACAGATGCATAAACGAACGGTATAGCCCTGCAAGGATGCAAGAATTCGATAGATTCGGATATAGCTCGATGATGATGTGTGTGTTGGGGAGGGGTGAAGGAATCTGTATTGACAACCACACGGACCTCGTCATCATTCCTCAGAATCTCAACAGCCAACGTTACGTTGATGACATTCGGGAGTGTCATGTTGTGACTGCTGCATATGGTATTATTCTAGAATTCGTCTTAATGCAGGACATTGCCAGACTTCACACTGCACTAACAATCACGGACTTTCTGAGAGAACGCCAAATCACGGTTATGAAGTGGCCACCAATGATTCTTGACCTAAATCCAATCGAGGATGTGTGGGGTATGCTTGACGGACCTCTTCCCAAGCTTCCAGCACCACCTCAAACTCTGCAGCAGCTCGGTGAAGCTCTTATCGGAAAATGGGAGGGAATATCACAAGAAGACATCCGCAAGCTCGTTCGGAGCATGCAAAGATGTGAAGTTGTGAATTTAATTTATTGTGTAATTATAAGTCTTTAACATGACGGATGGCATACTTTAGAAAATGTGTTCCCCTAATGGTTTTGAGTGTATATAGAATCCAATGGTAATGCTAGAAGCATTGTGTGAGAAATGAATGCGGAGAGCTTAGAACAATGAAGAAAATCATTTGCAATAGACATAGAAATTATAATTCATTTTATTTTTCATATTCGACAGATATTATTGGAAAAAAGTGCATGGCAACAACCATGGCTACCAGGGGGTTCTACAGAGAGACAGCTCAGAGAGTAGCATGGGAACAACACGCGTCGACGTCAAAGAAGCCAACGCCAAGGTATGAACGCCTAAACACAACAACACGAAAGATAAGAATATTAATCTCTCTCCGCTTTCTATTGTGGAAAACTGCAACTATGTAGTCATAAAATTACTTTAAAGCTCGAAGGGAAAATTCTGTAGTCATAATATTATATTCATTCAAACGGGCGTCACCATCATTCTACGCAATAAAAATGTTTACTTTCATTGAAATGAGTTTTATCAACTCCTATTGAATAGCAGTCCGTAATCCAGATGGTGCTTTTTTTTTTCGTTTTGAAAGCTTCATCCGTTTGCTGTTTTTTTTTATATATATAATTTCAAGAAACTCAGTTATCGAATGACTTCCCTATACAGAAAGAGTCGAGGAATGAAGTAATTTGTTTCGATCGATTTGGGCTTTTACGAATTAAAAAAATAAAAAACAATTCTTACGACATTACATCTGCTCGGCAATTTATTTGTAAAACTAGACTTCTAACAATGAAGATCAAAGTTGTTTATGTTTTATTGGAGGATGAAAGAAGTTTTATTTTGTAAAGCGTAATGCTAAATTTTCCTCTATGTTTCTGACAGGAGCTCTTGCCGATTGGTAGGCTAACCCGTGTGATGAGCTTCTCGCCAACCAACATAAAAACAATACAAGATATAAAATATTAATTTCACATTATGGCAATAATGCTTGTTAAAAATCTTTTCATATTTGTAAATTTTATCATTTCATCAATAACTAAAAATTGGATGTTAAGCGCGAACAGAGATAATGAAATGATTACTTGATGGCAGCAGTTAAAATTTCATTTTCAAGTTTTCTTTTATACAATCTTCTTTTAAAATATTTCAAAACAATTAACTTAATTGTATTTACTTTTGAAATATTAATTTAACTTCAAATGCACATGAATTTACTTGAAAAGGGTTTTACCATTTTGCCACCAGGTATCGTATCATTATAAGGTTCTCTTCCAGAATCATTCCAGAAGAATGAGTTTCAATCATATAATAGAATCATGTAGCAATCACATAATATGTCGTTATGACTAAATCCTATATTGGAAAAAGAACTTACCTACCTACTTATATTTATAACGAGATAAAACGAAATGTGGCATATAAGATATCTTTCAGTTTGTAAAAGGAACAAAATATTAAAGTTCGCTAAAGCGATGAGATAAATTCCTTGCCTTGTTAATAATTTGAGTTAAAAAGAAAACAGAATCTGATACTTCACTAGTTAAATGAGATATATATCTCTTACAATTAAGGTGTTCTTTTACTCTTTTTTTTTTTTTTTTTTTTTTCCTTAAGGACATAGAAACATAATAGTTTCATTTCCATAACGCTTATAGTTTCCCTTGCTTTTACTGTTTTATGTATTCAGCATCATTTAACCAGTACAACGAGAGAAAAAAAAAATTAACAATTCGGCTTTTATTGGATGGATCTTTACGGAATATAACTGAAAACTACGTTCAAATATGCCCCACGACTTTTTCCTTTGGGGATTTGTTAAAGATGCAGACTTGTGTGCCATCCTTACCACATACGATGCTTGATCTGGGAGTGCGTATTACTGAAGCCCTTGCTTCAATCGATCATCTGTCTGGCAGAAACGTGGATATAGGCTGCATGTGTTTAGAGTTACCAAAGGTGTTCAGCGTAATCACCTGTGATGTACTGAAACAAAATTTTTTGAGTTTCTCTCGCTCCGACAATATGAAATTAATGTATCTGAATTAGACTTAAATGTTGCTTAAACGTGTTTCAAATTGGGAACCTCATTTAAGCTATCTCTGAATGTAATTTGGAGAAATTTTACCACAACTCATAATTTTTTTTTTTTGCTCCCTCCTCCGTTCTGATACTGGTGACTCTAAGAATCGGCCTATGCAATGCGACAAGTTTCACGTCTCTATGGAGGATAGCGTTTAAGAACTGTTTTTTCTTAATGAAGAACAGACTCTATGCCAAATAATTTTTAAGCTTTCATTTTACGCGTAATTTAATTGAAATCATGTTTCTCGAAAAAAAACCTGATTAACAGTTATAAATCTTTTAGGATTCTAATTAAAAGAATGGAATTGCGTTATATTTAATTTGAAAGTACCATCAAAATTTATTGGAAAGCTTTTTGTTTTTATTTATTCGGTTTATTATAATACTCTGCTTTATGTTTGAAGTTAAATGTAAATTTTGACTTTTATTACTTAACGCAAAGCATGAAATTGTGGTGTGAGAAAAGCCAATAAAAAAACAAACTTTCTTTAAAGTAAACAACCATCGACCACATGAAAAAAAAATTACTTAACACGAGCAGATGGGGTTACTAAGGTGAACACCATTTTCGTATCATATTATATGGCCATTTAGCTAACTTTTTTCCTTATATTAAATAAAAGATGGGGGAGAGACTTCACGAACTTTTATATAAAACGCAACGACATAACAGTGAAGCTACACCTTACTACTTTGGGGTTAAGAGGTGAAACACGAGCCCGATAGCCAAAGTAAGGAAAATTCGGTTGAAATAAACCCAATGATTTTTTTTTTTTTTTTTTTTTTACACTAAAATTTAATGTATTGCTTTTTTTGAATAATTCGTACTTTCAATTATAATAAGCGCCTGCTTTCCAATCCTGTCATCAGGGCATAAAGGAGACAAGCAAGAGAAGCCATGATTGATCAATTTAATCTGATCACAAATACTTTTTTATAGCACAGAAAGGCTCGGTTGAATTTATTTCAACGTTAAGTTCGTAGGAATAAGCCTTTCAAAGTGATTTAAAACCTTCATCGAAACGCTTCAACCGTGAAGCAGCAAGTGGGTCACCTCCATTTCTCACCTCAAGGGAAACCTGCCGATGATGAATGGTCTTGGAGAAACCATTAAGATGGGCCGATATGAAGAAATTGAGGGGTAGTGGGTTCAACCGAATTTTCTTTTAAAATTTGTTGAATTACTTACCAGAAATTATTATCGAGATGAATAATATTATAGTTTCCAGTCTTTCTTAATTTGAGCTAAAAAAAAATAGAAAATGTGCACAACAATTTATATGAATCTACTTTATATTAACTCTTAACATGTTGAAGTCAATTTATAATAATCTTAAATAAACTAAACTTAAAACTTCAACACAAACTGACAACGAATTCCGGAACATTCCAAATTGTTGGCTTCGTATCTCAGCATTGCCTTTATTTTGATTTTTTTTTTTTAATTTTGGAAAATTTTTAGTGATGTGTAGGAAAATATTATTCTCCAATAATTTTACCTTACACACACTTTTAGACGGATTAGTCCTATGAATTCAGCAATGATTGGTGCTTAGTATAGTACCACGTGATTATTAGTTTTAAAATGTTTTTAAATTTCATATTTTTAAATATTAGTTGCTCTGAAGATGGACAAAGGTTTGTTCGAAAACGTTCAGCTTATTGACAAACCTTACGGGAATTTTTAGAATTTAGTTTTGTATGTGTATGTTTATGTTTTGACCTCGGCCTTTTGTTGGTTTTTGCTCCTATTTATGAATTAATGTGGAAGCTCCGAGGGAAATTTTAAGTTGAAGATTCTAGTAGATTCCATTTTCCGTGAAGTGAACATGACGCTTCCATTTTCAATGAGGTGCTCCAGTATTATGGCGACAAATTTTTAACTTGAGTGACTGCCTTTAAGTGTTTCTACGTTTATAATTCCAAATTCATGTGGTATTTAATTGTGAATCCTCGGTTTTTCAAATGAACTTTCGCCCGGAAATTTTAAAGTGAAATTTTTGAAATAATGAGGATGTTATCTTTAAATTGAGACTGAAATGTGTAAATAACAGTTTAATTTACGTGGGGTGGGGTTAAAAAGCATGTTATAAATTTTATGAACTGTAGAGAAGTCTTATTTTGTTCAAGTTTATATTTTTGATAAGAATTTGATAAACTTTGATAAACAGTAATGTAACAAGCTCAGTAACATGGTATTTTATAAGACTTTTGATAAAATTTAACCTTTCTATATTTATTTATTGTAGATACCAACGATATGAAATGAGTAGATCGCTCATGAGCTGCTTTCAGCGCCACCAACGCGTCCCCATTTGAAAGCCTGTCGGCCATTGCTTTGGTTGGCAAAAAATGGCCTTCATCGTATGTTTACGTTGAAGTTTGCGTAGACAAACACAGTAAAACTCATTGCCGATTTCTTGTCTAGCTTTAAATTGTAGTAATAGATATATTAAAGGTTCACCACTGACCTTTCACAGGTGTGTTTTTCTATTTCTGCGTCTTAGAATGTTTTTCTCATGTAAATATCCTGGTCATCTTTTATATCGTGGTTGTTGATACATAAAAGATGTCGATCGAATCATTAATGTTTTAATGCTAATCCTAATTGTTTGTAAGATTTCACAGCAATATTTTTTTAAGTAAACAAACTAGAAAGAGTTTCCAAATATTACTTTGTCATTTTAATTCATTTAATGCACTCCGAGTAAAGGTTTATTTATTAAAATGTGTATAGCTCTAAAGCGAAGTCACGAATGGATGATTTAAAAAAAAAAAAAAAAAAGAGACGTTAAATGAATGACATTGATTGAATTTATTAACTCTTTTTAGTTTGTTTAGTTAAAAAATCACACTGTGGACGCTTACAAACAATTATTGATAATTATTTCTGTAATTCACGGTGCTGACATGGTCTTTACCGCACTGAGATTCGATCTCTCTTTAACGTCTCCTATATTCAACCATGTTACCGTCGTTTCAGTGATACCAGAATGATTGTTTAAGAGGTATTTATGAAATTATATACCGCATTTATTAAAAAGCATCTAAATTCGGGAGAGGTCGCTCAAGAAATTTCAGACTACAAGCACGATATTGGTGGTGGGGGGGGGGGTGCTTTCTCAGCTGGCGACAAAGGGGATCTATAATAATGGCGCTTTGGCTGGCGATGTTGTTCTGCCAACCATAGTGATGGCACCTACACCAATGACGTATATTAAAGATAGACTCCGAATCCTATTGTTGTAACTTGAAGCAAATTGGGAAGCTCCATGCCCATAACTGTCATGGCCGAAAGTGAGTGAAGATAATGCAAAAGACATGGTTAAACAGAAGAGTAACTGATTAATAATTCATTCACACGCCGATCACGGAGTAATAAGTTTATCTTTTCGTTTACTTTGTATTTGAAGTATTTTATTATATTTTATAAACAATTTTTCGATCATGGTTTCAATTTCAATTTCGTTTCGATTTTCTTTCAGTTACGTATTTTCATTGTAGTTACGTATTTTTGATTTATTTTTGTGGAAAATGATTCCTGATCCTTTTTCTTGTTTGTTTGTACAGTTGTACGCAGTTTAACTTTGAGGAATGGTTTTGAATTAATTATTTCTCGGGCCCAAAATCTTCAAAAACAAAGCAGCCAGACAGCTGATTACTCCACGGCTCACTCCTGCCCAGAACTATCATGGCTCAATTTGCTTCACTTTTTGCCGCTGTTAACAATAGGATTCGGAGTCTATCTTTAATATACGTCATTGACCTACACTAACAATAGAGATTAGTTCCACTTTTCGCCGCCTTCAAATTGCCCCAAAGATGGCGGCCAAATAAGCGATCTACTCATTTCATATCGTTGGTAGCATTCTTTAATATACGTCATTGGTTGGTAGATACATGAATTTGTGTTATAATAGGCCTCGAGCGCAAATGTTTCAAAATACATTCAGCGCCACACAATACCAAAATTTTGCAACTTTGGTTTGAATACAGAATGCTATTCAATGCATGAACCATAAAGGTTTAACTAAAGGGTTAAAGGTGAAGGCACTGTATTATTAACAATAATCAAAAATTAACAATAATTTGTTTTTCCTTTATGTAACTTGACTCTCTAAAAAAAAGTTAGAGGAGTCTACACTTTGAAATCCACAACTTATTTGTTGGCTTAAACACATTTCTTCTATTTACTCTAAAAACAAGTAGTAATCAAATTAACACATTTAATATGAACTTTGAGCAATGAAATAAAATTTGAAATCTCTATAAGTAGACCTGTGTCAAATTTTTATCCGTTTTTCTTCATTCAAAAAAAAAAAAACCCGCTCGTATGTTTTAATTTTTACTTTACATGGTCGTCTGGTACAATTCTAACCAGTGATGTCGAATTTTGACACAAGCGTGCTAATTGTAGCAAAAAAAAAAAGATGTTGCCACCTTTGCGCTCGAACTCTATAAGCGTAGTCAAAAAAAATTATTTTTTGAAGGTTTTTGTATGAGATTAAAATTGTTAAGGAAAGTGATCAAAAGCGTGCCCCCATTTTGTTTTTGACATGTACAGGCAAAACTACGAACAGTTGCATTTTTGATCAATTTTGCCGTCAAATAACGAAAAGAAAAATTGATACTGGATTAGCAAAATGGTGGTAGGTTTTTTGGGAGCCTATGCGTTTCGAAATACACTTCTTCACGGCATGTAAAGACTACAACTGGGTGCCTACACACCACTGAATATATGGCATTTGTCCACCAATCAGGCATTCTTAAGACGATGCTGATTTGTGGACTTACAGATGTAACATAATAACATAAAAACATGCAAAATCAGAAAGTACATCGAAACAGACAAGGATAGGGTATTTAGGGAATTTTTGAGAAGAACCCCATTCTTGATGTAGTTAACAAATTTGTCAACCAATCAAACAGTACATGGCATACAGTAGCAGGCCCAGGCCAGTTCCAATAATTTATGGAAATTATCCCTTAGAAGGGACTTATTGTTTTTTTATGCTTTTTTGTGTTTTTTTATGTTTTTATGTTACATCTGGCATTTGTCTACCAATCAGCATCGTCTTAGGTTTCCCTGATTGGTGGACAAATGCCATATATTCAGTGGTGTGCCTACACAGTTGTAGTCGTTATCTGCCCTGAAGAAGAAGTTTATTTCGAAACGCGTAGGCTCCCAATAAACGTACTACCATTTTGCTAATCCAGGACCAATTTTTCTTTTCGTTAAAACTACGAAGTAAAAAAATAAACATTGAAAAAATGTGGAACACATACCTAATTAAATTACTTTATAGGTCGCACTATTAAAAACATCATAAAGTAAAGCATTATTAAAAAAAAATTCCAAACCATTACTTTTTACCATTTCAATATAAGTGCTCCAAAACCGGGCCATTTCATTTCATAAAATTAGGTATTAAAAGAAGTAAATAAATATTAAATGAAAGAGAACCATTTATTTCCTATAAAAACAATCATAAATAGCAAATTCATGCTTTTTAAAAGAACTATCTGCTGTTCCATTACTACAAAGGCATCTTAGATATAAATAAATAAATAAATAAATAAAGGCTTATTTTTCCTTAGAAAGTTTTTGTAGTGTAAACCGTGATCCTACAACAGAATTCCAAGAAGTTGAGAATAATTATGGGGATTCACTATGCATGTTAACTATTTCAAACTTGCACTAATACGTAGCTATAACAATTAAATCACTTGTCTTCAAAATCCTGAAACAAAACACGTGAAACTGAGGAGCATAAAAAGTTCCGAAAAACACAAAAAAACAGTACAGATCAAGTTAACAGCTTGGGCGCTGGCCTCCAGTAGGCAGCTGCATAAACTACTACATCAACTATTCACTGCTATGCTGCAGCAGAAATTGAGAAGGCTCACTTTAAGAGCGGGGCCCGCTTTTGGTCACTTTCCACTATTAAAAAAATAATTTTGTATTGAGGTTTTAGGTTTAGTTTTTTTTTTTAGATTAATCCACTTTATACCTTTTCAATTGCATCTAGCTTTAAGAGAGACTACTGCCTCCTTCTCCCATTTAAATTTTCCTAAAAGTGGTTGCTTACTTAAAAAGGAAATTTTAAAGTGATACAAAACTACTCATCCAGAAAAGTACGATATGTTTTATGTAAATTAAAACAATCTGCCCGTCTTAAGGTTCCTTTTTACAATGGATGTAAAATTAACAGTAAATTGACAATATTTCAAGATAGTATTAACGTCCGCTTTGGGAAGAGATATTTTTCGGAAAGTGATAACCATGTCCACTGGATGGCATTGCACGCGTAATCGGAAAGGCAGCATCACAAATTGTCAACTAATCTGCGGGCAACATCAATATTAGCCCTGAGTGCACCGTTGAGGCAATGCTACCTAGGAAACAGATGGCGTTTCCTAGGTAGCATTGGTGGAGGAGTGAGGACAGAGTCCGTAGATATAGTGTGTTTCATAGCAACCATATTTTTTTTTTAAAGATAGTGATTCTAGATGTTTGAAAAATTTATTTTATGGACAAAACTTATGATAAAGAACTCATTTTTGGTAGCTTCATTTTCCAGAACAAACAGAAGTAGGCGGAACTGGAATCAACTTTGAAAATTCAAATGAGAACATTCTAAACGGTTTTTTTCCCTATCCTTATCGTTTATTCACAATTAGAGAAAAATTGGAAAGAGTAAATTAAATTAATGAATTAAATAAATAAATTAACTAAATTATTTGAATGCTCGTTTTCTAATGTTATCTTCTGCCATACAAAACTTCATACGTGCTCAAATTGTGAGCCAAACAATGGTTTGTTCTCTTTCTTACATTCCTGGGTTGTGCTGAAGACTTCAGCACTGCTAAGAGACTTATGTCTTCCCTTGTTGTTAAACGCTCTTCATAGACGATGTCTTTAATTCGCCCCCACAAAAAAGTCATTAGGAGATAAGTCAAGAGAACTGGGTGGCCAAGCAATTGGTCCTCCTCGTCCAATCCACAGTCCAGGAACTAAATGCTGCACCTGAAAAATGAGCTGGATAACCATCCTGTTGGAGCCACATTGTTAATCATACAGTAAGAGGAACATCATCAAGCAGTTGATACAAGATATTATCAAGGAAGTCAGCATACATAGCATAATAGTCAGTTTATCTTCAAAAAAAAGTATGGTCCTATGATACAGTGTTCTATGAGACCACACCAAGTGTTTAGGCTCCAAAGTGGTCTCATCAGTCCACAGAATGCTGCGCTGAAAGGAATTGTTCCTGTTTACAAACCAGTTGCAGAAGTTAATGCGATCCTGGAAGCCATTTCCCCCAAGTTCTTGATGGAGATGGAGATGGTATGAATGGAAATGATTATCCTTGAGAATTCTCCACACTGTTGGATGATGCATTTCTGAGTCTCGGGCAATCCTCCAACAAGGAGATCAGCAGTCTATTAACCCTGTTGCGATTAGCCTTGTTGTGTGTTAGTTGCACGTGACCGGTTCTGCGCACACGATTTGTAAGACGATGGAAAACATTGCACGTGTGATGGTTGCGATATGGATATCTTTCTGCATAAACCCTTGCAGCTCTGATGGCATTCTCCAAGTATCATCAACACAGCAAATCTTCTTCAAAGCCTGATTGACTTGTGTTTCTGAACAATCAAGCCTTTTTATCTTCCTCAAGTATGATCATGTGACACTAATGTAATCTGATGTCACTTAGAGGAAATCAAATTAGGGTAGGATATGTGTCCTCATGTAATATTCTTGCAGTTCTCTCTTATTTTTATGATTTACACAGTTTTGCTTTATCACGTATTTACTGATTTATTTTACATTTTCTTTAATTGTGAATAAAGGATGAAGATTAGGAAATTTTTTTAATAAAAGTTGTTTTAATTTTTAAAAATATTATACTATCCAGAGATATCTTACATGACCTATGTCCTTAATTGAATTTTCAAAGTTGACTCCAGTTCCGCCTACTTCCTGTTTGCTCTCGAAAATGAAACTAACAAAAATGAATCCTTTATCACAGCTTTTGTCCATAAAACATCTAGAATCAATATCTCTCAAAAAAACTGGCTGATACGTGTAGCTTCTACAAATTGGGCTACCATAATAAGATTAGAAGAAAACTCGGTATATGAATGCAGTGATTCCGGAAATTCTGATTTAATACTTCAAAACGAAGCATTATAATTGAATTATGAGAATATTTGGAACTATAAAAATAGAAAATAAAAAGGTTATTTCTTATATTAGCAAAAGTGTAGTCAAATTATAGTTAAAGTGAAAATACATCTGAATTTTTATGATGATTTTTTGTGTGGATATTATTACTTTAATACTAATTAGTTTTATTTTGCTAAATGAAGTTTTTTCGGAAAAAAATTTAATCAAGATGGAACAGCACAAAAGACTTACAAATAGACGTTGAAGCTCCAAAACTATCTTAATTTTTAAAGATAAAATTATCTAATACATGTATTTATTTTATCATTATGAAGGTGACCCATTCTCACGTTTCGTCTTTCAGCTGGAAGAAATGGACACCTTGCCAACGACCAAAGAAACGGAGGCAATGGTTACACGGCAACAGCCCGTCGACAACAACGACGAGAAGGCGTTCCTGTTGCCGTGCGCAAATGGCACAGCAGTTGTCGAACACGACAACGGCACGTCAGAAAACGAAAAAAATTCCCAACCAGCAGAAGGGACAGATAAGGTAACCCAACAACCAACCTCCACTTTAGATTGTTAATTCTTTTAGTAATCTTAAGACTATTTTGGGGAGTTTGAGGATGCTTAGACAAAGCAGAAGTGCAAATTGGCTCAAAATATATCATTTTCTGGACACGAAATTTCTATCTACACGTTTTCATGATCACTTAATTTATGCAAAAGAGAACATCTTCCAGTATGGCCAGGAAATTTGCACATTTTTTTAATTAGACTGTTTATTTCTTTTTACTTCCTTTTAAATGATCCTTTAATAATACATGCATGTTTTAATAAATTTGATTTACATATTCTCGTAATCTTCATTCTTCATCCCCCACTCATCAATGCTTCTCTTTGGTGTTCTTCCAAGACTTCAATTGTGATATTAAGCTGTTGAAATCAAGGATTCATTTCCCGCCAAAGATGATTCTAGAGATTCATTGATTTCATTCTCGATGTCAAAGAAGTACATTTGCAAAAATTTAGGCGACTGTCCTGCTTTCGGCATCTAATTCATTTAAATTATCTATTTTACAGCTTTGCCCACGGCAAATGGAAATCTGTCCATCTAGCAAACTAAAACGGCCGGACTTAAAAATGGTAGCAGTTCAAAATCGGCCGGGAAAACTAAATTTAGGAAAATTTGACGTCAATTTAAACAGAACGATCTAATTGTGTATTAACCTTTGGACCAAACTGTAGTTTACTACAAGCTTTTTACAAGTCATTCTGTCTCCATTCCAAAGCATTCGGACTCGCGTGAGGGGCGGGGGCGTGTCAGACGTATTTAGAAAGTTAAATTTATCATTTTCGACAAAGTGTAATCAAGAAAGTATACATCTTAATTCTTCGACTTTAACAGATAGCACGTTCAAAAACCAAACTGCTTAAAATCCATATATATATACTGTATATATTTTTTTTGCAATAAACTTTTAGTGAAAAATAAGTGATTAACTAATTCATTCCATGAGGTTTACGTGGACCTAAGACGGGTCTGTTAACTATTGTCTGAAAAAAACCCAATACGTACAATATTGGAGTATTTACAACCAAATTATTTAGCTTATACCTCATCAATTCTATGTGAGACAATGAATAAAGCCATTAAAATTGCTTTTGTAGAGAAAAATTTGCATTGTAAAAAAAAAAATAACCCTCTGCTAATTTATTTCAGTATTCCTTTAGCACTCTGTTATGCTTTGTCCGTTCATTGAGCGGTAATTTACTCATTACAAGAACCGCACTTTATATTGAAACACAAACGTTCTACGACTTAAGACCAGAAGACCACATCGAAGCAGTTTCGCTGTGACAACATCGAACACCCTCCATACAGTCCAGACCTCGCTCCAAGCGACTTTCACCTCTTTCCTCATTTGAAGGAGCACCTAGGAGACCGACGATTCGCTTCAGACGAGGAGGTAAAACATTTCGCGACAACGTGGCTGAACATGAAAGGACAGGATTTTTACCAGGAGGGAATATTCAAAGTCATCCCACGAACCGACAAGTGCCTAAACCGATATGGGGACTATGTGTCGAAAAATACCTAATGTACACTACATGATCAAAGGAGTTGGGACACCCCTGTGAACATCTGGACTGGACTGGGCCCGCTCATCAAGGTGGACGGAAACCTCAATGCTGATGACTACAGGACCATTCTGGATAACGGGGCACTTCCAACGCTCTGGGAACACTTCGGTGACGGGCCATTCCTCTTCCAGCACGACAATGCGCCTTGCCACAAAGCAAGATCCATATCTGACTGGTTTGACGAGATGCGGGTTGAAGAACTGGATTGCCCGCCCAGAGTCCTGATCTCAACCCCATCGAACATCTTCGGGACGAATTGGAACGACGTGTGAGATCCAGGATGGTTCGCCCTACATCTGTCCAGGAACTGACCACGACACTCCTCGAGGAATGGAGGTCAATAGGTATGGACACATACCGTAAACTTGTGGACAGTATGCCATGTAGGGTGGAGGCAGTGATAGCAGCTCGGGGTGGTCCTACACACAATTGATTGAAGCTTTTTGCGGCTTTACGGTAGAGCAGCAATTGTCCCAATTCCTTTGATCATGTAGTGTATATACTATCATTTGGCTGTATTGGTTGTATGAAATAAAATGTACACGTTTCACTGCAGGCTTTGTAACCTTACTTTTTGATCTCCCCTCGTATATTCTTTTTTCTGTTCGTCATTTCGCTGGCTTAGATGCTGAAAAATTACTGGAAATGGCATCGGTTTCCTCTGTCTGTAAACAGAATTAATAATTTGAATGTTCCGATACAAGCGATATAGCACAGAAACTGTGGACACAAATCTAAAGGAATAAAAACTGAAAACACCAATCCTCAAAAACATTTTTAATAACGACTCAGATGTACAGGGTGTTGCAGATAACTACAGGGCAGTATAGCGGAAAGCCTACCCGCTCGATTGGCCAGCTCGGTCGAATGGAGGGAGATGAAGGTGGCTGCAGCAGCCAGCAGTTTCCAAAGTTGGGGAGGGGGTTGAACGTCAAAACTGTCATGTTTTTGATAAAATTACCCAATTATCATTTGATGTCGAGCCGGCCCCTGCAATCGAGCGGGTAGGCTTCCCGTTATACTGCCCTGTAGTTATCTGCAACACCCTGTACATTTAGAGGGCTATGCTCTCTTCATCACTGAGTGATTTGACAAGAAAAGACCTTCACTATTTATAAGCCTAGGCACATAACTTCCAATGACAGAAACTAAAAGAAAGCAACCAATGTTATTTATCTTCAGCAACCAATGTTGTTCCCCATTTCCACACGTTTGTTAAATTTTTGATTTGGGAATGATTTTTACGGCCGGATCCCTTCCTGACGCCAATCTCATGAGAGGAAATGTTAGACAAAGGACAAACACAAACATCCATGCCCCATGCCCTCGGCGGGATTCGAACCCGCGACTCGCTGGATCCGAAAGCGATAAGATCTGCGCCTTAACCCTCTCGGCCACCGAGCCGGCAAAAGCAACCAATCAGTGATGGAAAACCTCCCAAAGCAAGAAACAAATAACAACTCCGGTTAAAAGGGCGAAGTTCGGTTATAAGAACCAAAAAATTACTTGATGGTAAATTTGGTTAGAGGTAGCCAACCCGCAATAGGCATGGGACCATCATCATTATTCAACAACTAGAAGAGGTACCCGGCGTTGCCCGGGATAATTACACTTGCACAAACTTTTCCTTTCATTGTTAGTCATAAGATATTGATTGTTGATCCCTGCCAAAGTCATCCCCACCCACCCACCCACCCACCTCATTTATAGCAAAGGTACCCGGCGTTGCCCGGGATAATTACACTTGGATGTAAACAGAACAATCTCAAAAAATTAAATTAAATTTTGCAATATCTTAAAAATAAACACATGAAAATGCTTAGAATTAATACAGTAAAAATTCTTAATGAAAATTCGAAAAAAATCTTTTTAAAGGCTCACAATGGATGGACCGCTCCAATAATTTCTTACTCAGGTAATCTTACTTCAGATGTACACTTGATGTTGTTGCAATTTCCACTCTTCTCTCGTTGTGTTGAAGCAAAATTTAGCCTTTCATCACTTTGGGTAGTCTAGCGGTCGCCAATTCTTCTATTTACTTGCTTCCCATTTGCTCAATACAGCACGGAGCTAAAGGTTTGCTTTCTCTGTCGTCTTTCCACTCTTTCTCAATAGTCTGCTAACTCTTCATTATCTCCAGCTACTGATCATTTTTAAAGATTTTCAAGAAATTGTTAAGTACTAAGAACTCTCTTTTCAAAGAAAAACCTGAATAACAGGAATTCTATGCATTGTTACAAATTGAAACTTATCCATATTGCATCATCATTTTATGTTCATGGTTATAATTCTTGGAAAGATTGCTTTAACATTACATCATCATTCTGTGCTCATTGTTATTGGTGAATTGCGTGTTGAAACCATTGTTGATACCTATTGTTGTACAAACTTTTATTTGCATTGTTGGTCATGAGATATATATTGTTGGTCCGTGCAGAGTGTTTGTGAATTGCGTGTTGATACCATTGTTGCAAAAACTTTGTCTTGCATTGTTGGTCATGCGATATTTCTCATTAATATGCCCTGCCATAACCATGAATATCGATTTTTTATCAATAATTATTATTTTTTCGAAATCTGAAGTAGACAGTGACCTTCCTCATGCTTTGAAGGTCATGTATGCGAAATTTCATCAAGATCGGAATAAAACTGTAGATTTGTATAAAAAACGTACACACAGACCCACAGACCCACCCACAGACCCACCCACAGACAAACATCCTTCTTTATATATATAGATAGATTGATTGGTTGCTTTATTTTTTACAATCTCAATTGATTCCAGGAAATTCAACAACTTTACATCTTTACAAGAGTGGAAAACTTCAAACAAATCTGTAGAAAAAGTATGTTTGTCATTTAAAATATGGTCCGCGAAGGACGAAATCCCCAACTTTGCATTCTTCACGCAAGCAGTGTGCTCATTCATCCGTTTATTAACCCCCCTTTGTGAGCTCCCTACATAAAAACAGTCACAGTTTTTATTCCTTTTCCTTTTGAATGTTCCGTTTTAAAAAGTGTCAATGTAATGTTTCACGATTTTTTAATTTAAAAAATAAAATGTTAATGGAATTGCAATGAATGAGGTTTAAAGTGAGATTTCTTTAATTATTCGATAAAGCCAAGATGTCATAGTGCCAAAATATAATTTATGCGTTCTAATATTGACAAAAAAAAATATACATGCTTCCTGTCAATTAGGCAATTTCTACTTTTATAAGACGATATTATGGAAGGAAAGGACTGCAGATTTTAAATTATTCGGCGCAAAACTGAAGACAAACATTTGCCAGTTTCTTATAACTTCGAAAACGATAAATGGTATACCATACATTGTTGGGCTTAGCTTAATTCCTATATATTACTGCTTCAACGAATGAACATATGCTTCTACTTAGCTACAACACACTTGAATGGTTAGATCAGATGTCACAAGTAGACATGTGAAGGAACAGAATGATTAATGAAATCTTTAGTACATGAAACTATATTTGTTACCACAAATGGAAGGATGAAATCTTCCAAAAAGATTATGATCAGTCTGTTTATGACTAGTGTTAAACAGAAAAATGATTAACGAATTGAGTGGTGGCTGAGAAAAATGATTAACATTTTAAACCATTATGGCCACACTTTGAGCTACTTTAGAAGGAATAGAAATGACATTAGCTATTCTAATATATCCTTTGAGTGTTATCTCTAACAGCAAGGATTAAATAAGTAGAGTTAGGGTCAGGATAGCTTTTATAATTTTGACTGTTATGACGAAACAATCACAGGAGAAGATACATTGTATGATAATCTGGGTACAACTTAATAAACATCTACTTCTGCACGTCCTTTAGAACAAACTTTGCCCAGTGAAGGCTCTTTTGAACGTAAGAAAGCACTGAACGTGCTTTGTAAGAGAATTTTTTTAATCTTCTACTGCATTTTACTTTGGATGATATCTGTAATCATTGGTCTTACATACTCATGCGCGTTGATTTTACATTGTACCAGATTCTTGAGCCAATACTGCAAACGAAGATCTATTTCATTCAATGAAAGATAATATAGTTTCATCTGCTTTAGAGATATACGCTGAAGTGCTAGAAAACTGGTACAAACAGTCCATATAGAATACATAGCACCGCCATCTAATTGGGACAAAAATCAAAATTACATCGTTCCGGTTAAATTGACGTCAGTATTTCCCAAAACTGGGTAGGAAGGTACACACGCTCCAGCTGATTTCTAATGTTCCACAATATTTATGGTTGGAAAGATTAAAGAAATACTCGTGAAAGAAAAATACCCAGCAGAATAGAAATACACAGGGTGATATATTTTAATAGATCTGGTGCCTTGAGTCCAAATGCTTTGGATTACCGGAATGAATGATTTTGACAAACGAAACTATAATTTGGTGTAAACATTTAAATTAGATCGTTTTGGTTAAATTGAATGCCATTTTTCCTCGTTTTGGATTGTTCTGGCTAGCATTTCAGAAAATGGTCTAGTAGATCAACAAAATGATTTTAGACTTTAGGCTTCGGTCGACTTTAGATTTAACCTAAAATTGAACTTCGGTCGACAGCTTTTCATTTCCCCTGAGCAAAACTATGAAAATAGGATGTTGAACTGAATTAGATGTTTCCTGTTAAATCAAACGGTCTGTAATTACTGCATTTTGACCCTTCATCTTTATAAGTGTCTGTATAGGAAAGAAAAACTTCTGACCACAAAAATTATCTGATATATGAAACGTCGGAGGTTTTTCATGGTTAGAAGATTTTTCCTTCCTATATAGCTAATTCCACACCACGATTCCTTCTTATTTTATATTTTATACTTTAATTACTGCTTCTCAAACTTTTCTCTGTGATGGATCATTCTTTATAATTCCAAACGGCTCAGAACAATACTTTGATACACAGATACCATAGAGATAAATGAAAAAACAGAGACCTTTAACATACATGTATTAATACAGCAACAAAATAATATCACATCTTAATCATCCTGGGAAGCACTTAAACTTCCCCACTCATATTCCTTTCTCTACATACAATCTTTGCTTCATCCAATATGGTGCTCTCTTCCTATAATAAATATCGCACACTGTGATGGCAACAATTTTCCATTGCCTTTGTGGCTAATATCGATTCAAACAGAAAATAGGAACCTTTTTTCATATTTTCTATTTCAAATTCCAATCATACATAAATGAATGTTGCAAATAGTCAATAGAAACATTAGCCCGGGTCAAAACCGGAGAAGTGGCAACCCTGGACATATAGTGAGAATATACTTACAGACTTTTCAATTAAAGAGTGCCGTTTGGCGTTTTTCGAAACCGTCCTAGCTGTAATATCATTGGATTTAGCTCCAATCAACCACCATCGCAAAAAGCAGCATCCCTGAGCTCTTGATCAATAGGGCAATAAGCTACCCCGTGTCTGAAGCTAGCAGTAAACGGGAATTGGATATCAAACGCCAAACTGCTGGCAAAAACCTTTTTCCTTTAAAACTAAGAAATGTTGGCAATTGTTTAAAAAAACAAAAAGAAAAATGAGTATTTACAATAAAAAGTAACATATATAAATATTTGTGCCAATTGTGTGCCATTAATCATTTTCTTCCGTACTGCTAGTGTGGATATTTAATTTTGTTTTCACTCTATAAGCTGTGTTTCAAATCAATGCCATCACTTTAAATCATGAGTTTCAAAGCTTTAATTTTTTTTAAAAACATCATAATTTGAATGTCGTCTTTATTCAAATGTTGGCAGAATAGTCCAATCAGTGGCACAATGGTTCATTGAGGCGAATAGCATCATACACTCTCTTAGGCGTTGTATAAAAATCAAGTTCCAAAGCCGAGCAAGATCCAGATTGTACCATGCATCCATCACGATAAAGTCCTCTTGATATTACACCCGCAGAGATTTTCACTGAGAATTAAGTCTGAACTGCGAGCATACCATTTTTTAACAGTGGCAGAGTTGGTGCATTTTCCTGTTAGTCAATCCAGTTCGGGCCTCAAATTCTAGAACCCTCCTCCAAAAGATGATCGTCCAACATTTCTTGATACTTCTTGGGATCCATTCTGCATTGTACCATTAAATCCAAACGCTCTCAGCTGTCGTTTAGAGAACACATGATTTTTTTTTGCGGATGTCGTGCAAATAGTAAGCCCGTCCATCTGGGCCATCCGAGAAGAATACTTCAATCCACTTTTCACTCCATGTGAGGTGTTCTCTGGCTCAGAACATTCTGTGACATTTATAGTTTTTACTAAGTGGCGGGATTCTTGCAAGGCGCTTGTATCTCAGATGTGCTGATGATGCAAGAGCGCCACACTGTTGTCGAACTACACGAAAGTCCTAGTTCACGCTGCAAAGCCCGTACAGAGGTCTGCTGCTGAGAAGCTGCGACGATGGTCAACTTTTAAAATTTTTTGTTGCAATTCTCTTTTTAAAAGCTTTTATTAACTTTGCTGTGTTAGTTTGTTTAGGTCAAATCTTGTAATCAATATTAAACCAACTTTCCGACAAGCTAGGGAGCTGCAATTTGACACACTTATGCAGAATCGATGACAATTTATGATAAAGAAAAAAATTTTCAAATCGGTTCATTGGCTCGTGTTCTAATGGTACTAACTCATTACTACGAATTGATTGTTGTAACAATTGGACATTTCGTTATGGCGAGAGTAAACGTATCTATTGTTTATTGTTGCAAAATTAAGCTGTATTGTTGCCACTAAATAAAACATTATAAAAGCTTGGTTTGATAAAACCTTTTTCCTCTTAACTTGTTACTTATTAAGTCATTTTTTGTTAAGCTTCTCATTTTTCAATGGTTCTTTTTGGTCACGCTGTTGATTGGCTGTAATTTTGAACATGTATAAATGTTTTCTTTCTCTTGGATATTTTTGAATTATGGAAAGAGGATATGATTAGTGTGGTGCCCTCCATGGATGATAATATTGTTGTCCCGTGTGGTCATCGAGGTAGATCCTAGATTTATCCTAGTCTTCGTCTCTCTGGATAAGGAAAAACAGCTTAACGGAACTTTATATCGATTAGATCAGGCGAAATTAGCTGGGACATTACGCAATCAGAGACTAAATTAGACCAATATGCACTTGTAATTAAATGCCTGCTATATGAACAGCGTACGTGACGAACAATTCGAATTTCTTGTGCTGGCCTTTGATAAACGTTGATACTTCATACACTCTTGTTCATTATTGTAAAGATTCAGGGCTGCACCTTATTCTTAGAAAATCCTTGATGTTCATTAATGTTCGATTTCTTGGGTCAACTTCTGACATTTCAGTTCCAACTGTTGAATTTCCCTCTTAAATTCATTAATACAAACCCTTATAATATTATCAATAAAATCGTTACTTTATAGGTTTGGTTTGGTTTGTTTGGTATTAACGTCCTTTTCAACTACCATGGTCATTTCAGGACGGCGTTATAGGGGCCGCAAATTTTGCCTCGCAAGGGTTCTTTAACGTGCAGCCGGCAAACGACTATACGGGATCAACGGCTTTACTTCCCTTCCGAATGAACAAAAAATCCTCGTTGTCCTCGGCCAGGGTCGAACCCGCGTCCTCGGGCATCAGAGGCGATCACGCAACCCCTCAGTCACCGAGGCCGATCGTTACTTTATAAGAGTTCCTGGAATTCTTTCACTGGACCTGTGGTCCTTCATAATTCTTAATTCCATTCCCTTGCAATTAATCATACCAGACCTTTGTTTACTTCACCCCCCCCCCTAGCGCTCCTCGAATTCATCTTCGAACAGAGCCCCAGTATTATCTCAACAATTCTCCCTGTTACAATCAAGTTCCTTCTTTGTATAACTATTCGAACCGTGGAGATTCCTATTAACATTTTAAATTGACACAATGTAATATACAGGGCGAGTCAAAAGTCGTTGGACACCTTCCTATCTTGGATACCAATGTAGTTACGTAAATTCCGTAGGGAATAAATAGGAACTTGAGGGTGCTCTATCTGATGGAGAACCTTTCATCATCTCAGATATGCAAATTAGGACACATCGAAATTCTATCTCGAAAACCATAAGAGAAACACAAAAAATTCCAATTTCACATTTGTTCAACAGCAAACTCTAAACAAAACAAAAAAAGTTCACCAATCCGATGAACGGATCACCCACAATCCTCATTGCAAGCTCTGCAACAGGACAATTGGCTCCTCTATTGTTTGTTGCTTACAGTCATCTGATACAAAGTTAAGTCTTCCATCAATCCAGATAATGTTCAATGTGATGTCCACTTGCACCATAGCATAATTCCGCACATTTCACGATGCCTGGTTGTTGAATGATAATTTTGCCTCGCCTCACCAAAGCAGAGGAAGCAATGATAATTTGTTGATCATTTCCTGGTTACTGTGCCATCTTGCTTTGGTCTGATTTTTTCTCAGCTTCAACATGCCTTTTTATACCAATTGCACAGGAAACTGGTGACTTTATGGTAAATTGTGGAACTTTCCAGAACAGGACGAGGATGGTGCATGAAATACTTTGCACAGCTTGCAAGGAGGATTGTGGGTGATTCGCTCATCGGATTTTGGTGAACTTTTTTTTTTTTTTTGTTTGGAATCTGCTGTTGAACAAATGTGCAATTGGAATTCTTTGTGTATCTCTTTGAGATAGAATTTGGATGTGTTCTAATTTGCATATTTGAGATAGAGCACCATCAAGTTCCTATTCATTCCCTGTACTGGAATTTGCGTAACTACATTAGTATCCAAGATAGGAAGGTGTCCAACGACTTTTGACTAATCCTGTACTTCATACCAGATCACATGCATCACCTACCTGAAACAAATAACTTGTTTTATGTGAAACCAAACTTGTGAGGCATTCAAATTTTGTATGCACTAAGCATTCCAGATTATCTAATAAAATAAATTTAAAGAAAAAAAAATTGTTTTTAATATTCAAATTTTTCTTATTCAGTTAATTTTTTTTTTATATTTTACAGAAAGACGACGTTGCTATTTCAATGGATGCAGGAACCATTGCCGACGTTTCCCAAGCAGAAAATGACTCTACGAGAACAACACTCTACAGCTGTTTGGGTCTTTCTCAATCCGATTGCAGCATATCATCTTACACAGCAAATAATCCGAGCTATAAATATGGTAATCAAATTGCTTACATGGCTGGATATTACGGTTATCCTTGTGATGAATCTTTTGGTGGAGAAGTTCCTGTGGCTCCAATATCTACTACCCCTAACCTTCCCCCTTCCGTCACGTACAATTCCACAACTCCCACTGAAAGTGCTAACACTTCTCAACCAGAAACATGTCAGACAGAGGCTAAAGCTCCTAAGAAGATCCAGGAATTGATCATAGAAGAAGCAGAAGGATTAGATGAAACTTCAGATGCAGACAATGAACCAGCTTCGCCTGGTTTTGCCGAAGCAGAAGACGTGGGCGAGAGTGGAAATCCCAATGGCACTGATAATAGTGCTTCGTCTGTGTTTGACATGGACACAGAACACAGTAAAGTCAGCGCCAACAATTCTTTAATTGAGTTGCAAGAAGATGAAGACTCCTGTCGACTCACTGAAGCTAATCGTGCAATTAGTTTACCAGAAAGTTTCAGTCCAAAAGAAGAATCTAGTGAATCAGTTGAACTCGTAAAACCCATAAAAGTAGAACCGCCAGTAAGACCCGAAGATTCCGGATGGGGTGATACAGTCAAAAGTCAATTCAGAGGTTCACTTCCAGTCATTCATCTCAACATCTCACCTAACAGCAATGGGGAATTTGCTAAACGAAGTTCATCATCCACATCATATCCTGTGAGTGAGGCTGCCAGCCCTAATGACATAGAAGGTAAACCCTTGCTAAGCAGCAGAGCGCTCTCGAATTTGCCAAATACTTTTGACAATATCCAAATGGTTAGTGAATTGAAGACGGAGAGAGGAGCAATCCTTTCGTAAATGTACACCCATTCAAAATTATTTTCAAAATAAAAAAAAAAATTGTAAAATAAAAAATTTTCCACTTTCACCAATTAAGAAAGAAGTTGCTCATTTAATTACAGTGCATCAAAAGATTTTTGTAAATGCATTATTTGTGATTCAAAAAGAAAAAAAAAAAAAAAAAAAAGATTACTGGAACAAAAATATCTATTTGCTTATTTCCATTATGTAAATTCATATATCTCCTACTGCAAAGACCACAATCAGTCTTTGGGCATATGCAATTTAGTTTCTAATGAATTTCAATGAGGATCGTTTCCAGGAGTTTCAAAAACAAATAATTTTAATGTTTTTAAAAATTTTTATACTTCCTAATCTTATATATTGTATTATTTCCTATCTCCAACTAGAACAGATTAATCAGAAGTACTGCAAAGATCCTGCAAAAGTGGTTATGTACTGCATCTTCCCATCCCATAGGTTTTATTTCACTATTAACATTTTTTCATCATTTCATTAACATATTTGAATATTCTGTACATGACAAAATTGAGTGAAAACCTATCCCACTGCTATGTTCTCCGACAGATTTCTGAAAATTTTTTGTAGACGTTGTAGCAATAGAAACAAAACATGTTCCAATACAACAAGAAAAAAAAATCTCATGTATGAAGATTAGTCTCTTTTTTGCAACAATTATGTTCTTTGTTTCTCGCTTGATTCATACCAGTGAATGAATGTGAAATTTCAACTACTGTGAGGGTGGGTGGGTGGGAGGGTCTTAACTGTTTTCTCGCATTGCTATTCTAGTGATTTACAATAAGAAAGGGGCATTGTTTTAATTTTTTCCTTGTATATATGTACAGTTAGAAAATGCATGACATTAAAAAAAAATTTCTAAGAAAACTTTGTGTTTAACTGAGTTCATGTGAATTGTTTGCTCTTTCTAGATATGTAAAATTTGTATATAAATAATCTATAAGGGACAGGGGAAAAGAAAAAAAAACACTTTACATATTATAACAAGTGGAACATGAGTTCACCTTTAATTTAAAAATATAATTTTCCATTCAGCAAAATTTGTACAAAAATGTGTCAACATAGACTTTGAGCCCCAAAATCATACATAATAAAATTGAAAACAAGATAAAGGGTGACATAAATCTGGGGATCAAATTCAAATATTTTAAGATTCAATTCCATTTAAATAACAATGTTTTTAATAACAAATGAAATTGCAGTAAAGAACTGTCAATTGCATTGCATTTTATCCATGTCCTTTTTTCTTTCTTTCTTTTTACAACTGCGTTTTATAAAACAAAAATGTTTAATGTACAAAGTCTTCCCCGATGAATTCATCATTAAAGAAGACCGATTAAAATAAAAATAAAAAAAAAAAAAACAGGAAAAAATTTTACAAGATGAAAAATGATGGCAGCAAAAAACTTTTTATGGAAATGAAAATGATTACAAGCATTGATTTTATTACAGCCGAGATTGACAGATATCGTGTGCCAAGTTCCAGCGAACCACCCTAGTCAGGTCAGAGCTCCTCCTTACGTGCTGCCAGAAAATCAATGCTGTATCAAAAATTATGAGGGAGGAAAGATTTGAAACAATGGCTGATGTTAGTTACTTTTTTTTTTTTCTTTCAAGGAAATAAAAAGTTTTTAACCCTTTTATTTAATCTGTGCCCCATTTTGTTTATTTTTTTTTTCTTATTTATGTTCATTTTTTACACAAAATATATCTACGGCAATCTTTAAATTTTTTTTTTCTTGTTTCTTATTACATTTTATGTAGGAAAATAAATTTAGAGAGAATACAAATTTAAATAAACATCTCTCGATTTTGGATACACAATTTAAATTAATTCTCCATTGAATTTAATGAGAATAAATTGTTTTTTTTTTATCTTTTTATCTTTTTTAAAAAATAGTCAAAAAATATCAGGAAGATATCAACATTTTTTATCCACTTTGGATGGGTAATGTGTTGAGAGACGTTGATTTATACTATAAATCTGCCGAAAAAAAGGCCAGGATGAAGACCGACCTGACTGGGATTTTTCTGAAATGTCCAACACGTACACTGCCAATCATTACCTTCAATTAGGCAGATTATAGGGATGTTTTATTGTATTCTTTTTTTTCGCCTCTCAAAAAAATTTACTTAGTTTGGGAAGGGAGAGGAAGGGATGTTTTTGTCTCTTATTATTTAAAACCAATTTGTCTTCAATAAAAAATTTTTAAAACTTAAACTAAAATGTTTCATTATTTTTACATACTTGATCACAGTTTTGCAAAAAAAAGAAAACATTTTAAAAACTAGTATAAAATTACATAGGAAGGAGAGAGAGAAGAAAAAAATTAAATAGATCAAAGGGGAACAAGGAAGAATAAGAGCATAAGAGAGACAGAGAAAAGGAATTACAGTATAGTTTGCAAAAATTGGGAATAACGAACAGCCTTATTGCTTAATACAATAATTTCATTGATTAAGCTGAAATAAAATTCGATAGGTTCATAATAATAATAATAATAATAATAATAATAATAATAATAATATATTTATATAGCATTATATTATCTAATCTTGTGCAATTTTTTCTATTTCGTCGATATCTTCAGCGTCAAGTTTTAGTATCTCGCGATCTGAAATGAACAAATTGTAAAAATAAAATTTTATAAACTGGGGGGGGGGAGAAAAAAAAAAAAAAGTAAAGCTTTAAGAATATAAGGACAAATTAAAAAAACAGGGACAAACTTCTTGATTCCTGATAAGAAAGATAACAAATAAGTTCATATCAACATTATGTCCAGAAATCCATAGTTACCATGGAAATAGCAATAATTTTATGCACATCATCATCCCCCATAATACAGACTGTGGTTTTTTTTTTCTGTTACAGAGTTACTTTTGAGTGATCGTCGTGCAGAAGAGATATAATAATACAGTATTTATATCAGGAGCAAACGGAGACTGTCTTCACATACAAGATTTCGCACAGATGTACCAAGAAAAGTACCCTAACAGACAGTACCAACTGAGTCACAAAACGCTTGCAACTTTGCAACCATCATTCGGCGTTTGTATGAGAAGGCTCTCTTGATGGAAGAGGCGAACACACAAGAGAGCCGTGGCACGTTCATACAGCAGACCAACAAGAGAGGAATATGTGCTACAAGATATTGAACAGAACGCCAGCACAAGCTCCAGGCAAGTGGCCTGCCACTAAGGAACATTCTAACAAGCACGGCCATCTATGATGCAGCGTGTGGACTCTTTCTTTTGCATTACAATCCCAAGGAGTCCACTTCAAACATCTTTTGTACCGTTGATATAATTATTGCCACCTTAATATGTTCTGTACTAATTGTTCTAATACAGACAAACTACCATTTCCGGACATATGTTCATATGCGAATTTTTGTTCCTTTAATGGTCAGGAATTATCTCCCGAAGTTTGTCCCTATTGTTTTAGTACACCCTGTATACAAAAAATTTCATACAATCACAGAAAAAGAAAAGAAAAAACCCTTCCAGACTTTCAATATATTGCTGAACATTGAAGTGTAGATTTTTATTAGATTTTATTAGAAGATACATTTTACCAGTTGCAATATGCTCTTGCAATTGCAAAGCAATCATGTGCAACATGTGGAAGATTAAAGCTAAAAAATTGATCATTGTAGCTAGATTGATTAGGCATCTGGTAGACACAAAACTCACTTTTTCAAATGCACGTGTGAAGCAGATCCTCTGGTGGCAGAAGCAGTTTTCAAACAAGAAACGACAGTTTTCACAACGCCCATTGCTCGCGCAACTTCAGTCACACTTTGCCCTGCCTCAAGCCGTCCAACAGCTCCTCCACGATCGTAATCATTAAAATGACGTCTCTGCGACATTCTGCAGACGATATGTGATAGAGGGACTGAAAATTTACAGTAATGTTTGCAAAACACCTGCACGTGTATTCGCCCTAACACTCCACAGCTATTGATTTTCACTGAACTATAGCTCATTGAGCACGTGACTTTTTTTCAAATTATGCAAATCTAACAACAGAGTAGCAACCAATGTTTTGACACATCCTGCATTATTTTCCAGTGCCCCTAAATAGCGGAATGCACATGTTCCTTAGCAATTGTCAAGTAGTGCATATCTGTCATTTTTACTGGAATGAAATTTTCTCTTCTAATTTTTATAGATCTTCATTCTTTGGAAAATGATGAAATGAGACATTTGGATTTTCCCTTTTCCAATTCAAACATAAGGAAACCGAACAATTAATTGGCATGTTGTATCAGTTTTCATAGAAACCTCGTTGCAGCCCTGCTTTGTTTTCCTCATGGTGTATTTCTCATATCTGCCACCAGTTCGCACTCAAGTATTGCGGATAAGGTCAGTTCATCACAGATTGAATTAGTTTGCAATCACATGAACTGCTGCCAATAAAAGTCAATGGCCCATTATTACACCAGGATTTGATACCAACACATACTTCACAAGATGAATGGAAATAGTTGCACCCGACGACGACTCTCGTTTTTATCTGTGCACCATGAATGATGAATCAGAATATGGAGACGATCCAGTCATGGAGGTGATCTTGCTAACATCTATAACATCCCACACATGCTTAGTCTTGTAAGATGGTTTGAGGTGACATTAACTTTGACATGCCCTGCACATTAACAATGTACAGGTATATTGCGAATGTGATACCACTAGCTCTTTTACCATAGTATAAAACAATGAGCAGAGAAATATTGACAATGTCTATAAGATATCCAGACATAGCCTTAAAGGTAAACAAGCACTTAACCTTTGCCAAAATTGATCAATTTTTCTATAACATCAACTTTTTGCATAGATGAAAAGTTGTTAGAAAACCAAAATTGACATCAACATCACAGTTGATTCAGTTTAACTGCACTTCGTCAAGATGACGGGCCGGCATGTTTGTACTGCTCACCAACAGTTGACGTTGACAGAAAATTGATCAAATTTTGACCAGTTGATACATATTCGCTTTGCTTTAGCCAGTAAATCTCCAGCCTTCCTTCCAATAGAAAACTTCAGAGAAATCACTAGTAACCAGATTTTTTGGTAGGGGAATCGACCAACCTTGTGCGAACATTTTCGACAACTTCGGCCGTTCGAACACGAGCTTCGCTCCGCCTTTTTTCTTGCCTTTAACACATCCAGTGGCACGAAATTGCTTGACAAAATCCATGATTGCTTGCCTGCCTGGTGTGTCTCGACACTTATACTCCTTCCGGAACATTCTTTGCACGGTTACAGGGGATTTTGTCTCGAAATACCATTCGACAACCTTGCATGTCTGCTCTGTTGATAAAGCAGGCGGCATTTTTCAACAATACGATTTTCATGCAGCGCCGTTGCAACAATACAAACTCCAACTATTTAGAAATTCGATATGGCGCTCATATTCTTTCAATTGTTTATCCCTAATGCACGTCATTCGAGTGAAATGGTCAGAAATTGACTGAATCACCCGGTATGTACAGAACAATGTTTGAGTAGTCATAAAAAGGGAATAGTGCAAGATAATGCTTAGAGCTGTGTCCACAACAAATAGCCAGATTTCTAAATATCTTGACCTTCACTATACCTTCATAATAACCAAATTATATTTTTCAATGTTTATTTTTATTCTGGACAACAATCAGCATTTATTAATTTTTATTAACTAGACTACATGCTCAGTTACTCATTCTTTTATTGTTACAATGTCTCTTTTTTTTTTTTTTTTTAAAAACTGCAGTTGGAGGTAGCATACCTAATGGCAGAAATTTGAAACATAAGCAAGAATTTTGGAGACATCTGTTGAAGTCAATCGAGCAGGCTTTCCCAATAACGAACAAAACTTCCATTTTTTCAGAAAGAAGAAACTATTTTATGACAGAGTTTTGGTGGAGAGCAATGACACATTTTCAGTGTTTTTCATTTAGCAGTTTGGGGCAGATCAGGCATATATGTTCCTGAAATTCATGTCACATGCATCTTTAGTTCACATGGCATATCAAACATCCTTGACCTCGAAAAGGTAAAAGAGGAACAGATCAGAGAGATGCTTTATTCCATAGTACATGTTTTGTTTAAATCAAAATATCAGTTAACCTCATGCCTAAACAGGCAAGAAAAACAGAAAAATCAACTAAAAAAAAAAAAAAATGAAAAATTCTTAACGAAAGGAGTGAGAAAACATTTTTAAAAGGGATTTCCATGATAATTTTTCGGTAGGTTTTGAAAATATTTTATAATTTCACCATTACTAGCAAAGATTCCTAAAGAATACTCACCAAAATGATTTTCAATATGCTTCAACAGGGCAAGACTCTTCGAGCCATCTACAATATTTATGGCAATGCCTGCCTTGCCAAAGCGGCCAGTCCGCCCAATTCGATGTAAATAAGTTTCGTAATCAGGTTTTCCTGTCATATCTGTCGGGATGTCGAAGTTGATGACTATGGTCACTTGTTCCACGTCAATCCCTACATAATCATTCAATTTCAATGTCAGACAACCCGTAGTACATTTACTAGCCAATTACAATTTAGTTTAGATTAGATTAAAGCTAAATACACACCTCGAGCACAAACATTGGTTGTGATGAGTACCTTTTCGGTACTTTTGCGAAATCGATCTAGAACGGCTATTCTCTGCTCCACTGTGAGCTCACCCGATAGCAAAGCTACAGCATGACCTTCCTTTGAGAGCTTCTCTGCCAACCATGAGGCAGTTTTCCGTGTCTAGAAAAAATTATTTAAATAATTAAACCAAAAATAACAATAATGATAATAATAAATAAAAGCAATTGTTACTTGATCTTAATTGCAATTATAAAACAAATATATTAAATTCAAAAATAATAAATTTACTCCTCCCCCAAAGAAAATCATGGGAAAGCAGCAGAGACTGGAGTCCAAGAAAATGACTTTAAACTTTAGCCCAAACTCTATAATAAGGTAGGTACTGCCCAAGGCATCTACGTTGTCAATTTTACCTTCCAAGAAAAAGATGTCGGAGACAGACAGACAGGGAAACACCAATAAGCACCACCATGCTTAAATTACATAATTAAAACTTTTAGCAAGGCATATGATGCTTTCCCCTCCCTTAAGAATCTGAAGTCCTTGTGCATTAGGTACATGCAGCCTTTGCTCATGCAATACTATTTGTGAGTGCAATTGCTAAACTCATAATGGCAAAGCAGTCAGGAAAATCGACATATCAAATTTCGGTCTTATAGGACCAAACCACATCAAACGTTTGAAGCGGTCACTCAAATAAAACATGATAAAGCCAATAGCCAGCTCAATAATTCTATTAAAGAGAAATTAGAAAGGACTTTTTTAAATAAATAATCGACTGTTGAATACAATATACTGTAGAACCTCGGTTATCTGTCACTCTCAGAAGGTGGCTGACAAGAGTAGCTATGAATGCCTTCTCCACCATGACAAAAGTGTCAATTTTGCACAATGTCTGCAATCAAGCATCTAAAAAAGCTATAAATTCCCTAAAACAGAGGAAAATGACAGACCATTTCAAAAAGTAATTGTATATATAATAAATTTTGCAATTTAAGCTCTTAAAACCTGTTCACGTTCTAAGATTCATCATGTTCTAGTATCAGTCATATCCTAGTCCCAACCCTTGACAGATAATCGAGATTCTAGAGTATATAAATTTAAACTGTTTCCTGTCAATCTGGATATGTTAACATAGAAGTGTTTCATCAATATTTTTGCCTTTCTCTTCAATTTTTCTTGAAGTTTTATAAATAGTGCTCACCCACTCTAATGTACGTCATTAGAAACAGAATTTTTGATAAAATCGTTCTCATCTGGTGTTCTCTATAGGCCTTTTTGAAGGGGCACGTCCTGGCTGGTTTTGGTGATTTTCCAGCTTTAAGCAAAAAGTTCCTAATACTGCATGATGTGAAGAAATAGGAAGCACAAGATCCACTCGACCACAAAAAAGTTGCAACTACTTGTCTTGTGCATCTTCTTATTTAATACTGATCGATTATTATAATGGTATTTTATTTCCATTACGACAAATGGAAAACATCTAAATGTAATAGTCTTTCGATACTTTCTCATTAGAAAACTGGGCTTTGCTGCTCGAGCTAGTTTTGCACCTCATTTTGCAAAATTATGAAGGGACCAGACAGATGGACATTGTAAAACTAGTATAGCTCCTTTTTTCCGCTACTTAATAAATAATAAAACAATTTTTCTGAAAAACATGAGGTGTCCAAATACTTTTGTGTATCTAGTATATTTACGTACATACAGTTTGTAATGTAAAAACTTCTATAATAGCTTTTATCTTTTACTCTAACCAACATGGTGAACGAGTAAACACATTCTGGTCAAGCACTTTCTTCTCCCCTTGACCCGAGCAAGAATCTGTAACTATTTGTTGCTCACTCTATCTGGAAATGGCTTGATGAAATACAAAACAAGAAAAATAAAAAAAAAATTCAAATTTGTGCTTACCTGGCAAAAGATCATTGTCTGGCCAATTGAAAGAACACCATATATATTACTTAGTGCACTGTACTTTTCTTCAATGTCTTTGCAGACAACATAATATTGCTTTATATTTTCCAGGCTTTCTTCTTCTCTCCGCAAGCGAATAATTACGGGGTTTGGAATTATCGCTTCAGCAAACTCCATTACTTGTGAATCATATGTTGCTGAAAATAACATCATCTGGCATTCCTTATCAAGATTTCTGGAAATCAGAAAAAAAAAAGCATAACAAATATTTGATGGTTAATAATGTCAGTAGCAAAGAAATTCAAACCAATTTTAAATACACTACTATGTTCAGATTTTTTTTTATTTCATTTAGGGTGAAAATTCGCTCACTTGTGAATGCGAATAGACTGATCTTGGTGACCCTGAGTTGCAATCATCACATCAGCTTCATCCAGAACAAACACCCTAACTTGTTTGAGATCGAAAAACCTGAATCTTACTGACCAATCAAGAACTTTGCCAGGTGTTCCAATAATGATATGCTCATGGATTTTATCACCAAGTGGTACTTAAGAGAAGCAAGGAGAGAGGAAGAAAAAAAAAAAA
>JAHWFO010057280.1:7989695-8003787 GCA_023313115.1 Rhysida immarginata | reverse complement strand
GTTTTAGCCACACTGATCTTCATCCCAGCTTCTTCACATTTGGCTGCAAACCGGTCTAGTGCATGCTGAAGGTTCGTGCGAGAAGACCCAAGGAGGACAAGGTCGTCAGCAAAGAGCAACCTCTCCACCAGGCAGTCAACCACAAAAACACGCTCATCACCTCGGCTGCCCCTGTCTATCCAGTCCATAAAGATAATGAACAAGAGGGGCGACAGTACGCACCCTTGGCGGAGTCCAACACCCACGGTGAACGGTCTTGACTTAATGCCATTTATCCGGACACACATCTCAGAGCTTTCGTACAGAGACATGATAGCAACCAGTAATTGCCCATCCACTCCATACTCTTGCATCACTTGCCAGAGCTTCTCCCGAGGAACTCTGTCATATGCTTTTTCGAGGTCTACAAAGCAAGCGTAGACCTCTTTTGCATACTCCCAGGATTTCTCAAAGATTTGCCTTAGAGCAAAGATGTGATCCGTCGTGCTTCGGCCAGGTCGGAAACCACACTGCTCCCCCGACAGTCTGGAGTCGAGTATTTCCCGACTTCTCTTCTCCAGACACTTAGCGTACACTTTCCCAGGAATGCTGAGCAAAGAGATGCCTCGATAGTTGTTGCAATCTCTCTGATCTCCCTTTGGAGATTGGGAAGGCGTGATTAATTAATTATTTTAATTAATTCAAATTAATAATAATGAACAAAAATAAGCAAATACTGTGGAATGGAACAATCAAAAAGGGAAAACCTCTAATCCACAAAGAGAAAAACTGAATTACCGGATACGTTTTTTGGGTACCAGGTGAAAGACCAAAGTATACTTAAAACTAGATGCAACTTATAGACCTTAAGTTCTATGGAAAAAATTTGGCTGAACAGATATCGAATTTGGTCCAACCACTTGTGTAACCCTAGAATTAACAGTCTTATTCTTGAAATCAGCTATAAATTTCGAATTAAATTTTACAGGGTGACTCAAAACTCAACATACAAACTTTTAGGGGAGGTAGTATAGGTGATTCTAAGCAAAAAAGTTCATATGAACGTGGATCCGAATTTGAACGTTAACTGAGATATGAACAGAAATAAAAGTGCCGCCACCAAGATCAACAAGTTAATAACTCAGGTTCGATAACACATAGGAAAATGGAATTTGAAGGAGTCCATAAAGAGTACATAAAACTGTGTATACCGTTAAAATTTGATCGAATTCCAACAAGTAGTTTCCGAGTTACGCATTCGACATCGTAACAGTGCTCACATGCGAGTACTAACCAGCACGTGTTACGGATGTTGACTGCGTAACTCGGAAACTACTCGTTAGAATTCGATCAAATTTTAACGGTATACACAGTTTTATGTACCCTATTATTCTCCCAAATTTCATCATCCTAGATGTTGTAGAACCTAAGTTATTAACTTGTTGATCTCGATGGCAGCATTTTTATTTCCGTTTATATCTCAGTCACTGATAGTATCGTTCAAATTTGGACCCTTGTTCATATGAACTTTTTTGCTTAGAATCACCTATGGTACCTCCCCTAAAAGTTTGTACGTTGAGTTTTGAATCACCCTTATTTACGGTATTGGATGAGCTGCTCTAAGTAATCTTACCTGTAAATTAAGTTTAAAGAATAAATTCAACATGGGCCGAGAAACCATGCTGAACGTAACATAATTCTAGGGTTACGCAAGTGGTTGGACCTTGAAATTCGATATCTGTTCGGCCAACTTTCTTCCATAGAACTTAAGGTCTATAAGTTACATCTAGCTTTTAAGTACCGCTGAAGATGAGTATCTGGTACCTGAAATACGTATCGTATTACGGTCTTCCTCCTTGTGGATTAGAGCTTTTTCCCTTTTTGGTAATCCTTGTGAGGTAATTGCATTCAATAAAATTTACAAAATTAACAAAAACTGATACAGATAATGTAAATTTGTTTATTTTTTTTAATTTTTAATTTAATGTTTTCTACAACCAGTAATTTGTGAGCTCTAATTCGACCACAATCAGAAACTTAATTGTAATCTGTCCCAGTGTTTTCATTTTAGTGCTTTTGCGGCAAGTTTAGTGCCCAAAAAATCGCGTTATTGTAATGTTTTTGGTTAATTTTAGTGCCAAATTTAATGCTCTGTAATTTGGTGCTTTGCTTCATAGATTAATAATTTTTTATTAATTTTATTTTATGTAATGTAAAACTATTTCCAAAAATAAAATCGGTAAACAAACATAGGAAACAGAAGAAACCCTTGCATCTTATTTTATGGTGAGAAATGCACAATGTTCCATCCGGGGACTTGTGAACATCCTCACTCCCGCTTGGGTAGTCATGTTAGGTCGGCACCCGAATAAAAAACCTTCCACCTTCCGTCTAGGTTCATAGTTCCAGAACCCGGACGTTTCGTAGAGGTATTACCTACAACAATATCCAGTCGATATCGTTTGGCTTCCTCCACTAACTCCTATTCATGGAGAGCCTTCGGGCATAGAAATAGAGTCTATATTTCGAGTCCATTTTTATGCCCAAAGTGGAGAGTACATGCTTTGTGGACTGATAATACCCAATGCATTCGCCGCTTTACCCGTTTCTCCTCCAGGGTAATGGCATGCGCTGCCGCCGACCGTTTCCCCAAGTGCATAGCATGTGCACTGGTGGGCTTTTCGGAGACATTGCCGCGAGATGACAGCCGGAGACTATCGACTAGTGTTCCCAACGGAAACCTCTGTCGAACTCCCAAACGCTGGTGACTTTAATCTTGCCACAATCGATACAATATAAACATTCTCATTTGTCGACATCACCAGACATTGATTGGATGCTCTTCTCAATTCTCAACTATGACCTTTCTGGCAAGATGACCCTAAGGGTATATTCATAAACCACGTGGTCAGTTGGGAGGGGGGAGGGTCAGGATTCGACCACATATGACCACAAAAGGGAGGGAGGGGGTCCAATAATGACCATGTGGTCAAATTAATTTTAAAATCAATCAAAGGTCTGCATTTTAATATCTTTTTAGGGAAGTTCTAATTTCTCTGACGACGTAATTTTTAGGCGGCAAGAGATTCAAATTTGACCTCCGATGGCCAGAGTTCAGGATTCAGTAAGCATCCCTCATAGGCACAGCCCACTAGATAATTATGCTCATAGGTCAAAACTGCGTAATAAGAAAACATTTTAGCATTGTTAAATTATCTAACCTAACGGAAAAACAATAATTGTTAACATCCAAGATGGAGACAATGAAGGTTGATTGTTGCTAGTACCCCGATGCATGTATTTCTTCATCCATGCCCGATGTCAGGTGAGTTTTCCCAACGACGTATATTAAAGATAGACCCCGAAACAAGCTGCCATACTTGAAGCAAAAAAACGTACAAAGAACGATCATGACCGAAAGTGAGTGAAGATGATGCAAAAGACATGAATAAACATGAGGGTAGCTGATTAATAATTCTTTCACACGCCGATAACGCAGTGATAAGTTTATCTTTTCGTTAACTTTGTAAATATTTTATTAAATTTTATAAACCATTTTTCGTTCATGGTTTCGATAAACGTCTTTCAGTTACGTATTTTCATTTTAATTACGTATTTTTGATTTATGCTTGTGGAAAGTTATTCCTGATCCTTTTCGTGTCTATTTGTATAGTTGTACGAGGAACAACTTTGAGGAATGGCTTTGAATTAATTATTCCTTGGACCCAAAATTGGCAAAATCTAAGCAGCCAGACAGCTAACTATTCCACGGCTACATGGCTTCACTTTGGTGGCGATGTTAACAATAGGATTCGGTATCTACCTTTAATATACGCCATTGAGTTTTCCCGCGTAGTCGACGAAAAAGACAGGCCTGGCAACACCTCCTAGAAAGAAAGCCTCACAACTGAAAAGTCATATATTGTTACATCAACAATGGTCGAATTATGATGATGTAACAAATATGTGAGTTTTCAGTTGTGAGGCTTTCTTTCTAGGAGGTGTTGGGCCTGGCAACACCATCTCTACTCAAAAGTCACCTGACCATAGTAGTCTGAGCAACACTCCAACTTTCATTGTCTCCATCCAAGTCCTCCTAAAGATAAGGCCTGAGCGCGAAAACGTCATACATTGTTACATCATAATAAGCCCTGACGTAGCCCACGAGAAAGACAGGCCTGGGCACTCAAAAGTCGCCTCAGGCTTTAAGTAGAGGTGCTGTTGTAACACCTCCTAGACAGAAGGTTGGTTGGTTTGGTTTGTTTGGTATTAACGGTCTTTTCAACTGCTATGGTCATTTCAGGACGGCGTTATTGGGGCCGCAAATTCTGCCTCGCAAGGGTTCTTTAACGTGCAGCCGGCAAAAGACTACACGGGACTAACGGCTTTACTTCCCTTCCGAAAGAAGTGTGTGATCTCAGGATTTTCCCCCTGAAAAAATCCTTGTCGTCCTCGGCCGGGGTCGAACCCGCGTCCTCGGGCATCAGAGGCGATCGCGCAACCACTGAGCTACTGAGGCCGATCCTAGATAGAAGCCCTGATAACGAAAACGTTATACATTGTTACATCATCATTAGTCGACCATTGTTAATCCTATTTCTACCAATAATAAGCCGTAAATTTGGTCGACTAATGATGATGTAACAATGTATGAAGTTCCCGTTATCAAGCCTTCTGTCTAGGTGGTGTTGGTCCAATCAACGCCACCTAAAAAACAAAGCCTGGTCACTGCGTCATCACACCTGGGCTGACAATTCAACTTTCATTGTTTACAACAAACGAAAAATCACCTGTTGTAATCAGCGTTTTTTCGTTTGTTGTAAACAATGAAAGTTGGATTGTCAGCCCTGGTTTGATGACGCAGTCCACAGGCAGTGAGAAGGCTTTGTTTTTTAGGTGGCGTTGGTCCAATACCGCCTAGAGAGAAAGCCTATGCACGGAAAAATAATACATTGTTACATCACCTAGGGTAGGGATGTAACCGACGAAAAAGACAGGCCACGGCGCGGAAAAGTCAGCTGACCATCCTAGGCTGAATAACAATGTAACCCTCATTGTATCCATCTTGGATTTTAAGAATCAGTATTTTTTCGTTTGTTGAAAACAATGAAGGTTGGATTGTTGATCAGCCTATCATGATCAGGTGACTTTTCCGCGCCGAGGCCTGTCTTTTTAATAGGCTATGGGGTAGGGTCAATTTCGGACTTGTTATTGGTAGAAATACGATTAACAATACCCTACCGGAGGTGAAGTAACAATGTATGATGTTTTCGTGCGCAGGCTTCTCTCTAGGTGATACTGGTTGATCAGGGCAACACCACTTAAAGATAAGGCCTGGGCCGTAGCCAACGAGAAAGACAGGCCCGGCGCGGAAAAATCACCTGGCCATACTGGTCCGAGTAACAATGTAACCTTCATTGTTTCCATGTGAATTTTAACAATGAATATTTTTTCGTTTGTTGGAAACAATGAAGATTGGATTGTTGGGCGGACTACTATGATCAGGTGACTTTTCCGCGCCGGGGACTGTCTTTCTCGTTGGCTACGGGCCTGGGCGCTGAAACGTCATTACATTGTTACATCACTTCAGTAGGGAATTGTTAATCGTATTTCCACCAATAATAAGCCCTGAATTTTCCCTACTGAGGCAACATATCCTAGAGAGAAGGCCTGCATACAAAAGGTGCATACATTGTTACATCATCATCAAACAGCTATTATCAACACCTCCTAAAGAGAAAGCCTGTGCACTGAAAATTCATACATTGTTACATCATCATAAAAAGGCATTGTTAATCGTATTTCTACCAATAATAAGCCCTAAATTATGACTTCTTATGATCATGTATCAATGTATGATTTTTCAGTGCACGGGCTTTCTTTCTAGGAGGGGTTGCTATTATTAATCGTATTTCTACCAATAATGAGCTCTAAATTTGACCGCTTGATGACGATGTAACAATGTGTACATCTTTTGTCCACAGGCCTTCTTTCTAGGAGGTTGTCTGGGCACTCAAAAGTCACCTGACCATAGTAGTCTGAGCCATAGTCTTTAGATAGTAGATGGTCATCCAACTCCACTGAAAAATGAAGCTAAAAGTTTCTAGCTCCCGATAGGGGGGTAACTCAACTGAAAAATGGCGCTGCATGTACAATCGGACTAAAAACGCATGCAGCGCCGCCCTATCGTGAGCTAGAAATTTTAGTTTCATTTTCATTTTCAATGCAGCCGGAATTATTGGCATAATACTGCCGAAATTGATGTATTCTACATAATCTTAAAGAAATAATAGACAATCCAACTATTGAATGCATTACATAGCACACTATTAATTTTGAGCATCAACTAAATAAATAAAATAACTTTACAAGTTAGGAAATTCAGATCACGCTAGGTGCCGCATAGAGCGCAGAAAGTCCGTTGCGACTATGCGGCTCCTAGCGTGATCTGAATTCCCTAGCTTCCCTTAACAATGGAAAATGACGGGAGTTGAACGACCATTTACTTCTATAGACCGTGGTCTGAGCAACAATCCAACTTTCATTGTCTCCATTTTGGATTTTAACAATCAGTATGTTTTCGTTTGTTGGAAACAATGAAGCTTGGATTGTTGCTCAGACTACAGTGGTTAGGTCAATGACGTATATTAAAGATAGACTCCGAATCCTATTGTTAACAGCGGCAAAAAGTGAAGCAAATTGAGCCATGACAGTTCTGGGCAGGAGTGAGCCGTGGAGTAATTAGCTGTCTGGCTGCTTTGTTTTTGAAGATTTTGGGAACGAGGAATAATTAATTCAAAAGCATTCCTCAAAGTTGTTCTGCCTACAACTATCCAAACAGACACGAAAAAGAATCAGGAATCATTTTCCACAAGCATAAATCAAAAATACGTAACTGAAAGACGATCGAAACGAAATTGAAATTGAAACCATGATCGAAAAATTCTTTATCAAATATAATGGAATACTTCAAATACAAAGTAGACGAAAAGATAAACTTAGCACTCCGTGATCGGCGTGTGAAAAAATTATTAATTAGCTACTCTCATGTTTAGCCATGTGTTTTGCATCATCTTCACTCACTTTCGGCCATGACAGTTCTGGGCACGGAGCTTCCCAATTTGCTTCAAGTAACAGCAATTGCTTCGGAGTCTATCTTTAATATACGGCATTGGGTTAGGTGACTTTTGAGTGCCCAGGCAACACCTCCTAGAGAGAAGGCCTACGGACAAAAGGTTAGGTTAGTTTAGGTTAGGTTATGTCACCATCAAGCGGCTATTGTTAATCGTATTTCTACCAATAATAAGTCCTAAATTTGGCCGCTTGATGATGATGTAACAATGTATACACCTTTTGTCCGCAGCCTTCTCTCTAGGTGTTGGACCAGGCCTGTCTTTCTTGTCGGCTACGGTGGTGTTGATTGACGCAATGCAACGCCACCTAAAAAATAAAGCCTGCTGACTAAGGGCCAGTTCACTATCCATTTTCTCAAGTGAGTCTTCTCAACTGAGTTTTCAGCAATAATGGATTTACGTTGTTGAGATGAGGAAGACGTGGTTGCAACAATGTCATTGTATTGTTGCTTAACACTCAGTTGAGAAATCTCAGCTGAGAAAGTAGATAAATGAACTGGCCCTAACATCATCAAACGAGGGTCGACAATCCAACCTTCATTGTTTTCAACAAATGTAAAAATGCTAATCTATTTTCTCCTTAATCTGTAAATCCAACCTTCGTTGTCAATAGGCATATTCGGGAAACGAGGAGAAACCTACAAAAATCTTCCTGCCATCACGTGATATCTAGCATCAAAACAAGAATATCAGGCGGTCCTTTGCCGAAAGGACCTAACCTATGATAAAGCATGGATGAAGACAGGCTCTGCCGCTGAAAAGCCACAACAATGTAACCTTCATTGTTTCCATTTTGGATTTTAACAATCAGTGTTTTTTCGCTTGTTGAAAACCATGTTTATTGTTTTTTCAGTGGAGGCTACCATGTTTGTTCTTGTCAAGCTAGCCTTCTTGCCAAGATTTCTCGTCAGAAAACTCGTTTACCGAACGCGATTTCTCATTCGGTGTGACGCCAAGACCTGTTTGTCCCTAATCTTTGCGAAACATTCCAAAGCTTCTGCCAAATGCTCGTTGGCAATCAGATCCTCCAAAAACGGAATTACTTTCTTTTTATATTGTTCGTTTTCTGTGGGCTCAAAGGAAAGCACCGATTGAAATTCACAAACAAATGGTGAAAGCAAGAGCTCATAAGGGTGTATGATAGTGATTGCCTAGATCGCTCTAATATCTCTAGGTGGTGCTGGGTTTGTTTTTTTTTGCAAACGAACGTGAAAACCTCACCATGGCAACAGCAAGCAGTGTCGCACGCACTGAGAAGGCAATTCGAACGGATAGACGGCTTGATTAGGAGATTTTGGCAGAGCGATTCAACATGTCGGTCGGAACAGCATACGACATTGTTCTTGATAAACTACAATTTAGTCCCATGAAGAGGTTCATGGTAGGACAACGGTTTGATTCTGACAAGGATTTGAAATTGGCCGACGTCAACTGGTTTTACATCAGAAAGTAAACTATTACGCAGAAGGTATAATGAAATTGTGCAATTTTGAAAGGCATGTGATGAGCGACTAGATTCTTACGTTGAAAATTAGGTAAACTCCGTTTGGTTTCGATATTCAATAAAACCTTGTAAGCATTCCAAGGAGGAGCTTTAGCAGTGAAGCAGAGATACATTTATACATTTAATAAAAAGAAATTACCCCCCCCCCCCAAGTAAGGTAAGGTAGATGCTGCAGTCATCTATTTTTAGCCCCTTTGTCTGCACTTTTTACCTCTCCCCAAGTTTTTTAATCAAAAAATTGATTTTCGAAATGTAATAAGTAGAAAATGTAAAAAAAACCTCGTATCTTCTTTCCTTTCTCATCATTTTCGAACGTATGATATATAACATGCCATATGTTGCCATAGTTCTAAGGACCAAGTGACTGCCATCCCCGCAAAGCCGAACCCACTGGAACAACTGGGCCTAAACTTCATAGTAATGTAGATCTTGCCTAGAGGAATCTGGACACTGAATTTCACGCCTTTACGTACCTAAATAGCACATAAATATGTTGTCCTCTCTGAATCCCACCCCCGTAATTCCGACCCCAATGTACCAATCAAAACCAAACTAAATAGTGCAGATGGACATGCCCATACTAAGCTATATTCCGAATTTCAACCTTCTACCTCAAAAGATGTAGAAATTATGAATGGGACGGACTGACATTATAAAACCAATAAGTAGCTCCATTCTTCCGCCAGTTGCCGGCCAGGTGGCCGAGAGGGCTAGGGCGTAGGCTTTCTAGTTCTCGAGTCCGCCTGGTCGTGGGTTCGAATCCCACTGTGGGCATGGATGTTTGTGTTTGTCCTGGGCTGCGTACAGATATAACTGGTGTAAAAGGCGCAAAATGACCTTAGTAGTCGACGCCAAAATTTCTAATAAACCAACCAATCTTCCGCTACTTAATAACCAAGAAATTAATCCTCCCGAGGAAGGTATAGGAAAGTATCCTCCATTATTTTTACCCTTTTATCTGCACTTTTTATCCCCCCCCCATTTATTTTTAAGGCCAGGTACCGAGAGGGCTAGAGCGTAGACTTTCTAGTTCTCGTGTCCACCTGGTCGTGGGTTCGAATCCCGCCGTGGGCATGGATGTTTGTTTGTCCCGGGCTGCGTACAGATATAACTTGTGTAAAACTTGCAAAATGACCTTAGTAGTCGACGCCAAAAATTCTAATAAACCAACCAACCAACCAACCAACCAACCAACCAACCAACCAACCAACCATTTTTTTAATCGGAAAATTGATTTTCTCGACTATAGTATTTAGACAATGATAAAGAACTCTATCTTCTTTCGTTTCTCATCATTTCCGATCGAATGATATATCACATGCTATATGTTGCCATAGTTTTAAAGACCAAGTGATTGCCACCCCCACAACCCTATCCCAATTTGGCCCAAACTTTACAGTAATGTTGATCTTGCTTAGAGGAATCTGCGTGCCGAATTTCACTCCTTTATATGCATAAATACGCGTAGACCTTTTGGCCCCCTCTAATTTCCGCCCCCGAAATTCCGACCCCAGTGGGCCAATCAAAATCAGACTAAATAGTGAAGGTGTATATGCCCATAGTAAGCTATATTCCGAATTTCAACCTTCTACCTCAAATATGCGGAAATTATGAAGAGGACGGACGGACAGACAGACGGACATTGTGAAAACAATAAGTAGCTCCATTCTTCCGCTACTTAATAAGAAGGAGCTTTAGCTGGGACAAAGCGATCGTCACGTGCGCGTGCTCACATCAATAATGCTTAAAAGATGAACAGAAAATAACAATATATATTCATTCTTGACAAATCGATTACTATATGACATCCCTTTATCTTGGTATTCTTTACGCTCACTGTTTTAGCACTTGAATTCGGCTTGAAGGGGTGCACAAAAAATTCTGAAAAGTTGATACAGCCGAGCTAAGACCTTGATGGTTATATTTCTGAAAACAATTTGAAAAAGTTAATCCGTTTTCAAGTTACCGTGCAAACGGCGGACGGACGGATAAACGTACAGACCAAGCGTGCATTCTTATAAGTAGCTTTTTTTTTTGCTAAAATTCCTACTAAGGGAACGTTTCAAATCGTGTAAGCGCGTTGCAAAATTGTTACATGCAATGAATCACAGGAAACGGTGATATTTAATTTCCATTTTTATAATTGGTATTAACATGTCTAAGTGCGTTGATGCAGAGATCGAACCCACTACACCGTAACTCTCTTCACGTCTTTGAATTCCAAAGTCCGGCTTTGTGTCTCCTTGTCAAAGCGAAATCGATCCACATTCACAACTTAATTTGAATGGAGACTTAAAGTTTTCATTCAGTAAGTTAATCCATTGAACAAACGCAAGTTTAACTTGGTTTAAATCAACATTAAACAACTCTTGTCTCTTAGACATTTTATGTGTTATTTTATGGCTGCTGATTCCGTGTCATAAGTTTCTGAAATTTCTTGAAGATGGTGCTGATTGTCTGTATTTATTTATTGCATAAAAAAAATATTGTCTAAAACCAGTATTTATTGCGGCAGCCTACAAACGAATTGTCTTATGAATTCCGCCTCCTCGGCTTCTTATTTCCCATACTTGAAAGAAACTTCATCTTCAATTTGTCGTATTTTTGGTCGCGCCAGTTTCCCTTCATGTTCGTGCAAAATTGACCAATTATCAATTCTTATCTTCATTGTTTGAACAGTGGCAAATTTAAATGTATCTCCGTTGCTTATGGATCATTGCATGTAAAATTTTGCGCTTAGTCATCTTTTTTTTTATGGTCTGTCGAATCCAATAGGTCGGATTTTGCAAAGCGCTTACACGATTCAAAACATTCCCTTGTAAGAAAATAATCAAAATAAAAACAGTTCTCCACATAAAGTTTAATATGTTACTAAATTGGGTTTTTATATTTAAGATTAAAACCTCATAAATTTAATGAATTTATGGAACATAAATTTAGTTCTTGATGACCTGTTTGCCGCTTTGTCTAAGATTTCACTTTTTCTACTTGTTGGTAGAGGTAGCAGTGAAACATATTATGATGCATTGAAATTGAGCTGTAGCAATAAGATCTGCGTGATTCATGATGTTTTCCCAAGCCATCCCCGCCAAAAACCTCGCGTGAGAAGAATATTGCCCTTCTCATTTTGTTGGCAAACCATTGAAGATCTAATCCATATTTATTTTAACTATTCAATTCGAAATGAAAAGCACTTAATTAAGGTTTGTGTATCCTGTTACGGTACACTCAAATGGTTGCAACCGTTTCTTTATTTACGGGTATTAGCTAGAGACATAGTAAAGCCACGATCTCGAATAAAGGCCCGATCTATGGGCAAAATTGTCCCCGGTCTCGATCGGCAGCTGATTTTATACAAACACATACTTCCCGATTGATTCTTGTAGTCATTTGTTCCATTTAATTTAATACAAGTATGTTATGCCCGGAAATGCCCATTGGTGTAGGTGGAATAGTTTAAATTCATGCTTTGTAAAACTATGTGTTTCTTAATGTTGGAGTAAGCAACAATATTTTTGTAAAATTATGCAATAATTCCCACCATCTTGCTAATTACGTTTGAAAATACCATGCTAAGTGCCCTCTATTTGTGGAACTACGGTAGATATGCTTGAAACCAGGGCCGTACCGGGGGGGAGGGGGGGCTACCATGTCAACTAAATCTGTTACATGGGGGACCCCCTCCACATGGACCAGTCCCCCTCAGCCCCCCCCCCCCGAAAAAAATTTCTAGGTATGGCCCTGCTTGAAACCTAACTAAAATTCATTCCGGGAAAATAAAATGTTATGATGTAAACTTTAAACTATGAAAGCCATACAGTATGCCAGGAAAATAGTGGAGAACTTTATAATAATGAAGCAATCATTAACGCCAGCAATTCCGAAACAGAAGACATTAGTATCTACGAGCAAATTTCTATATTTTATAATGTAAATTTTGTTTTTAATAATTTTTTTTTCACTAAATTGCATTTCAAAATTCAGTATGTTATTTGGGAATTGCTCTTAACGCCGGGTCTTGAATAGAAGCCTGTCTCGATGAATGGCGGGGGAGGGGGGGGGGGGTCAAGAAAACGTTCATTGAAATGATAGACACTTGCAAAAAATTTTAAACCATTTTGATTACTCATAAACGCTATTAACTATACATGCATTTGATTTTCTGATATTTCCAATTTGCATTTTTCACTAACAAAATATCTACTCATTTTATTTATTTATACACTCACAGCAATTTCCAACTCGTACGACTCATTTTCGTGGGTTATAGCTCTGTGACTCGATTATAAGAATACACGAGCTCTATGTGAGTCATTCCACGTCAAATCGGACAAAATCAGGTGATAATTGATAACTGACCTTAAGGTCTCCAATTTTTCTCAAACTTCATCAGTATATTCTAGTGGATAAAATATAAGGCATACATAGTTTCGTTTGCCAGATAAAAATATATTTTAGTCATAATTAATTATCAAAGTTATCAAAATTTCGCGCATCTCATCACATAAAACGAAGCATATCTGTGGTTATATTCGTCGTAGGGAATTTTCGTATATGTCAAATTGAAGCTAAAATGAATCACTTTTTTCTATAATTTACTTTATGGACTTCAAAATAAAATATGAGAGAAAAAATGCATTTTAAAAACGATGGTCTAAAATTATTAAAAAAAATAGAGTTTAATTCCCTCATATCTATTGCATAAACATCACGAAATTACAGGATAGAATTCCAAATAGTTCAATCAGTATTAAATTATAGTGCCTCGTGTCGCGTACGGGGCGCTGTTTTGGTCCTCTACGTCAACGGCTAACCTCAAGAGGTTGACGGTTGCTTATAATAGAATCATTCGGACATTGCCTCGCGTCTCGAACTGATTCTGTTTCGTCAACTTGTTCTCACTACAATCTTCCCACCGTTATGTCTATTAGTAAGGTTGCACTGACTTCTGAAGTAACCAACGCGATACGTGATGTTAATCACCCCGCTTCATACGAGAAAGACTGGTTCAAGAATCCGCCAAATCGGAGATACCTGTTTATGGTCCCATTCAAGACGTCCGTTTTTCTGTCGAGGCGATTTTCTCACAGTGCAAGTTCTCTGTGGAACAATTTGCCCTATGACATCCGTAGCACCGTTCTACAGTGTCTCCCCCGATTGTCTGACCACTTGTGTCCATCCATCTCAAGAGACGTTTAATTCAATATTACCAAGAGACGTACCTTCATCTGTTCTTGATATTACTTAAACCAACAATAATCCTAATTTTTTCTTTTAATTCGCCATCCGCGTTTTTAGCTGTTGAATTTCGCCCTTTGTTGCGGTCCATCCCGCTTTCATTGGTCCTGCCGTCTCGACTAGCAACAAGAATTTGTTGCCTTTTTGGTTTTAGCTTCTCTCTTATAACTCCCTCTGGAGTGCTTACTTTTTAATAATAATAATAATAATAATAATAATAATAATAATAATAATAATA
>JAHWFO010057280.1:7943135-7989685 GCA_023313115.1 Rhysida immarginata | reverse complement strand
TAATAATAATAATAATAATAATAATAATAATAATAATAATAATAATAAATTATTTATGAGGACAGGTGCGTTGCTTTGATGTGTGATCAGGAGCCGGAATACAACAATAGCTCAGGCGACATCCTTGAAGCGACGATCACGTCATGAGCAGTTAACACTTTTAATGAAATTATATCATTTCACGTTTATTTTCTATAATTCTTAAAGGAATTCCACTTTGAAATATGGGTGGCCATTAGAACAAACATGCTAGTATTTTTTTTACAGATTTTTAATATGTCGCTTTAACTTAAGCTTAACATTTTTAAAATTAATGTTAAAATCATGTTAAATAAATTTATCTTTAATTTCAATTATATCTGAAAATTATATAGCTTAAAAGCCCAAATTTTAAGATTTAAAATGAGCTATGAATGAAACCTGTACGACGTACAGTTTCAGAGAAACATTTGTTTATTCACATAGATATTCAGGGCATAGATATTCACATTATTGGAAATAATGTAGATCAAAGATTAAATTTTCGGGTGGGTTGTTTACATTACGGGAATGGGGTAGGGAGTTTTTAATTGTATTATTTTTTTTAAGTTTTCTTTAGTTGTTGGGATCGAATTGTATAAGATTCGAATATGGAGTACTCATTAAAATAAATTAGATTTTTCTCCCAACGTTTATTTGTAAGTATGTATATTAAGTAAATATTGAGTGCGAATATTTTTGTAAGAAATTATGTTAGATAAAAATTTAACACCATGGAGTTACTTACTTTGATGTAGGGAATGTATAAAAAAAGTTTGAACCTTTTATAAAAAAGTAGTGTTTTTTAGGTGTCTCATTTCACGTAGAATGACTTATATATGAGTTGTATAGCTCATCTGTAGGTGTTTACTCATCTAACAACGCTAAACCATGGATGAAAGAAACTGGATGGATGACTTCTGGATTAGGAGCTTTAAATGTAATACGACTGTACTCTGTCCAACGAAAGAAAAACTATGTCAATGGGTGCGTTCGGAGAAATCACGTAATATTTATTTGCATAGCAATTTCAATCAAAGCACAGATTATTAAAACTGATACATGGAAATGTGACTGTACATTATTGCCTGTAGGCGCATTCAATGTATGCACAACTCCTGAATAAGAGATTTTAATTATTAAATCGTTGAGGAAATATTTACAATAACCTTTATAAAATATGTATAACGCCTCAACAAGAAAATTAAAAAAAAAATTAACTGTTAATAACTAAAACAAAGATTATATGTAACATTTTTAAACCCCTCTACAAAGATACAGTGCATCACAAAAGTTTAGGCAAAATCATTTTTTTCTTGGCAAACACGCTTATTATATTAACGTGAAATTGCTTTTATAATACTTAAGAATGAAACAAACCAATTCCATACACGGAGTTTTTAAATACACAACTTGCGTATTTCGTACAAAAATGACAAACAAATAAAGAACGACATAATTTTGACGTCTCAAAAATATAGGCAAAGAAACATTAACGAGAAATTTTGTTTCCATTGGCTTGGAAGACACGATTACTCAACCAAATTTTGCAGCACTTCTGGGTCCATACGAGATTGTATTGTACAGTCATCAAAGGGAAATAATCCACACTTGAATTTTACTCTAAGTTTTACCGTTTCAATATTAATTTATTTTTAATAATTTAATATTACATTTAGAGTTAACATTATTAAGAGTATTAAATTTAAATAATTATAATTAAAAAAGCTATTAAAAAAAACACATTAGCATGAAATGTAATATTAAGTATTAAACTTGTGTGGATTATTTCCTTTGGTTGACTGTACCAACCATGAAGGAAGGAAGGTACCAACGGGGGGTGGCCGTAGCCTGGTTGTCTCGTCGCTTGGCTCGCTGATCGATGGAGTTAAGGAACTTCAGGCGCGGCCAGCTGCTGGCTGGGTGACAGCCAGTGGCTTGAGGACCACTGCTGGGTGAGACGGCTATTTGGGGCACAGCTGTTGGGGGATTTTAGTCTGACCCATTTGCTGAGTGACCAGTGCTGGATGTCCAGCAGCTGGTGATAGCCACTGGTTTGTTTGTCCGCCAGCAGCTCTTCCATCATGAACCCCCCGTGCTTCGGAGGACACGTTAAGCCGTCGGTCCCGGCTGCTACTGTCATCTTGTAGCAGTCGTTAGTTACTGGGATGGCGCAAAACTCCCTCGAAGGAGTAAGTGCCGCAGATTCAGGTCTGAGCTTCTTGCAGACCACTTCATGTCACGAATCCCATTCTGCTGGAACCATCGTTTTGTGGATTTTACGCTATGGATCGGTGCGTTGTCCTGCTGAAAAATCTACGCTGGGCCACCAATTATCTCACAAAATGGTAAAAAATTGTCAGTCAATGTTTTTTTGTTAATTTTCAGTCTTCTGACGACCACAAACAAATTCCAATGATGTTGTTCCATTGAATCCAAACGCTCCCCACACCATCACAGAACCTCACCATTCTGCCTGAAAAAAAAACATCGTTTCTCCATTCTCAGGTCATACCAATAACTGGCCCAACCGTCTGGACCATCTAAATTCCACTTTTTCTCATCTGAGAAGAGAACTTATAGCCACTCGTTCTTCCATTACATATGGGCTTGTGCCCAGATCAAACGTGCTTCAATGTGTTCGGGTTTCAGGGGAGGTCGTTTTGTTATTTTCACGTAAGCAAGAAGTTTACATTCCTTAAGGCGCCTATAGATGGTGTCTTTTGATGGTGTAGCTTAGCTGTTGAGCAGTTTGCCTAACAGACAAACTGTTTTTGGATGCCAGTCTGATGATTCGTCTGTTATCACGGGATGAGGTTGCTCTGGGTTGTCCAGCGCATGGCTGTGCTTCATGATCTTTACCTCTTGCTAAAGTTACTGACAAACGAGACCCCTGACGCGGCCAGTCCATTGATGAAAATAGGTAGGAAGGGGGAGAGAGGGAGAGAGAAATTGTTTCTTCGTGACTCACTTCACATAAGCGAAGAACGGCCTACGTCCCTCCGTAGTCTGCTCACCCATTTTCATCAGACTGGCTGCTTCAGGGTTCTCGTTGTCAACGGTTGACTGTATTCACTGCGCGCCGCTAGTGTCACACCGTCTTTGGCCTATTTAATGTTTTTTAACCTAAAAAAACATACGTGTCGCCTCTGTATCTCTTTCATGTGTGGCTTAAAGCTTTAAGTTGTTCGTCTCCAGAGTTTAGACCACGGATAAAGTTTTTTACTTAGGCTGTGGTTTAGACCAAGGTTGTTAGACCTCTCTCGGCGCCAGACAGTGGCTCAGCTGACAACAATGCAGGTCCAAGTGCAAGTGTTTCGGAACACACAGTTCAGCGGACACTGTTGGATATGGGACTGCGCAGCAGACGTCCCACTCGTGTGCCTCTGTTGACCAAGCGTCATTGTCAACTATGCCTGCAGTGGGCCCGGGAACATCGAGACTGGACCATGGATAAGTGGAAGAGAGTTGCCTGGTCGGATGAATCACGATTTCTTATTATCACGTTGATGGTCGTCTCAGGGTACGCCGACTTCCATGCGAACAGTTGTCCCCCCCCCCTCTCCTGTACAGCAGGCCATACACAGGCTGGTGGTGGCGGTATTATGCTTTGGGGGACGTTCTCATGGGCAGCTCTGGGACCCGTAGTTGTGGTAGAACGGACCATGAAAGCTGCGGACTATCTGAACATCATTGCGGACCAGTTGCACCCTTACATGGCATCTGTCTTCCCAAATGGAAATGGAATCTTCCAGCAGGACAACGCCCCATGTCACAAGGCTCGAATTGTGATGGAGTGGTTCGAGGAGCGTAAGGATGAATTCCAATAATATCTGGGCCACCTAATTCGCCGGATCTTAATCCAATAGAGCACATTTGGGATGTCTTGGAGTGGCAGCTCAGAGCTCAAACATCACCATGTCGGAATATCTCGACTTTGCGTGACCGTTGCTTAGACATTTGGTACAACCTGTCTTCAGTCATCTACCAAGAACTTGTGGCATCCATGCCAAGGCGAGTTGCAGCTGTTTTGCAGGCCAAAGGGGTGCAATGTGTTATTGAGTAGGTGGTCATAATGTTTTGGCTGTTCAGTGTATTTTCTCCCAGTTTCGAAACCACATATATTATTCTGCACATTTTTCCTCCGGCACTACGTAAACCACACTCAGCTATAAACAACATTCCAACACGAGCAAAGCCGGGTGGAACTTCTAGATGGGCATCCATTGGGAGCATGTTAAAATAATCCTTTTCGATTTTTCAATATGAAAATATAAATATAAATAAATTTCACGTACTGTTAAATTAAAAATATCTTATCCTTTTTAAAAAAAATATTCCTATTATTCCTAAAATTCACCGCCCATTTAGATTTTATTTCTCCATGTTTGTTTTTGTGTGTGGTAAAATAAGGTAAGATAGATTTTATACTACAGAAATCATCTCCAAATAAAAGTTATTGAACGCAAAACTTTATAGACCTCTCAAAAGAAATTTCATTGAAATGACACGATAAAGTAAGAAGTTAAATTAAAAGAGTTACTTATGATGCAATAGAGAGAGACTCTAAAACATGCAGTCGAATATGAATCCTTTTGTCAGAGAATAAATCTCGATATTGAAATAAGTCGGAGAAGGATGGTCTTATCCTTGATTTTATGGCCACACAATGACTCCGCTATAACTACTATCGTAATTATAAGTTTTATGACTGCGCAATGCAGCTGTGGTATAACACGCAACAAACACACAAAAACCATCTTTTATAACTGAGTAGAGTACAATATTTTGTAAAACTCTTATATTTACTCAGATTCTGTTATAACTAAATGAATATGCTGGAAATCCCTATAAATAATATCACGTTTATTCTAAATTTATTTTATGGAATATTGATAATAAATAATAAACGACAATTAAAATGAAATGAAGAAATAATTTATTAAAAAACAATTGTTTTAAAACTTTAAATAAATTCATTTTAAATATACATTAAAATGTATATAATATTTATCAAGAATAAACTGTAAATTTATATCAGAAATATAATTAAAAAAACATATCTAAAAACAGGCGACAATAAAATTCTCAAAAATGAGATCCGCCCAATAATTCAACATTTCCTTCAAAACTTTATAATGTTCATAGTTATATGCAACATGAACTTTTTCAACTGGAAGAAAAATCACCATTAAACGAAGCAGCTTAATAATTGTTATCATGAAAGGAAATTTCTCAATGGTTTGTTTTTAAAATTAGAGTTGCAAAACGATACAAAAAAAAAAAAGTAACTGGGTGACCTTAAATTTCGTTCCATCACAATAGTTGAATTTCAGCTTATTAAAGTCGAAGCTGTATTTTTGAATATGAAGAAATTACAACATGAAATACTGTATATTAAATTTTACAAATTTAGTCCGAGAAACGTATTTTAAATGAAGTGAACATATTTCCTTCCATACTTTTTCCTTCCTTTAAAGAGTTTATTTTTTTATTTGTCTTAATCCTATCTTACGCAACACTAAAGACGGATGTAGAAGAAAAGAAGCACGAGAAGCCTGGAATAAAAATAATAAATAATAAAATTAAACACAGAGTGGTAAGACCCTGAAAAAAGCTAACGTTTCGGATGGAGGCTATCCTTTGTCAAAGCTAGAGGATAATAGAGAATTCTCCTGAGAGTGATAATAGGAGTATCAGAAGACGACTTATTGGCACAGATATACATTTCGATTACAAGGTGATCATCAGCCAGTATACCAATTCGAACAGATGACTAGCCATTCAGAGAATAAGCGAAGCAATTTCTCTGATTGGTTACACAAAAAAGATTGGTTACAGATAAGGAAAATAAAAATTGGAGGCCAATAAGAGATAGGGAATCTCTGATTGGTTACAAACAAAAAAAAAAGAAGCTAAGATCTGATATAATTAAACAGACTCGTTCAGTCGGATAAATTCATAGAACTTGTCTTGATTCATAAGGTTGTCGAAGGATGCTTGGAAATCTCGCAGATTCCAAAAAATTAAAGCTTCTATAATTCTCAGTTCCATAGATAATCTTAAAGTTTTCCTCTATTCGCTATGTGTCCACTGGTCAGGATGTTTTCGGCAGTATTTTCATACAGTAATGCTAGGAGACATACACTGCTTTGCAATGAAATTGCCCCACCCACAAGGAGTTATCCGAATGAGCCAAAAGTACGCATACAGCAAGAGATACATCTGAACACACCTTTACGTTATGGAGCCAAGACGTGCACTCGTTTGTACAGGGTGTCCCAACGGAAAGCGGCATCAGTAGGTTATGGCACCACCTTTAGCGGCGATGCGTTGTTCCAGCCGCAGGTGTAGGTGATCATAAAGGTGGTGAATGTCATCATGGGATACGTCTTCCCAGGCCTGGTGAACCTGCTGTATCAGTTCATGGAGATTGCGAGGTGATCGTAAACCACGTCCCACCATCTATGTCCCACCATGTCCCACACGAGCTCAATTGGCGATAGATCTGGGGATCTCGCGGGCCATGGCAGGCAGATGAACAGGCTCCATAACGTAAACAGACCATGCTTATGTTTTCCGTGTGCGGTCTGGCGTTATCCTGCTGAAAGTTTGCGCCGGGTATGGTGTGCAGAAAGGGCAGTAATACGGGCTGCAGAATCTCTGTGACGTACCATGCTGCTGTCAGGGTGCCTTGGATGGTGACTAAAGGCGTTCTGGTGCTGTAGCCGATGACAACCCAGACCATGATCCCGGGTATCACGATGGCGATACCGGATGCATTGTTCATTGGCACATTCCAATGGTCTGCGCCACACCCGTCCGCGTCTGTCGTCGGTGTCCAAACAAAAGCGGGATTCGTCGCTGAAGACCACCGGGCGCCATTCCATTCGCCAGCCCACTCGTTCACGAGACCATTGCAGTCGTATCGCGCGGTGCTCAGGTGTCAAAGGAAGACAAAACAATGGACGCCTGAGCACCGCGCAATAATCATTGCTTCACCAACCCAACTCGGCGTTTGCAATTTTGACCTCGCCCATTGTCGCGGCGTGTAACCGGCGTGCTATTGCAACACCTCCTAGAAAGAAAGCCTGTGCCAGCACCCCCTATAAAGAAAGCCTGTGATGGCGGCGCGAAGGCACCACTAGAGGGGAGGTCTCCAGGCACGTACCCAAGAATTTTTCCAGGGGAGGTCAAACTCTCGATTTATTGGACCTTTTATTCGAATAATCCATTCTTTTCATTATGTTTTAATTACAGTAATAATAATTAAAAATGAACATATTTCAGTGATATTTTTGTCAAGTTGCTTGTGAAGTTTATGCTATTATACATTGTTGATATAAAAAAAATCAATCTGCTTACAAAATTCGGATTTCATTTTTGTGAAAAATAAATCTTGTAATAAAAATTAAAAAACCGTGAAAAGAAATAAAATTAAAATCATAAGCACTTTCGACTGAAGTCATCTTCTGGTAATGAAAGATGTGAATGAGGAATTGTCGGTCCGGTTCAGTGTAGGTCAAAGGGGGAAAAAATCATTTTGTTTAACTGGACTAAGCAAGGAGTGGGATGATTCGTGGGGGAGGGGAAATGGCACTGGAACAGGCCAAATGAGGAAAAAAAGGGAAAATTAAAAAACTGAAATTAAAAACAACCCCTCGCCAACCAGTCCACTACTCCTTGTTCATTCAGAGTTTTTAATAGAATTTAGACAACAGATTTAAGTTCACAGAAATCAAAATCATGGACCTGCAGCATTTTTGGGGTGGTCGTTCGACCCCCGATCCCCCCTTGCGTACGTGCCTGGTCTCTGCCAGTCTCTTTCTTTCATTTGTCTTAAGAGTCACTTAAGAGGTGCTTATTAAACATTAAACAGGGTGAGTCAAAAGTTTGTTACCCCCTTCCTATCTTTGATACCAATGTAGTTACGCAAATTCCAATACAGGGAATGAATAGGAGCTTGAGAGATACGCTCTATCTGAGATGATGACAGGATACGCTGTATCTGATGGAGCACCTTTCATCATCTCAAATATGCAAATTAGGACACATCCAAATTCTATCTCGAAAACCGTAAGAGATACATAAAAAATTCCAATTGCACATTTGTTCAACAGCAAATTCCAAACAAAACAAAAAAAAGTTCACCAAAATCCGATGAGCGGATTACCCACAAGCTCTGCTACATTAAAAACCTTAATTCCTGTCAAGACTGAGGCAAGGGATGAGTGGCCATAGGAGGAAACAAGAGCAATAGAGTCCCAAAATAGAGTCCAAAAATCCTGGGTCCAAGTCTCGGAAGTAACCATCGAGTGTTTTTTTTTCTTCTGAATATCATTTGTCAAGCATGCAAATTATTTCATTCACCATCCTCATCCTGTTCTGGAAAGTTCCACAATTTACCATAAAGTCACCAGTTTCCTGTGCAATTGGTATAAAAAGGCATGTTGAAGCTGAGAAAAAAATCAGACCAAAGCAAGATGGCACAGTACTTTTGACTCACCCTGTAAATCCATTGATGTTATACATCCTCTTAATAGAGTCAAATCAATTATACAATCCCTGAGAAAAAAATAAGCTAAATTAAGTTAAAAGATATCAAAAAACATGATGAAGACAGCTATATTAAATGTAAATGTTTATGAAAGCAATACAAACGCAGATTAAATTGCCTTAACGTTCAAAATAAATTATTATATTACATATCAAATGAATTTTTACACGCACACCATTAACTCAAATATTATTAATTCTGGGAAGGGAAAAAAACCTCAAGTGTTGGTGTAAAACCAGCAGCGAATACGGTTTCCTCTGAATTTAACACGTAAGCAGATTCTAAACACTACTAAGTACAACTATCGATCAGAAGGTGAAGGTAAGAAAGGCGAGAAAGTGTTTGCTTTAAATGATCCTTGACAGGATGGTAAAAAGCAAGGCAAACGAGAACGAAAAAAAAGGCAATGGAGTTCACGGCTATCAACGCATTTTGTGCTGATCTGACCTTGGGGAACAGAGGAAAGAGGCCTTGTCATTCAATATCTTCGTATTATTAAATCTTTTCGTTACATGCTTTCTAAACCATGCAAACATTCAAAAGAATGCACGCCTTTTCTTTGTTTATCCAATTCTAAAAATTTATAACATATTGGCTCATATCAAATGGTTTCCCTTGTTAAGGGAAATGAATATAAAGCAATTGGATGATAACCTTTTTCATTGCTGATGCATACACCTTACATATAAAACTTTGGCTAAATCTATAATTTTTTTGTAGTTTCACTTCCCTATGTGGTAGCAGCATTAAATTACTACCTGAGCGAAGATTGTTAAATATGGAATATGAAATTTAAAATAATAAGAGGGCCGGAAATGCTCTTTGGGCCTCTTTAAAAATTTAAAGCTCATATATCACAAACAGCTGAATCAATAATAAAAAAATTCACTCCGCTTAAATCAAAGGAATAATTCATTCTGTAAATTCAGTTTTTTTCATTTAAGCTGAATGTTAGAGTATTTAAGAATTTTTTTTATTCACTTTGCATCCCTTGTCTGCTAAATTATAACTATTGTCATTTTAAGAAGCAAATATCTGCAGATTTATGAGGATATAAGGTAGAATGTTCTTCTATCGGTCTACGGAGGGCTTCCTTGTCCCCTTCACGTCATTTTATATAATATCACTAAAAATTGTGATTTTATTTGATTTGGTGAAAGAGGTTAGGATATGGAAGAACTAGGAGATAAAACATCCACTTGACCACAAAAAGTTGACATTTATTGGCACAGATGTACATTTCGATCACAAGGTGATCATCAATCAGCATGTAAAGGAAATCTTTTTGTGGTCAAGTGGATGTTTTATCTCCTAGTTCTTCCAACTGTAAGGAACCATAGCCCCAGAGGTTTATTTCTAAATATTTAAGTTAGGATATGTTGGAATATCCCTCATCATCCATTTCATCATCAACTTTTCATCCATTTCTTCAGGCTGTTTTCCATATACTCTTTCTCGAGTCCGCCTGGCCGCGGGTTCGAATCCCGCCGTGGGCATTGATGTTTGTGTTTGTCCCGGGCTGCGTACTGTTATAACTTGCGTAAAAGGCGCAAAATGACCTTTGTAGTCGACGCCAAAATTTCTAGAACCCCCCCCCCCCATATACTCTTTGGTTTGTCTATAAAATTTCTTGGTGGAGCTATAAACTAGCCACTGAATGATGCAGAATTTACGTAAATTGTTACAGTAACAATAGCTTTATATTCTTTACTTCAAGAATATTGCTCAGAAAACGTATAGTACAAATTCAACCTGAAAGTTGTATGAACTGAAATTGATACATGCTCATAATGCACTAGGAGGACCTGATTTTTATCAAAAATTTAATTTTCTCGAACGTAGTCTTTAGAAAATGTAAAAGAGCTATATCTTCTTTCGTTTCTCATCATTTCGTTTCTCTTATCACATGCCATATGTTGCCATAGCTCTAAAGATCAAGTGACTGCCACCCCCACAACTCCGATCCCATTGGGACAATTTGGTCTAAATTTTACAGTAATGTAGATCTTGCCCAGAGAAATCTGCATACCGAATTTCACTCCTTTACATAACGAAATACACGTGGATCATTGGTCCCCTCTAACTCCCACTCCGTAATTGGTCCCCTCTAACTCCCAGCCCCAGTGGGGCAATCAAAACCAAATTAAATAGGGAAGGTGGAACATGCTGCGATATGAATTTCAACTTTCTATGTTAAAAAATGAAGGGGACGGACGGACAGTTCTTCCGCTAATTAATAAAATCAAAAATTAAATAAAATTATTGTTCTAAATTCTCCTTTTAATTCTGGACAGCAAATATCCGCTTCTTCTTTAACTGATTTCTTAAATGTTTTATTACCAGCTGAAGTATCGGTTAGCAATGTTTCTGAGAGTAACTGTAATTATTCCAATTTATTTTTTTTGTTTGCCCACTACGCCAGAAGAAGTCTGTGATATAATTATTGCCCTGAAACATGTTCTTTCAATTCCTCTGGCAGGCATTTTCAATGTTTCTATTTTGTCAGGCTCTTTTCCCACCTCTTTAAAGTCAGCCCGTGTTACACCCATTTTTAAAAAACGGGATCCATGCTGTTACGGGAATTACCGGCCTATATTAATATTGCCTATATTCTCAAAGGTTTTTGAGAAGATTTTTATGTGCGACTTCTCCATTTTGTCCATTCTAATAGGTTTATTACTCCTTGCCAGCACGGTTTTGTTCCCAGTCGAAACACAGAAACTGCTTGTTATTTCCGCGGAGATGATGAATAACAAGTTGGTTGGGGCTTTGTTTGTGGATTTTGTTAAGGCCTTTGATTCGGTCCCTGTTCCTTTACTACTGTCTAAATTAGAACGTCAATTTCATATATATGGTACCCCGCTGAGGTGGATTGCTGATTTTCTTAATAACAGGTCCTATTGTATGTTTATCGGCGACATTTCTTCCTCTGTCATTTTTAGGTCTTGCGGAGTACCTCAGGGTTCGATCCTATCCCCCCTCATGTTTCTTTTGTTTATAAACGATCTCCCTTCTAATTTACTCCCCGCTAAAACCATCATGTACGCGGATGATGTTGCTTTATTATTAGCCGACAAAGATCCTATTGTTTTGGTCACAACATTAAACCACGGAATAACTAATTGTATTAGTTATTCCGTGATTAAACTGTGTGGCTAATGCCCTTTCTGAGTGGTGTAGCCGCAACAAACTGGTAGTTAATATTGACAAGACTAAACTTATGTTATTCTATCAGCGCAATAAGCGTCTTGTCCCTAATTCTCCTGCAGTATACCTTGATGGGAAGCCTATTGGACTTATCGAATCCTTTAGATACCTGGGTCTGGTGATTCAACATGATTTAGCATGGGATCAGCATATAGATGTTCTTATGCGTAAACTAAATCGGAATATGGGGATAATTTCTAGGTTGTCTTACCTACCTCGTCATATCCTCCTACTGTTATACTATGCATTGATCCAGTTGAACCTTTGCTACGGTGGGATTTTCTGGGGCGTTACTACAGATTTTAATCTGACTAGAATACTCAGACTACAAAAGTGGTTTCTCCGAGTGCTGTTTACTGTTCCCCGAAATATCTCTGTTTCCCATAATTTTCAAGTTATTGGCATTCCTACGATCTCACAGTTAATATTATTGCAAACATGCTCTTTCATATACAAGATCCTCAATTCATTATTGGACATTAACACCCCTATTACTTTAACTTATGTTTATTCTAAACATAATTTTTCTACCCGTCAATCTTCAAATATTGTTCTTCCTATTGCTAAAAGAAATTACCGTAATAACTGCTTATCTCATTTTGGAATTAGAATTTGGGCCTCGCTACCTCCAAATCTTCGCGTACTTGCTCCGTATTCTTCTTTTCGCCGGAGCTTAAAGCGGTTTGTTTTTTTCTGACACCTTAGTATAATTTCATCGTCAACCCATTATTAATTATTTTTAGCCTATTGTTTTTGTTTTCAGGTCTTTTTATTTTTATTTTATTCATTTTTTTATGTTTTTTTATTATTTTTATTATTTGTTTTCTGTTTTTTTTTCCATTGATTTTTTTGATAGTTTTTCAAGTATTATTTTTATTTTCTTTCATTGGTACTGGTTTGCTTTTACCGTCTTGTTTTTTTTTATTTTTTTGGATTTTGTCTGTATTATTCATGTAAAATTGTATGTATTTCTTTAGGTTATTGTTCCTGTAATCCACCGGGTACTTACTTGTCGGTCATTGGCCATACATATTCCCGGTGGTGTCTTAAATTTTTTTTTCTTTAATAAATAAATAAATAAATAAATAAATAAATAAATAAATAAAATAGAGCTCCTTTTCATTTTCTAAATACTAAGTTCGAGAAAATCGATTTTTGATTTAAAAAATGGGGGGGGGGGGATAAAATGCAGGTAAAAGGGTAAAATACTGTAGATGATCTCAGGACTTCCGCTATGGTTCACTATTATAACAATAACAATCATAATGCTGGATTTGTATGACTTAATCACATGGAGATTTTTTTTTTTTTTAATATTGAGTAGATCGAATCTACACTGAAAAATAACTGCGATTTGATTGAATACTGGCCTGTAAATAAATCTACCAATAAATCTATCATCTGATATCATGCAAAAGCAAATCGGACATATTCGTGCCGTACTGTATATACATACTCTATTAAGTGGTGATATTTTATATAAATAGGAACAGTGCCGGATTAAGCCTCTAGCGGGCTCTAGCCAAAGAGCCCTGAAAGATAGTTTTGGGAAGAAGTTGAGGAAATAGAAAGAGCGAAAGAAGAACTCAATCGGCGGCCGCACTGATTAGAGAGAAAAAAAAAGAATCTTCCATGATACAAAGAAATTTTTTTGATTATTTTAACAATCTTTAAGTTAATTATATTTTGGTTAGTCTGTAATTTAAAAAATATTTGCTTACCAATCAAGATAACTTTATTTTGATTATGTGATTTTATTTTCTTACGTTGTTATTGTGATTTTTTTCTTTTTTTATGTTATTCGATGACACATAATTTTGTATTTAATATATTATTTAAATTTTCATAAGTTCGCGTACCTTAAATATGTAATATGTTCGCAACATAATATGATGTGCATTTCTGTAATTTGTCTATTTTTAATATCTATAAAAATACGTTTTGTTACTGTAAATAGTTTTCATAATACAGTACTATTTCAAAATAGACCAAACATATCATTGCATTCAATAACTTATTTTTTTAAATTTTAATTGCATTTAAAAACTGAGAACATTTATATTTGTCTGATTATCCGAACTATCTGATTTTCTGAACCACCCTCGGTCCCGAAGGGTTTGGATAATCGGCATCCTGTTGTAACTAAATAAAGAAACCAAGATTTTAACCTCAATATTAAGAGCAGTATCCGAGGAAAAAAACGAGAATCAATATATGTAAGTAAATTTATAAGTATCATTAAAAAAAAAAGAAACAGTTGAGAATGGGTGGTATTGCATTATCAGGACGATGTTAAAAGCGCAAGCCAGTTAAATCATCATTACTGTACTTACACTTTCTTGAAGCTCTATCCTAATCTGAAGTCAAAATAAAAAAAAAATTGAAAAAAATAAAATTGACAACAGAACGACCGACTTCGCAAATGATGCTTTTAACGTTATTGAAAATGTAGAATAAAGACAAAGCATTCATTATAATGATTATTAGTATTGAATCGATCCCCCTGAAAATGTTATCTCACCTAATTATTTTACTATAATTATTATAAATATCAATATCACAAAGACATGTTCACAAAGAAAATAGGTCATTGCCCGAGTTAAACTAATTACACAGCAGCTGTGAAAAAAAGTTCATGTAATAAATCTGGTTTGTATTAATAAATACCGGCTAATACTAATAAGTAATAACCGCGGTTTGTTTTTTTTTTGATCAATATAATGACCGATATACCATTCCTTGAAGATGGTAATTCATTCTTTGTGTAGAGTTGTTTTAAAATGACGTACTTTGTACCCATTAAAGTTTTCTTTTTAATAGAAATTATAACACCTGTTATATTCCCGCTATGATATTTACCATCATACGCAAGCGCAATGGCGAGTCTCAAACAGAACTCGAACCGTAACATAGGTACTCACTGTCAACGTAACATAGGTACAATTTGCGGGTTCGTTCTTTAAAAGACTACTCCGTCCGGCTTACACGCAAATGTTTGTAAACGTCCCGCAAATAAACCTTTTCCATACAACACTCAATTTTAAGTGATTATTAAATATAGGTTCGAACTTACGTTAAAGTCAGATAACATACCAAGAACTTTAATTTTTATTTATTTATTTATTTATTTATTTATTTTTATTGATTGTAATCCAATACGTCCATCCAGGCCTGTATGGCCAGAGGCCGACGAGATGGGTCCCTGGATGGACCTGGATTAACGACTGCTGTATGATGGTCGCAGCAGCCAGGGGAGGGGGGGGGGGGGTAGTGAAGATTGTATCTCACTGATGGTCGCCCATCCTGATGTTGCTTAACTTCCCTGAAGTTGTGTGTTCAGTGGAAGCCCACCAGGCCACGGCCTCCCCCAAAAACAAAAAATAGCGTCGTAAAATATCACAACAGAAAGGTTGACTAACACTGTTAGTCTGACTGTTAACAAATAATAGAGTGGTTGGTTAACGTTGTTAACAGCACATAATGCATTTGCAGCAGAGATTGATTTTGACTTAGAAGACTTTTGTACAGACTTAAATTTTTGGTTTCATAAGTCAACAAATCGAAAACAGGAATTAAACTCCTTCACTGAATTTTGTGGATAAGTTTAGAACGATGTATTGATAAAAACTTAACAACTATCCAGCGGCTTAAGATCATATTTCATGAGTACTGATGCAAGGCAAGCTCGATTTAAGAGACTTCTACATGCATTTGAAGGTCCTCTACTGAAACTATATCTGTTAATTTTCTACGCAACTCTCCCTTTATTCAGTGAGTTAAACAAGCTTCTACAAAGAAAAGATCCATCTGTGTGTTTGATCATTTCAGAAGGTCAATCATTAGTTCCAAATATAGTAAGCCGTCTCTACAAACCTGTTGTTTACACTCGTGATAGAAATATTGATGAACAAGCACTCACAAAGGAAAATCAACTGGAGGACGAGTCTCTTTACATGGGATTTGCAGCCAAAGAAGCTTTAAAACAGGGTATTTCTCCTTACATGGATAAAAAATTTTCAATGACGTACGTCAATACATTTCAACGGCAATCTCCTACTTAGTCAGCCATTTTCCATTTGATGATGACGCCCTGATCAATTCTCAGTTTGTGGATGTTCGAAGAAGAAAAGAATCTAACTTTTCCATGGTGGACTATTTTGTAAAAAGGTTCAAAACTATATGGATTATCAAAACTATAATATATCAGAGAGCGAAACTGAACACCTAGATGTGTTGTGGGGTAACCTATCTGCTGTGAAAAGTCCTGTCAACTTCTTGTTTCAACATCTCAATAGAGTGAACATTGCTTGTTTTGGTTCTTCCTTACAGTACTGCAGAAGACGAGAGGGTCTTTTCGATGATTAGAAAAAACAAAACTGAAGCGCGAAGGAATTAGATATGGACAGATCTCTTAATAACATTATTGTACCTAAAGTGAATGTTTTCTAGAAACTCCCAGTGTTAGAACTTCGAGCCAAGTAAAAAGCTTTTGTTAAGTGCCAAAAAAGCTACAATGAAATATAGAGCACCAAGGGAAGAAAAATCATTCGTTTTTGTGGTGGAATTTTATTGATGTTTCTCATAATTATGTCATTTTCATGTTTCCATTTTCAAATAAAGTAAGATACCAAACAAATAAATAAATCCTATGTGTTAATAAGTTAACCAACATTTCCGTAAAATAAAATAAATACTAATATTTATAACAACTCAATAAAAAAGTAAAATCTATTAAGGGAATAAATAACTTATATTATTTGATGATGACGTCCAATAACTTATATAAAATGGCTCATATATGCCCTTATATAATTATTAGATAATGTACAACTTTCTTTTGTGTAGGGAAAACCCATAGTACAATTTATCCCCACATATGGCAGTAACACAAAGACCACTTGGTGTTGACGGATGGAAAAGAACACAGCAAAGCAAACGTTTACTAGAAGTAGCAGAAAAGTCCACAATAACTTTAACAAATGAAGAAAATTTCATTGAAAAAAGTAGCCTGTGGTAGAGAAGCGATGATGCAAGCCGCATTACTTCTCTGAATGTTCAGGGAGATTTCTGGCGGAGAAACTCCATGGATCTTGTGTCCTGCGTAGCGACGGAAAGTCTAAGTCCGAGGTCCCTTAGGAAAGAGAGGGCATTAGAGCCCCGGAGCCGAAAGTCTGAGGGCAAAAAAAAAGTTGTTAAGCAGGTCAGCGTACTTCGACGTTTTCTTGCTTTCGACAAGGTTCGCTGCGAAACGGACCTCCCTTGAACTTCCGTCCAGGTAGGAGCAGGCAAGGGTATCCACCACACAGATCACGTCCCATAGTAGCATCTTCTCTAACTTCCAGGCGGAAAGGGTCACTCCGTCAGGGCGTTTGCCATCGCTTCGGGACAGATCGTTGGGTTCCAGTGATGATGGAATGCCTGCGGTGGTGAGAGCACGGTATATCGTGCCATTTATACAACTATGGCGGCTTTTGCGACCAAAACCGTCTCAGCTGAGGGGGTGGAGGGTTAGTTCGTCAATGGTTGCACCGCAGCGGCAAGGGTGTGGAAAAAATAGGCGAGCGCCTAAGCAGAGGCCGACGGCGATACGGATGGAGTTTCGTCAAGGAAATTACCCAAGGCAGGGGAGGGTAGGACATGTAGTCACTCCCAGATTCATTGGTGCTAACATGCCGTAGGCGAGGGGTTGAAATAGCGTCAGATGCTTCGGTGAAGAGAGACTTTTGGGTCCGCGCGTCGTGGAGGTTCAACCAAGCTCGTTGGTGCTTGCGGAGATCGGGAGGTGGGAGTGGTAATTCGTCCTGCATCCATAATGATTCTGCCTCGGCAACATGATGGATATTAGGTGGTAAGCCAGCGTTTGCAAGAATGGAAGAAAAGAGGTATGAAGAAGCTTCCCTTTGTCCTTCAAATGTATTTCCCAAGGTTGACTTGTATGAAGCACTGGTACAATAGGTAGCACCGAATTCGATCTTATTACTTTATTAATTATTATGATGACATTAATTTGCATTATTTAAAAACAGTAACATAAATATCCTATAAAAATTTATTATAATATTTTTGCATTTTTTTTTTAATTTATTATTAATTATTTTTTTCTGTACTAAAACCGGGCCCCTCCGAATTATGGGTCAGAACATTTGTCTTGTCTGTCTATTGGTTAATCCGGCCCTGAATCGGAATGACGGATCCTGGCAGAAGAAAACAAGGACGAAACACAAAAACCCTGGAATAAACCAAATTGGTTGGTTTGGTTTGGTTTGTTTGGTATTAACGTCCTTTTCAACTGCTATGGTCATTTCAGGACGGCGTTATAGGGGCCGCAAATTTTGCCTCGCAAGGGTTCTTTAACGTGCAGCCGGCAAACGACTACACGGGACCAACAACTTTACTTCCCTTCCGACTTTACAGTGCTAGAGGTTATCCGATTAGAAGAAGCCCCTTGCAATTACATGACTGCACTACTCGGAACGATGTGACCACTTAATGTACAGGGTCTTTATAATTAAAGTTACATTTTGACATGGCCATAAAAAAAAACTACTGGACCAAAAGTTATAATACTTGGTAATATTATACAAGAGGGCATGGGAAGTTCATACCCACCAAAAAAAAAAAAATTTAGTTCAAAAGGTCACCACCAGCATGGAATGGCGCTCTATGCAATATTCGTATACGAAATTAGACACGAAGACACAGGTTAACAAGTCTTTAATCGTTACTAAAAATGATTTATATCCGAACTTTTGGCTGGCCACTACATCACTTTGATGCCATGTGCTTCAAACCATAGACTTGTTGATCGCGATTTGTGTATACTGGCATTGTCCTGCTGGTAAATGCCCTGGTTTCCAGCCGATATGGACATGAAAGGTAGTGACCTTCCAGTGTTTCTTGATACCAAAGTAGTAGTTTCGTCTTCCATTCAAAAATGCAAAACTAGTAGTCCCGTTGAACGAAAACCATCCCACACCATTACACTTCCACTATCTGGTTGCTATAAAAACATTCTGGTTCCTTCCTAATATCTTGCTAGTAGTATGCATTTCACTCGGGACCGTTTAGGTTCCGCTTATTTTCATTGGAAAAAATCATACCAAGCCACTTATCCGTCCATGACATACTCTCTACCCCATTCCATTCATGCGTTCTCTTGTTCTCTTTGGTTAGATGTGGTTTCGTCTGCTTCTTAGCGTAAACTAGTACAGGATTTGCCTTAATTCGTCTATGTACGGTATGTTTAGATACTTGTTCAGCCAATTCAAGTGACATTGTTTGTAATGACTTTTTATCAGTTGCAGCAAGCCGAAAAATCTGGCGATCATCTCGTTCATTAGTGCTTCTTGGCCGTCCAGTTCTTTTCTTAGCTTCACAGATTCTTTGTTTTGCAATTAGTGAACAACAGTGCTTCCAATTGCATCATAAATTTCTTTAATCGTCTTGCCATTCGCTTTCAACCTCCAATTTCACTTATTTCGTTTTTAGAATTGTCTTTTCCACGAGGCATGTTTGATGTGTTATTCCAAAATATTAAATTTTTTTAAAGAGGTTTCAACCATTTATTTTTGGGTGTGTCTCTATATTTATGAGACATTTATTTATACTGATTATTCTAACATATTTCTTTTAGTACTGAAAAAAAACAATATACATACTTGAAAATTTGGAATAATCTTGTTTACAATGTGAGAAAATGATATTTAGTTTTGTAAAAAAATAAACAGGTGCGCAATATGTCAATTTTTTTTTTTTTTTTTTTTTTTTACAAAATCTCTATACTTTTGAAACGGACCTTAGAAACAACAAACAACGGGAATAAAGAAAATCAAGAGGAAAATTAAAAAAAAAAAAAGCAACTTAAATTTCGAGTGCGTAAATTCCTAAATTCCTTGCGAATGAGTAAGTGCAGCTATTGCTCGGTAAAAATGAACCGCACAACGAATGAGTCTATGATGTGAGATCATCTTTTGTGGTCACCCGAGGAAGCAAATAAAAGTATCGATTTGTACATGGATGAGTATAATGGATTACTTCAAATCAACTACGTGGAAAGAAAAACTACTATTAATATTAAAATGAATTAGGAATAGTGTACATTTTAAACCGCTACAAGAGGGGAGTGTATACATCAATAGTCTTTAAATGCAGAGTCTTTTAAATTGATAGAATCTAAAAATTGATATTCGGGATATGTCACAAGAGTGGTAATTTGCGTTGTTTTTTTTTTAAAGTTGATTTTTTAAAAAAGTTGATTTAGTTGAGCATAAATTATTTCATTTGCGTTTTGATGATATAGTTGAATAATGAGTAGTTATCTTATTCACCCTCTCCAATTTCAAAAAAAAAAATGAAAAAGAAAAAAACCAAACGTTTGGCAGTGCAGCCGAGACGACGTGGGAGGAATGATCAGCTGTTGGAGGATGATAAAAAAAAATTGCTACGCGGGGCCTTTAAATTTATTTACGGAAAAATAAAGCACATCGGACCAATATAGCGTTATAAACGAGGAAACATTCCTACCAGCTTTCAGAACCGACAGCCCTTAGGAAAACGCCGATTTAAAAAACTGTAGGTGAAATAAATTTTTTTAGTAGAACTCGAATTAAACTGCCACTTTCCCCTTCCCTGAGTCTGAATATTGACATGTGAAATACGAAATGAACCTCTGCCAATGACTTCAATCGCCATTCAGTAAAGCAGAAGAAGCTTCACGCACGTAGCATTCAGCAGAATTCTCACCGTGACAAACAACGGCTTAAAAATAACTTAAGATTAATGTTAATGAAAAGATTACTTGAAAGAAAACCATTATTTTGGCCCGTTAAGAGGGTCAGTGAACGGTTACGAAACGCTTGTATACAGAAATCGTCGGCTTACTCATTACGAGCGAATCAAATATGGCGTAAGGCAGCTGATGTTAATTGTGTGTTGTGTTAAAGCTTGTGAGAAAGCTGATTTTTTCCCCCCTTTCCCCCTCATCAAATTTTGTGCGTCTCTTAGAATATTTTGGAAACAAGTCGCGCTAATACATAGTTTGCCGAAATGAGTGAACTCAGCCAAGAAGAGGTAAGATCTTTTGATTAAGGTTTTCCTTTCTTATGTTTGCGAGTTGTTGATGACAAGTTGGGATAGCCCCCTCTCTCTCCCTCTCTCCCTCCTGGATGAAGTGCTAACAATGAACAGGTTGCGTCCATCCATCCTTATATGCCCGAAATCAATTACCTTTCAATCATTTACCGCTGCGGTCATGCTTTGATGTTTTGATTCCTACTTTATTGCATTTTAGGCTATTTTGCTTAGAAATAAGATTAGCTGAAATGTGCCAAATAATTGTTTATCCCCGATGACTCACTCATTGTGAATTTCAACGTGTTTTTCTTCAATCTCATCCAAATTTATATTAAGATCATTACTTTGCTTTCATCAGAAATGTAAAAAATTGATAAGCATAACGCTAAATGAATACATGCATTTATATTTTTTTTTTTTCCTCGATCCTTGCTCTTTTTTTTTTTGTTTTATTTATTTTTTCTATGTAAACATTTCTGTTTACTTAACGATTTTGAAAGACCCCGTCTACCTATGATTCACCACAAATTCCTCCGTAGAGATTTTTAAGCTTAAGGAAAAATTAGTAATTTTATAAATTTCGAAACGACGAGGAAAACTAACGAGTGATGATCATGGAAAGTGGGTTAAAAGAAAGCGTACAGTGACCTCGAAAGCCACCAGCGAAATGGTGTGATATAGCGTCATGTTCCCAGAACTACTTGAAAAACAAAATTAAGTGTCCAAGCCTTTACATTACTGTCCCGAATAATGTTTTGTAATAAATTTAGTTTTATTTTTCCCAATACTATCTTTGGAAAAATAAAAAAAACTCAATTTTCTTTAAAAACATAAAAAAAAATACACTTTTGATATTAAACACAGATTACTCAGAGAAGATTATTTTTGTTTGGTTTTTAAAAATCATTTATTAAACACCCCAGATCAGAAGACGCCGCCTTGCACGGTTAGCTGGTTTAGCTATGCCCTCTAATAGCCAAGTAGTTTCGAATCAGGAGGGGCGTAACAATACTGGCAGCAGTAGCAACAGTCCTTCAGTGTTGCCATTATCAGAACAAGGAGAGAGATCTTCAAGTTTCACCCAAAGTCAGCCACAACCTGTACCTGCTAGCCCAGAAGATACTCATCTGTCATCCAGGAGTGATTCCCAGATGGATATTGGTAATTAGAATTAGCAATATTAATAAAATTGATAATGAAGATTATAGGGAGAAAGAAATTAAAAACATACCTTCATGTTTAGACACAGGTACTAATTTTAATCAAACTCCAAACGAATCCCAAACGACAGAGCACCAAACAATGGATACAGATAATGAATCTATAGAGAAAAGGTTTTGTATAATTTAAATAAAAAAAAAAAAAAAAAAAAAATCCTTCACTTTTCAGTTTATTATTATTGCCTTCTTTTAAAATTTCATTTATTTTATTTATTATTACTTACTTGTGATTACATTCATATCTCTGTAGTTCACTTTCTCAAGTAGATGTTGATTCTGGAATTGAAAATATGGAAGTAGAAGAGTTAGATAGAAAAGAATCAATAAAAAGGCATAGGGTATGTGAAATTTTACATATTCAGAGTTTGAATAAAGGAATTGAATTGCATTACAGTATTGCTGTTAGCCAATATTGTACTTAAATTGTGCAGTGTAGACAAACAGTGACCTTGTCACGAGTTTATTGCCCAACCATTTTGGCACCCATTATTTGCAATTTAGCCAAGATTCCATTAATATCTTGACTGTTTTTCTTTTTTTGATTACTGGTTTTCATGCTTTGTTGCATTGTCTATCATGTGATATCCATGATTATTCCCTATTTTTTTAAATTAAAATTAATATTTTTAAATTAGAAAATAATTTCTTAACACTGCAAATTTTTAAATCTTTATTTTGTCTAAAAAATTACTAATTTATGTTTTCATGTAAAAAAAAAAAAAAAAAAAAAGAAAGTAATATTTTACATTATTTTAACATTACAAATAGGCCTCTATTATAAACACGTTATCATTTTTAATTTATTTGTTTAGTATTTGAATTTTTTATTTTTCCTTCAGTTTTTAAAGATAAAAACTTGTGAACAGAAATATTTTATTCCCTTTAGGAATTAAGCTTAACACAAGATGTAACAGAAGAACTAGTACATGTTATTCTATCCAGAATATTTTTAGTTTGTTGGAAAGAAAACTCATCAGAAATGCTTTTTCTTCCTGAACTTGCCGAATTACATAACGATAAAAAAGAAGGAGAATTTGGTAAAAAATGTGTGCGTGCTTGCATGTATGTGCATGAATATATCTAATCAAGTGTAGTTATAGAAATAAATTTTGGCTAAATACAAGAGCTAGTTAAAAAATAAGTTGCCCTATTTTTTTTTTTTTTGCAGGTGAACAAATAAAGATAGGTCAAGATAAAATACTTTTATTTCTGCATCTTTACTTTTCGATATAACCAACAAGCACTTGTCATAGCGTAGAATGAGGTTTTCCATTTCCTGACAATATAAGCTGGTGTTCTGCTCATTAAGCTATTTCACTACTTCATTTTTCACTTCGTCATCACTAGAAAATCGTCTGCCTCATTTTGTCAAACAGATGAACGGAAAGCACATTGCCAATATCAGAGCTGTGTGGGCGACATGAGGCCTAGCAAATTTTAACAACTCCACTCCTTGTTTTTGGTAAAATGAAGAAACGTCTATTGGGCAGACAATTTACCATTAACGACGAAGTAGTGATATTATTATGACAATATTAGCAAGACACCACTGTATATTGTCCGGGAAGGAAAATCTCATTTTATGCTGTGCCAATTGCTTGAATAACTTTGGTAATTGTGTCGAAAAATAAAGTTATGATGGTTTTGTTTTTTTGTTTGTTTTTTTGTGACCTTTCTTTACCCATTCACCTGTAAATAAAAAAATAAAAAAAAATAGAAAATAGGAAAATTTATTTTTTGACTTACTGTCGTAGTAGTCTCAGAGTAATAGTTAGTCCATTTATTTTTTGAATTTAGCTTTTGTTTTTTACATAAATTTAAATCTCTATCAAAGTATAATCAGTATTTTGTTGTTTTTTTTTTAAATAAATAAATAACAAATCTTATGTTAAGCTGATGTTTTATTTTTTTATCCATATGAAGGTAAGTTTTTAATTTTATATATGTATTCTATTGTATTGCATAGCTCTCCAAGATTGCAGAGATACTGTAAGCCAAATTATTATGGAAGTTTTAATGATGATTAGGCAGAATCCTGAAAATGTTTTCCTTAACGTGAGAAGAGGACAAGATTTAGGTCTTTGCAGTTCTCCTATTCCAAGCCTAAGTGCAAGTCCTTCCAGGTGGGATTACATTTTATATTTTCATCATAGAACACAAATGAAAAAAAAATTTAATGATAAGTAGTAATTATGTATATTTTAGCTAAGATATTCCAGAAATAACTGCTTATTAAATTTAGAATTGACATTATTCCCTCGGCATTATTTCAGAAATATTAAATTATTTGAAAGTGACTAGGAATATTTAAATCAAAAATAAAAGATAAAAGTTAATATTTTTGATAAAACAATTTGAAGAACGTTTAAGTTTAAAATATAATAATTAAATGGATTAAAAAAAAAAAAAAAGTAATGTCGTTTTTTATAATTTTTTGCTATGTTAATTGAAAGTTAGAATTTACAATTTGAAATAAGATTTGTGCTGCAGGCTAAGAAAATATTTACTTTTTTTTTGTTAGTAATTATGAATTATATTTTCACAAATAAATCCTTTTCTTATTTTAAAAAGTTGTTTTTATATTTTTTATTGTTGTCACTAATCTGTCAATCAGTCTGTATGTACAATGCAATTTGAAAATAGTTAGTTGATATCAGTCAGATTTGAAGACTTTTTGACAAGGAGGTTTATTTGATAAAATTGGAACAGTAGAGGGACTTATGGCATAAAAATTTCCTTTTCCTTTGGAAATAGTAAAAATGCTGGATTCATCATTTTAGACAACTGGATATTTCTGTACAACTAATTTCTTAAAAAAAAAAAAATTATTGAATTACAATCTACTGAAAAAAAAAGAATGAGATGAAAGTATATTTAAATAAATAACACTGCTATAGCAAAATAAAATAAAATTTTAATTAAAAATTCAACCAATTTTGGAAAAAATTAAAAATGAAAAGTAAAAATATTTAAATTGTTTGCTTTCATTGTAGCAATAACATTGTCATCAAATGTATTATCATAGTTTTCTCAATTTTTTAACTCTCTTCATATTTGTTAAAAAATATTTATTTTGATTCTTGAAAAAATGTGACCGGTCACGTGAAAAGGGACCTGAAGGGAAAATAATAGATTCAACTCGTTTAAATTTTGAAGTTTAAAGTAAATTGAAACTGAGGTGCGTAAGAAAAATAATTACCATAAAAAAATTGTTCAGTATAATGATGTTCTGTTCAGATTAAAATAATGTTGTAAGTCCATCAATTGTAAATCTTCAAAAAAAACAAAAAAACATTTCCAATCCCTTCAGGTCCTTTCTCACATGACCACTCATAAATAATAAATTATAAATAACTGAAAAATATTTACTTAAAGAGGTAAAAAAAAAGTTATAAATTATTTTGACTGAATAGATTTTTACAACGCTCGTATAACTTTCACCGTTTGGGTCATGTTTGGTGGATGAAATCTTGTGATCAATATTTCAACCTCTTCCACTAGTCTGGTCTTGCTGAAATTTTGTACACATACGTAAAATCGGTGACAATGCATGAATCTAAAAAATTTTTTTCAGAAAATCCAAAATTAGGGGAAGGGGGGATAAATATGAAATAGAATTGGTTTATGTTTGTTGGTTTACTCAAGAGATGGCACCATGAATCAATGCACCAAATTTTCTACCACTGTTGTAAGCACTATGCTTTTCCCTTTTTTATACCAACCTCATCCTCTAGCAACGTGGTGCCATACTAATTTGCTGGGTGGTTATAATAAATTGGCCACTCATGTAAAATTGCACTTGACCATAGTCTAAAAAAAATTAAATAGAAAATTCCAGAACTATGCTAATTCTGAGCCGAGTCAGTAATGGTGAGTTAATGGTCAGTTATATCGAACATTAACTAGTCATACCTTATAAATGTTTTAACAATGTAACAAGTTAAACTAGCTATCTGCAGAGAAGCAACATAATGTGGACGAAGATCTGAAATTACAGGGTTTGCAGTAAATAAGACATTCGTGATTTGAATCTTAAAACATTAATCCTTCTTTAGTCTGCCTATCCTATCTGTATATAGTATCCAGCTGTTCAAGGAAGTGCAAACAGTCATTACCTTAATTCCCAAGATCTAGCCACAAATGATTTTTAATTTAATATTTACCATTTTAAAAAAGAAGCAATGCAATTACTTTGATTTTTGATCGTAATTATTAAGAAATTAATTTGTTAAAAATCAGGAATATGCAGACCAGAAAACACCAGCTGCAGGCAAGCTGACATTAACGTCCTATGATGGAGAAACAAGGCTGCCCACATGCAAAGTTTGTTGGCACAAGCCCTTTTTACCAGCCGATTTACCAGGGCATTTTTGTATTGTTAATAATGTCTTGTGTCAAATTTATAAGTTAAACTTGATTTTAGATATATGAGGGCTGGTCGCAAAGTTCCTGAAATAATACTAAATATATATGAATACTGGCAAGCTGCTCTTTAAAAAAAAAACATTCCAAAAGAGTTCACATATATATAATTATCACGATATAATACTGTATTTTAACGCTAGATGAACAAAAGCAGCAAGGCAGTGAATTTGGAAAAATGGAAGCCCGTGCGATGTTGCGATTTTTGTTTATGAAGGTGGGAAATTCAAGATGAGTTGTTGAAGTTTATGGTAACAATGCCCCATCGATCAGTACTGTGGCAGAGTGGCATAAACGATTCCAATGTGGCCAAATCATCCTTGGGGATGAACTATGATACGGATGGCCTTCACTGAGCCAGGAACCAAATGTTTTGACAAAAGTTGAGACCCTGGTGCTTGAAAACTGCTGAATCATTATTGAAATGATTGTCCATAAGGTCAACATTAATCATGAGTTGTTGTGAAAATCCTGTGACATGATAGAGATCGTTGCTCAATTAGGTTCCTTATTTGCTCATGTCAATGCAAAAAAGTCGTGTGAAAACTGTTGTCAGCTGACACATTGAAGATAATGGGGGACTGTCCTGGAGGAATTCTTTGGCAGACTCGTCACACTGGATCTAGCATTAGGATCTTGAAACCAGACAATAAAGCAAACAATGGAAACACATTTCTCCATTACCTAAAACCACTCATACCCATCATCTTCTGAAAAGGTTATGGTGAGTGTTTTCTGGGATTTCTGAGGTGTTATGCTTGGAAAGGCACTACCATAAAGGGCAATTATTATCTTGGGCTCCTGGTGAAGTTATGGGAAGCTGTCAAGGCAAAACACAGAGGAATGCTAAGCATCAGTGTGCATTGATAACGTGCCAGTCCATGCATCATGTGAGATGGTGAAACTTGCAGCTGAATTTGGATTCTAAATTTTGCCTTATCTCCAATATTTTCCTTATCTGGCACCAGGTGACTTCTTCCTCTTTCCTCAACTGAAAAAAAAAACACATGGGAGGCATTTCAGGACTACAATGAAGTCATTTCCGTTATGGACAGTTCTTAAAAATATCTAAATTGAGACATTCTATAAACATGGCCTCCATGAGGTGATCCATTGCTTGGAAGTAAAAGAATGTGAAATTATCTGATGACTATATAGAGAAGGACTAATCTGAACACCAAAACCTGTGTGTCTGACTATCTATTTTCTGTATGATTTCAGGAACTTTAAGACTGATCATAATATGTGAAGATTGATTAATAAGTAAAGTCTCCAATCATATAAAATAATTCACTGACAAAATAAAATACCTTTCTTTCCAAATGCACTATTTACATTTTCATTCTGTCTGTGAAGAAAGTTTGTGGTGGTTCCCTTTTGTGTACGGTATTTGGGTACAGCAACTTCAAATTTGATAACGGATGTAAAATACTGAGGTTTCAACATCTCTTTCAATTTTGGGAACAACCAGTAATGGGTCACCGATGTCATCTTACTTATCAGTATATAGTGTTCGCTACTATTCATACTTTCATATGAGGGTCACTTACAAAGTCAAGACAACTATTTTTTTGCTGGCAAATGTGTTTTATACAAACAGTTCATAATATATAAAAATACACAAATAATGTATGTTATATGGGCTACTCAGAAAGTATTGTAGACAAGGGAAAACAGTGAAAATAAAAAAAAAAGTAAATAAAAATTAAAAAAAAAAAGATCACGTCTTAAAATTTTATGCACAATTGCCTGGTCAATACCAGTTTCTGTTGTCTATTCCTGTAGAGACATTGTCTGTCATTCTCTAAGTATTGTGTGATTATGGCATGAGCAACATCAGTACAAACAGACATATGAGGCATGTCGGTACTTGCTACTTGTCCACGTTGGAAAGCTTCTATTGTCCTTGCAATAATTGTATATGGGAATGCACGATCTCCAACAACTTTTACAAGTTGTGTAATGGACTACTAAAATTGACTTATAAATGAGAGCAATACACATAACTGAAAGTCTATTTTTTTTTTTCAAGCTCAAATCAAGTTTAGAAGTTATTAAACACACTGGCGGAAAAAAAAAATCCTAACACATCGAAAGGACTTGTGCTAGATGAATGAAATTTGGACAGTATATTCAGCTATAGTATTTATTCAATTGATTCGAGTTTCAAGGTTACAACTTATAGGGGGTGCCACCAGCGCCACCCTGTACATGGTGAAACGCACGGACTTTAGTACCCGCTGCAGTCGCCGCACTGGTCTATGCAGGCCTGCATACGTGCATGCATACGGTCGTAGAGATGCCGAATGTCATTTTGTGGTATGGCATTCCATTCCTGTTGTACCTGGATGGTCAGATAAGCGACAGTTGTTGCTGGTTGTGGAAGAGCCCTGACACTGCATCCGACCATGTCCCAGACGTTCTCGATGGGCGACAGATCTGGCGATTGTGCTGGCTATGTTAGGTTGTGGACACCCTGAAGGGCACGTTGGGTTGCAGCGGCAGTGTGGGATCGAGCGTTATCCTGTTGGAACAGCCCCCCTGGCATACCAGCCATGAATGGCAGCACAATGGGTTCAACAACCATCCGAATGTAAACATTTGCCGTCATGGTGACTGGAATAACCACCAGGGGTCCTGCTGTCGTAGAAAATCCCTCCCCATACCATAACCCCAGGGGTGGGGCCAGTATGCCGATGACGGATACAGCTCAGTAACAGGACTTCTCCACTCCTCCTCCTGACCCTTGTGCGACCATCACTCTGACCCAGACAGAAACGACTTTCATCTGTGAAGACCACAGACCTCCATTCTGCCCTCCAAGTCGCTCTGGCTTGACACCACTGAAGACGTGCCGCACGGTGTTGAGGGGTAAGAGGCAAACATGCCACAGGGTGCCTGGAGTGGAGGTTCCTGGCCAGGAGACGGTTCCTAATTGTGCATGGAGTGACGTCAGGTGTCACATCAGCCCGAATGTCAGCTGCAGTTGCTGTCCGATTTGCCACAGCCATCCTACAGATGCGCCGGTCAACCCTGTCTCCAGTGGCTGGGGGTCGTCCAGATTCTGGTCTCCTGGTAATCCTGCCTCCCCTGGACCATCGCTGCCAACAGTTGTACACAGTGGCAGCGTCTTGACCCATGCGTTCTACAATAGCATGGAACGAAAGTCCACCCTCTCGAAGGCCCACTACACGTCCTCGTTCGAATTGGGTTAGCTGCCCATATTCACGTCGCAGTCGCCTTCGAGGCATGTTTTACTGTACTCTTCAGTATCACACACATCCACAAGTGTCTGAAGTGACACAGATGCACATCTGATCTCCTTTATATCTCTCATTGGAATGTACCCTATAAGTTGTAACCTTGAAACTTGAATCAATTGAATCAATACCATAGCTGAATATACTGTCCAAATTTCAATCATCTAACACAAGTCCTTCGTGGTGCTGGGTTTTTTTTTTCCGCCAGTGTATGATACAGAGAGGCATCAATGATTGGAGTGAAGTTGGTTTTGATTAAAAGATTAAATAAAATTGCAGGGTGTCTTAAAAGAGGTAGACTGTTTTTAAAATGTGCATTTGGTGCCATCATGGCTGATTGCAGACATCCAAGGATGATAGACCATTAAGAATGTTATTACACAGTCTGAAAAAAAATGGTCCACAAAACACAAAGAAACCAACCAAAATATGAGGTGCTACCCAAAATTTCCCGAAATGTACCTCTATAAAAAATGGAATTATCCGATCTTTTAATTTCCACCGTCGCCTTCAAAGTAGTCTCCTTGGGCATCTATACATCGTTTCCAGCGATGTTCCCACTTCTGGAAGGACTCCTGGAAGTGTCCAGGTTGGAGCATGTTTAACATCTGCTAAGATTTTGCTTGGATCACTTCAACAACAAGAATAGCAAGAAACCACTAATCCACATCAAAATTTTATTCGAACGAATGCGCATTTTGGCAAGCTGCCTTCGTCAGCGTATACAAGGAATTGATCTGTACAGAAAATTCTGTTCAGATGAAGTAGAAAAATTACAGAGTCATATTTATATAGTGAGACAAAAGTAGATACAATCCAATTACAAAATAAGTAAATAGCAGATCAGGCCCAATTGGTCAGTCCAATCCAGGTTCGTAGTTTGTTGCTCCTGTATTCATTCCATTGGTCAGTTTGGGAAGATGAAGAAGTTATAGAAATTACTATAAATATGACTCTGTAATTCTTCTGCTTCATCTGAACAGAATTTTCTATACGCTGACGAAGGCAGTTTGGCTGCCAAAATGCGCATTCGTTCGAATAAAATTTTGATGTAGATTAGTGGTTTCTTGCTATTCTTGTCGTTCCGTGTCCACAGTGTCTGGCTCCGTTTCTTCCTGGATCACTTCAATGGAGTCAAATCGCCACCCTTTTAACCGGAATTTCAATTTTTAGAAGTGGTAGAAATCGCAGGTTGTCAGGGGACAGCAGTCATGTTGTTTTTGTTAAAGTCCCTCACAGCGAGCGATGTGTACATCGGAGCATTGTCGTGATGGTGCAGCCAGTCTTTCTTCTTCCACATCTCTGACCTTTTGCGCCTCAATCGTCTCAAAACATTCTGTAAGACAGTCCAAGGCGATCATAAACATTGTGGATGGTCTGACTTCGGTCCTCTCGGATTACGTCTTGCAATTTCGTGATTATTTCCAGAGTTGTGCTTGTTGATGGTCGACCCGAATGCTTGTCGTCTTCAACAGACTCCCGACCATCTTTGAAACGCTTAAACCTCTCAAATGTTTGGGTTTGGCCTAAAGCTTGTTCACCAAAGCCTCCTTCAACAGTCTGTGGGTTTCAGTCGCAGTTTTCTTCAGTTTTAACATCAAGAATCACAACACTGCCAACACAAAAAGTGACAAAAACAGCTCAAACTCAAAATCACATGGACATAGAAAGACACCGCTTGGCACAATTACAGCTGAGATGTACTCCTAACACCATCTATCGGCAAAACTTTGTATCTCTTAGGTTCGGTCAGAATAAAACAATTTCAGAAAATTTTGGGTAGCACCTCGTATCATTTTCTGATCTCTTGCAATAATAACTTTAATAATCGTCGGTGATTGCCTTGTAGTCCATTTTATAAACCGTTAGTGTTTGCCTGCGATTCCATTTTATAAACTGTCAGTGGTTGCTTGCTATTTCATTTTATAAACCGTCAGTTCTTTTTAGGACTCTTTTTATGTTTAAAGATGGTTTCTGCTTTAAAATCTCATTTAAAATAACCTTTTCACGTTCATTGAATTGCAAATTCAGTAGATCACTATGTTGTATATAGTCACAGAGTTTGCGCTCCCCTCACTGTAGTGAATTCTTCTCTGTTCTGAGGGAGAATGCCAGCTTTATAATTGGAGGGTATCTGGCTTATTTCTAACTCCACTATCTTTTTTATCATATGTGAATGAAATCCTCATGATGTCTGATTCCTTGGAACAATGTCAAAAATGTTAACAAAAACGATGACAAAAATGTTGCTGCTCCTCCATTTATAAAGCTGGATTGTAGTGTACATACCTTTAATACTCTTCTACAGAGTAATCCAAAAGTCGTGCACATCGAAATAATAACAATAACCAGACGATATTAAGTAATACTATTTAATACTATTTGATGTAGTATTTAGATAACATATGTACAGGGTGCGGCAGGTATTTGAGAACAAAACGACGTTCGCAGATAAAAGGAGTGGACACTTAAGATACCACAGAGCCTTTAATACAATTTATATTTTTATACAAAGAACTACAAAATACATACTGTTATTCAATAAAACCATCCTCCTCGCAATGACAGCCTCCACACACTGTCGGAACCGCTAGCAGGCAATAGTGAGGTAAGTCTTCTGGATTTCTGCCTTTGCCTCCGCAATAGCTGGTCTTAGAGATTCAACGGTGTTGTGTGGATGCTTGTTGGACTCCCTCTCAACAATTCCCTAGACGTAATAGTCCAAAGGATTGAGATCAGGGGAGGTGGGGGGGGGCACATGCTGGGAGGGATGTGATCATGAAGATTCGTGGTCATGATTCGTGGTACTGTGGGCCTTATGACTTGGATCAGAGTCCCCTCCGCAACACATACGGCTTGTAACAGAGGTCTTCATGCATCACACGTCGAATGGTCGCTCCCGAATGCCCTTATGGACTTCCCAGGATCCTCATCGATTGCAGCTTGGACAGAACAGATGAATTCCAGCACCCTGATATAATCCGAGCACCGACAATGTTGTTTCCTCTGTGAAAGGGTTAGTACATCACCACTGGTAGCGTCCAGTTCTCCCCGAACTTTGAACACGAACGAACTGGCAACTTTCAGTAATGCAGCAATCTCGGAGTCGGAGTGTCCTGCAGCTAAGGAGACGATGACAGCATGTCGTTTCATTTGCTGGGTTATCTTTAGATCCACCATGTTTATCTGCCTCCTTTCGAAATTGTTAAATAGTATGATGTATTGACTACTACGTCATACTCGTGTGTTCTCAAATATCTGCCACACCTTGTATATTTTTACAACATATGCTCAAAATATAAAAGTTTCACAGTAGCTGATGAAACTTTTCAACTACGAGGCTTGTCCATAAATTAAGTACCGTTTCGTTCTACTGCCACCATAGCACTAGTGTCACAGTTCCGAGCATACACACTCGTCTATCTGGTTCATTGTGCACTGACGCCATTACAGCTGGATTGTGTTGTGTTTACATTTGTTAGTGATCGTTGAAAATGTTTAAGACAATTTCTGAGCCCGCGGACTGTGAAGTGCATTCTGTATTATGGTTTTTGAATGCAAAGAATGTTAAGCCAGCTGAAATTCATCATCAACTTGTAGAGATTTATGGGGAAAATGTAATGACTGATGGAATGGTGAGAAAGTGGGTTAGGCAGTTTAATGATGGACGAACCAATGTTCATGACGAGGCACGGAGTGAGCTGTCTTCTGCTGTCAATGGATGATTTGGTTGAAAAAAGTGAATGAGAAAATTCGTGAAAACAGACGGTTCACAATAAGAATGCTTTTAATGAGTTTCAAAAATTTCCTAAAAAAACAGTGTTCAGCAGTGGCTGTCTTCACTGGTGGCATCTTTCTATGAAGAGGGCACAGAAAAGTTGGTTTCCCGCTACAACAAATGTTTGAACAACGGTGGCAACTAAGTAGAAAAATAGTTTAAGAAATGCTCTTTCATGTAAAATTAAATTTTGTTTTGAAAAAAATGTTTAACGGAGGGTTGATTCAGATAAAATGAGATGACTTTAAACGCCGCGTATGACCTTGACGGAATGTGATTTGCATGACTCGTCCACTATTCATGGGGATTAGCTTTGTATACACTTGTTGCTGTTATTTGGGACATTTCGTGCTGAAACATGGCTTCCAAAATCACAGCTTTTTGGGAAGGGTATATGTTTGGCCTTTCCGACGCTCACTTCAGTCTTTCGTGCATTGTGGAATTATGCAAACGAAATGGTATTGTGATATCCAAAGCTACTGTGGGTCGAATAATCAAAAAGAACAAATTGTGACCATCTAATGAATGTGGACGAGCAGAGAAGCAGACCAGAAACAAGCCCCAGCCAACACGCCCAGCTCAGGTGGTGCGAGAAATCTGGTCTGAAGTGCTGAAAGAAAATCCCCCCACACAGAGAAGTCTAGCCCAAAGGAAAGGTATTTCACAGGCAACAGTCTCCAGAATAATTCATGACAATTTTGGGCTGGAGCGACGTCATAAAGCATGCGGTCACAGACTGTCGGCCAGGCACGTGCAGAAACGATTCACCAACACCAGAAAACTGTATGAAAACCATCTTGCAGGTGACCGATGGAAGTGAGTTGTCTCCTTGGATGAAGCTTGGGTGTACCTCGATGACACCAAAAAACCCAGGGCAATTTACTATCGCGAAAGAGGGGGCAAGGCCAGGTCCGATTTTGTCCGAAGGTGCAAGGAAAAGTTTTCAAAGGGCTTCATGGTGGTTGCCAGATATTGCTCACGTGGACTGCTCACGATTCGTCGAGTTCCTGGAAACTAGTGCAGCTTACTTCCAGAATAATGTAATGGACCATATATATCGGCAGGATATCCCACGTCTGTACCCTGGTGAGCAAACAAAAGTTTGGATCCACATGGACAAGGCATCAAGCCACACTGCCAAGTCATCTGTGGCTTACTACAGGAAGATGGAACAGGAGACTGGCATACGAGTTATTCCCTTCTCTCATGTGCCTATAAAATCTCCTGACGCATCACCGATGGATTTCTGTGGTTTTGGTCTCCTGAAATGACTGCTCGGAAGTCGCCGACCAAGAACCGTTGATGAGCTGTGGAAAGTGTGTCAGCAGGTGTGGAACGAACTTCCCATGGAGTCCCTCAAACTCAGCCTACTTCAGTGGAAATTACGGTGCCGGGCGATAGTCCAACAACGTGGTCTCACATCAAACACAACCGATGGTGGCGCCACGGTATTACACCATCGTAATAGAACTGCAAAGTCGTCTCATTTTATCTGAATCAACCCTCCGTATATGTTTTATTCCAAAACGGTACTTACTTTTCGGACATTCCTCGTATTACACTATTTATAGACAATCAATTTGGATGTGCGTGACTTTGGGATCATCCTATATAAAAACAACCATTTCGTTGCAGCATGTCCTTCGGAATGGTGTGGACTTCGTTCATTTCATTGATATTCGGGCTGTGTGAGCTCCGTCCTGTTCATATTAACCTTGTCTACAATCAGTATCATCTAACTGCTTCACAAATTGCTCGAATATGTTGCAATAATGTTCCGCATTAACAGTGGTGCAACGCGTTTCCAAGAATATGTGCCGTCGCTTTCGTTTCTGCAAGGACTTTGAACATTTACTATAGGCTCGATCCGTGTCACATTGATTAAAGAATATCCATCTTTGAGTGAACTGACTTTTGGATCAACCTGTACCTCACAGACCTTCCATCTCTTACATTATCTGCATAAGTTTATTATCCAGCTGATGAAGACTGGTGTTATAACTTATATTCCTCTCTGTAGTGTTGCCACTTTTATTGATATCTCTTATCTATGGCCAATCCAGTATCTCTTTTATTCATCCTTTTTCATTTTTGAAGAGAGCACTTTATTCTGAACAATATTTTTCTTTTTGTTACTGGTTTAATAATTTTGCAATTAATTGAAATTTTATTATTATTTATCTTTAAATGTGAAGTATATGCATGTTCAAATTTGTGCTTATTTCCAGTGTAACACCCAGTCCGTTGGCTTCCCCTGTTATGGGTCTAACAATGCCCAATTTTAATGTTAGCCTGCCACATTTTCATGCAGATGATTCTCCTGAGACACACATGTTAACTTATTTAATGGAATGTTATAGCAGAGTGAGTGTAGAAGAACGACATGCTCCAAAGGTAATACAATTTTTATATATAAATGCAGACATTCCTCGACTTTTTTTGACTTCACATTGTTTTTTAAGAATTTAATGATAGAAATACAAACCCCACTTTGAGTCAATTTATCTTGCTTTATGTCCTTGTCAGCAGATATTATTTAAATGCATAAAAATAAAAGAAACACGAGGAAACCACTATTCCACATAAAATATTTAATAGGATGAATGCACATTTCGGCAGCCAAGCTGCCTTCTTCAGCATACAAGGGAAGCTTGGCTGCCGAAAATGTGCATTCATCCTATTAAATATTTTATGTGGAATAGTGGTTTTCTCGTGTTTCTTCTAACGTCCGTCCACAGTATCTGGCTCCTATTATTAGCATAAAAATAATAAAACCAATACTGAAGTGGAAAATTCATATAAAATACAGGGTGATCCAAAACTCAGGAAAAATTTTAAAACTCAATAATCACACACAAATGGAGATAAAAAGATTCTGTTCATACAGAAACGATTGAATTGAAGTCTGATTTTTTTTTTTTTCCCCGGGGAAACAAGTTAATGGTTGAATTGTTCCTTTAATTTTCGTACGTATTTTTGATTTATAGTGAAAGCGATTCCCGATCCTTTTTCGCGGAAACTTTGAGGAATGGTTTTGAATTAATTATTCCTCGGGCCCAAAATCATCAAAAACAAAGAAGGCACACTCAGTTTTTGACCAACAGATGGCGTTGTCAGGTTACCGACATCAGTTTATAAACATTTTCAGACTATAAAAAGAGCAGCACTCCCTGCAAACGACATTTCGAAAACTGATGGTGATAGTAGTTAATTTGTCTGTACTGATATCTGTAACCTGACAATGCCATCTGTTGGGCAAAAACCGAACAATTCAACCATTAACTTTTTTCCCCAGGGAAAAAAAAATCTGACTTCATTTCAATTATTTCTGTGCAAACAGAATCTTTGTATCTGCATTCATGTGTGAATTATTGAACTTTAAAGTTTTTCCTGACTTTTGGATCACCCTGTATATGTTAACATATGTACAAATCAGTAATTAAAATATATAAAAGCTAATTGTTTTTAAAAAATATATGTAGCTCCAATAGTTACACTTAATTACATGGCTTTCAAGGTTGATATAAGACTCTTCCTGACACAAATTACAATACTTCTAGCATTTCACTGCAGGGTAACATTGTGTTTTATCGGGAAATTTAAACGTGTTTTTGTATTGTACAATACGATGCATATATTAGTGTACTTTAATTTTTATTTAAATATTTAATATATCCTAAATCCTCTACTATAATCCGAAAATTTTGGCCTAAAAAAAGCACCTAAATTCGTGGGACTGTGTTATACAAGATGATAATATTAGCCCTGTGTGTGTGTGGGGGGGGGGGGGGGCGCGCGCCCTCAATTGCATTCTGTCCTGATGAACTTTAGACGAATTTAACGTAATATTATCACAATACATTAATTATACAGTATATACAATATCCAGTTCATTATACAATACATTAATTCACTTTTTATTTGAATTTCTCATTGCCAAAAGCTAATACGAAAATAACTTTTAAAAAAAAGATGCCAACTTCAAAACTGCCTCGAACTGACAAAGTTACTAACTGAAGAAGACTGGAAGGACCTCTTTGAAGACACTGATGGCAATGAATAGGGGTTCGGATTTATATGCATTAAAAAGTGCTAAGCTTTGTGCCAAAAAAAAAGCAAAAATATACTTTCATGCGTTAACTTTCATTGTCATTCCTATGAAAATGGACGATAAAAAATAAAAATATAAACAATACCAACAAAAATAAAAAAAACCTCTTGTCTACAACAATTTATTAAACCCGTATGCAATCTATTAATAAATTGTTGTGGACAAGAGATTGTTTATTTTTCTTTGGTATTACAATTATCCACAGTTCCTCGGTTTGGGTATAAATTAAAATTTATTGACCTGAACAATCAAAATTTTTTCCAAATGTTCTACAGAAAAGATCTCTCTACAACAACTGGCTCTTATAAGCGGAGTTGCTCTAATAAATGGAGTGGCTGTTATAAATGGAGTGTACGTTTATTTGGTGCCTCTTGGCCCAATCCATGAAAGCATTTATATTGGATTTTTTAAATAATATACTTAATAGATTGTAAAATTACCTTTAAATATGCCATAATAAGCAAAAATACCCAAAATATGCACTAAAACCTGAAATATGCATTTATATGCACAATTAATCTTAGGCTATGAGTTCTAGAGGGGGCTGACAATGCATAAAACATTTCAATGAATTAGTAGCTCGGGAAAAAAAATATGCATTTTATACAAAATCCAAACCCTATTAATGAATCAGATTTTGAAGGTTTTTAATTGTAAAGATCCAGATTATGCATATTTAAAAATGCAAAAAATAAGCAGTTTTTCCTGTATATTTTTGCATATTTTATTTCTCGTGACGAGTCAAAAATGGGGATCGCATTATACAAGAGGATAGCATTTTTACTGATTTTTTTGGTCCGAAAAAGTAGAATCGCATTATACGAGAGGATTTACGGTACTATATAATATTATAGAGCACCCTCATTTGGTATTTTGTTTTGCATTGTTTTTTGACTTAAGTCACATACACTGGAACCAATTACATATCTAATTTTGTGTATATCTCTAATGCAGTATTTATTTTAAAGCAGAAGTTTGTAAAAAAAAATTAATTTTTTTGTATACAGTAAGTTCAGACAAAACACAGATGTTTATAAAGGAATATGTAACTTTTATTAACAAGACTGCTTGGATTACATTACGAAAGACTGGCCTCTGAGAGCTTCTTATAATGAATGTACAGCAACCACCATTGGCAGAATCATACATCACCATTCCTCCTTTACACATCAAACTTGGCATTGTAAAAAAATTTGGTAAAAGCCATGGATAAGAATGGAACAGCAAATGTAAAATGAAAATTTGAAAATTGAATGATTAAAAAAATGAAATTTGTAAGAATATACAATATGTGTAATTTTGTTGAAGTTTTAATTATCGGGTTATTATCATGGTGATCAGTGTAGTTTGTTTTTTTCTTCTTTCTTTAACAATAAACTTCTTTACTGCAATGAGATGTTCTTGGGAGATATCACTAAAGCCTTTGTCACTTTAACTTGACACTGTAGAATCAATTAGGGTGTGTAAACCAGTTCTGATGTTCACTCGCATTATCATTTAGTGTAATTTCTGACGGACTTGAGCATCATGTAACATACGTAACCAATCAACGGGAGCATTCCTGTAAATTCATGTAACACAATTTTTTTTCCTTCATTGTAATTATTTTATTCTATCAGGATATAACTAAAAATGATAGAAAATAATAACTAAACTATTCAAACTTTGCTTTTGTGGGCAGGATTCACACGCCTCTTCCACAAATTGAACATTTTTAAATTAACAAGAAAATTTAAACCAAGCCCCAAGAAAACCAAACAATTAATTAGGGAAAAATGTGCAAGATGAGAAAATTAAAAGTCAGATGCTCAGAAACACAAAGAAAATTGGATTTTCAACAAAGAGTGTCTCAGTTCTGCACGATTAACCGCTCTGAAAAAGGATTAATTTGTTGAAAATGTAATTTCGGTAATGAGGAAAACCCCTCACCTTTTTTTTTTATTACCGTATTTACCCGATTCTTAGATGACTTCATATGTAAGATGACCCCCCAAAATTTGCAATTATTTCAAGAAAAAATAATTTTTAAAGGACAACTCTACGGTCATATTCAACTTTATTAAAATCGAAAGTCTAACCTACTATGGACAGGTGACTTTTCCGCGTCTGGGCCCGTCTTTTTCGTTGGCCTCCTTTGACTCAAACTACATCGCTTCCAGAAAAAAATGGCCAGCGGAAGGGAGGGGCAAAGCGCCGTTTTTCACTTTTCAAAGCAGTTTCTTATATTGAAATTATGGACCAAATTTAAAAATTTCAACGGGAATCTATTATATTTATATCAAAGAATGATATTCTGTAAAAAAATTGTAATCGATTTTTTGCGTAGAGTTGTCCTTTAAGTCAAAACGTGAACTATACACTGCCCTGCCAAAACTATCCGGACAATTTTGATTTTAGACGTTTTGTCAAATATCTAGAAAAATACTCGAGTTATCCTGATACTTCAGGGGTGTAAAGAGGATATTACACCTCATATATTATGGTTTTTTCCTCATATATTTCAGTGAAAGTTTTCTCCTGAAGGCAAATAGGGGATCAGCAGCAAATTGGACAAAAATAATTTGTTGGGATCAGAGAAAAAGTTTCTTGCTGACTGGTGGGCTACAAAGAAGCTTACAACTATCATGTTGCTATTCTAAGACTTTTTTTAATTTTATTTTTTATTACTCTAGTATAACTTTTCTAGCATTAGTTCCACATTATAGAAATATTACAAGGAGAAAAAAAAATTATATCATAGTACATAAAACGTTATTAAATATTTCATTAATCACATAACAAAGTAGCCACTGTAATCGCCAACTGACAAAAATTATCGCCATGGAAAATTTGTAATCGCATTTGGCGACAATGGGGATCGGTAGCACTACCCCTGACTTACTCATCCATCTTCTGTGCCATTTAATCATTTGAAATGCGATACTTTTTAAATTCCCTAATGAGGCTCTCTTTAGAAATGACATCCCATGCAGATTGATCCATGTCTTCAACAGACTTAAAGAAGGATTTTTAATTTTTCCTCATTTAAAATTTGGATGTTGACATGTCATACTTCCTGGTATAATTACAAGTTCACAATTAGCATTCTTAACATCTTGTTTTACTTTTTTCAGTTAAATGCTTCCTTATGGGATCCAAAACGAGCATTCCTCTTCTTTTTAATAAAGATATTGGACATTTACACCAGACAGTTTAATCTAGTTAGCTTGGCTTATGCAGTGAAGCCACCTGCAGATAAAGCAGCAATGGGCTTCTGCAGTGAAGCCAACTGCACCACTTATCGGGGCTAAAGATCTGATTCTAAGACGACCCACCATTTTTTGACCTCTAATTCTGAAAAAAAACCTCATCTTATAATCAGATAAATACGGTATTAAGCTTTTCAAAGTAACAAGTAGCTTTATTTTGTATGAACTGCTGAAACTTAATATCAGGTAAATCAATCTCCTGATCACAAAAGCAAAGTTTCAAAGAATTGATAGCTACTATAATTATTATTTAGGCTAAAAAAATATAGAAATAACAGTTTTAGCCCTGGAAGAAAGAAAAAAGTAAATTTTGTTACAGGATGTTATTCTTTTCTCTGCAGTAAAGATAGAATCCCTGCAACATCTTATGTTTCTTCATCTTCCTCGTTACTCTTGTTGAAATTTATATCTTATTTAGATTTGCGTGACACTACGTTCTATTTTAAAAGGCTCACCGAACTGAATATTTGGTCCTTATTAACCAAAGGTTTTGTTTAAAACGAATCCGTAATATCTGTCAGCTGTAATATATAAAACATAGGCCTTTCGGCCAGGCCAATAAAATTATTGATGAAAAAAGGAAGGAAAATTCTACAGCCTGGTTTTGGCCAATAATTTAACATCTGAGGTAAGGCGTATGCAGTGATGCCTGTTTTTCATGCTGCCCCTCGGCCCCGCCACGCTGCCCCTCGGCCCCGCCATGCTGTCCCTCGGCACTGCACAAACGCAAGAAACCGAATCCAATAAATTATGAAAGGGGCTTAATTTTTTATGGGAGCTTATCATTGTGGCTTGAGTGCTTTAAATTCTAAACATTTTAATTAAACTACTGACTAGGTACATTCATTTAAAATATTAACTAACTACATCAGTTTAGTTGGTAACTGTGACGAGCTGTTCATTGCGTTACTCCTTGTGCTTTTTTTATCCTCCGCGCTGACAAGTCGAGCCTTTTGTATTCATGCGCGGTGGTTTCCTGTGGTTGCTTTACTGTCAAAATAAACCACTTCTTCCGCGAGAAGAAGTATTCCTCAATAAGCTTTCACGTTTAAATTAGCATTAATAAAATGTTGAGGGGTAATACAGATTAACTGTATAAGGTATAAAGTTTAAAAATCTTAATGCAATCATTATTTGCAATTTTATTCTGCAAAAATAGTGCATAAATTGTTAAAAAATGGGATATTTATACTTTCACAACCATTGAGGACTGGACCACCAGATGATGTCTTTTTTGTGGCATCACAAAGTAAGGAAGAGATTAGCCTAGAAGAAATTAGGAAGTCCTTAGAGTCCTAACATGCCCCTAATTGCATACAGATTCAGAAGTTAACATTTTGCCTTCATGCCTTAAAAATATAAATGTAGGTCACTGAAATGCATGTACTTTTATTAACTTTAAAGTAAGAATTTAGCTGCATTCAGTGCCCCATTGCCTTCGAACGCACCGTACTTCCCTTTATTTCTATAGCCATCACTGCATATGATTAAACTCTCATGGACCCATCTTGATCTATTCTTTAATGAATATTATGCCTTAGGAAAAATAGTCTGCGGATTAGGTAACTGCTCTAACCAAGCCCAGAGGACATATAAATAGCGTAATGCTTTCATGTCCACAGTGGCGCAATTGGTTAGCATGTCGGCGGCATGAGCCGAACGTTCCGGTTCGAATCCAAGCTGTGGAATTTTCTTTCCTATTTCTCATCGGTAATTTAACATTGAGGTATGGTGTATGATTAAACCCTCATGGTCCCATCTTGAGCTATTCTTTAACAAATAAATTAGTTCATTTAAACTGAGAGTTCTTAATATTTGAGTCCGTACTAATGTAATTGCTCTGTATATGATATTTTCTTCGATATTCTTTAGCAAATAAAAACACTGTATCGACACAAAACCATTTTCTTTATTTTCCTCATCTGGCAGGGAAAAGCAGCACGATTGCAAGTCCACATTTCCTTATGTTTCATTTACATAGTGACCATCCGCATTTTATTTTTATCTGTTTGTTGATTCAGTTAAATTAGCAAAATTATGCAAAATTATTCAGGGACTGTCATTTACAATGTATATAGTTGAGCCATATTATTATGACCACCAGCTAGTAAGCAAAATAATCGATGTGTGAGAGAAAGTCAATAAGGTGCAGGAGGGTGTCCAGTGGTGTTTTGGAGCCTTGCACACTGTTTTGGTCCTGACAAATGCTGAAAAGTGCATGGTGAAAGACTCGTGGAGCAAGCATGGTGGTTGAACGATTCCAAAAGTGCTAATTTTGGGATTAGGATTGAGGTTTGGGGAATTAGATGGCAGGTAAATACCTTAAGTCTTGGTCATTCCCTTCCAACCGCTTCCAAACTCAAGCATGATGAAGGTACATTCATGTAGTTAAAAATATCCTGTGGATTTGCATCTTGTTTTCTCTGGACTTATACACAATTATTAAGTACTGAAAGGTGCTTTATGCTATCAGTGTGGGGAAACGTGTATGTCTGTCTGTCTATCTGCCTGTCTGTCCGTCCGTAACTCTAACTCCTCCGAGGCTAAGAAAAATTTTCAAAATCTGTTTTCGTCAGTTGATGTATATGGTTCATGGCATGAACCAATCACAAATATTATCTAAATCGGTTCATTGGCACGTGGACAAATGGTACCTTCATGACTCCACCTAGCAATTTTCAATGGAGAGATGTATTAAGTAATAAATCAAACAAATCGTAATGACGAGATAGAACGATTATTCATTACTATTTTTGTCAGTCGATGAATATGGTACATGGCACGAACCAATAACAAATATTATCTAAATCGATTCAATAGCACGTGCACAAATGGTACCTTCACGAATCCACTTAGCAAGTTTACATGGAGAGAAATATTAAGTAATATATCAAACAAATCGTAATGACGAGATAGAAGCGGATATAATTACTATTTTCGCTAATTGATAAATATGATTCCGGGAATGAACCATTTTGAAAATGGTTGTAATCGAAACAATGGTATATGCTCCAATGGTACCCTTATGACATCCTCAAAAATTTTCATTGATAAGATATGGCATGTAATATATCAAACAAATTGGGATAATCTATCATGAATGAATATAACGTAAAATTAATGATAGTCGAGATTGGTTTCAAGGAACCTGGTTTAGCGGAACCCTTATGGTGCATTGGAACTTTCCATGCCAAAATATGGCATGTAATATATCAAACAACTTGGAATGGTGTGTCAAAAATGAATACAAGGTAAAATTAATGATAATCCAAATTGGTTCAAAGGTACATGGTTAAATGGTATCATTATGGTCCATTAGAAAATTACAATGTTAACGTAGGGCGGTTAAAAATATGGTTCTGCGAATGATTTAGTTTAACATTTCGTTACTTAGTTATGTCATTCCTTAATGGTTTATTTTATATAATTTTGGCAGAAATGGAGATGGGCATTCCCTAAACTTTCCTGGGCAACAAAGGGATATATGGTTTACGATACATAATAGAGAAACATGAGATTCTATAAGTGCCGTTTAATAAATAACCAGATTTGGAAGGGATATTTCCATGATGAATAAGCATTGCAGGCAAGGTTCCTCCCTATACAGGGTGTTTCATAATTGTCCTGTCTTTAGGTCCAAATAACGACTCAAGGGGAACAGGTGGGGGGAAAATGAATATTGATTATTTGGTTTTGATGTCCACTAATTCCGAATAAAAACACTTCGCATCCCTGGGGGTGAAGGGGTAAATTTTGAAAATTTTAATTTTGTAGGGGTAGGGGTTAGACCCGATGTGTTATTTATAAAGTTGTAGAGCATCATGTAAAATGTGGGTTTAGCAAAAAACCCAGTGAAAAAATATCATCCCCTGCCCTTTACCAAGTGTGTAAAGTGAAAGGTATGGCTAGCTAATGTAGACAAAAACAGAAAAACTCATTAGAAACTTATTAGAACTTTATTACTTATTAGAAAACAGTACATTTGAAAATGTATTAGAAAACAGTATTACGAGGCGCATCCAGAAAGTAAGTTTCCCTATTTAAAAAAAACAAAAAAAACTCACACATATAGGAACATATTTATTGGCAACAAGTACAGCAATGTTTCAGCTATTTTTCAACATAGCCACCACCAGAATAGAGACACTTGTCGCATCGTGGGATCAACTTTTGTATCCCCCTGTCATAGAACTCTGCCGCCTGTGAATGGAACCAGCGTGTGACAGACGTCTTCAGCTCTTCGTCGTTGCCAAAACACTCACCGGAGGACGGGAATTTCTTGAGGTGCAAGAAAACATGAAAATCGCTGGGAGCAAGATCAGGGCTCAACAAGATCATCATTGATGAGGGATGGTCGCCCACTGCGCTCTTCATCATGGACACTTTGACGACCTTCGGAAAACTGCCTACACCAGCGACGCACCATCTGCTTACTCATGATGTTCGGCCCATAGACCTGACAGAGCTGACGATGAATTTCAATTGGTGCAATGCTTTGTGCATTCGAGAACTTTATCACCGACCGAACCTCGCAGGCGGCGGGAGAAGAAATAAGAGCTTCCATTTCGGACCATTGCTACCACGCTACTGGCACGAGGCAGGACCTGTCCGGCTGGCATATGATTGATACATTATAGATCTGTTATGCATGCGTAATTGACACAGCTATTTACGTTTACTTTAAAGGGGAAAACATCGGGAAACTTACTTTCTGGATGCGCCTCTTATTAGCTTTTCAGGGTAACGACTCATTCATTCTCATTAATTTTCCAAATGTAGGCCCTACTGTTTTCTAATAAGTATGGTTTTTGTCCATATCAGCTAGCCATACCTTTCACTTTATCCATTCGATAAAGGGGGCAGGGCATGAGATTTTTTCACCAGGTTTTTTGCTAAACCCACATTTTACATGATGCTCTACAACTTTATAAATAACACATCGGGTCTAACCCCTACCCCTACAAAATTAAAATTTTCAAAATTTACCCCTTCACCCCCAGGGATGCGAAATGTTTTTATTCGGAATTAGTGGACATCAAAACCAAATAATCAATATTCATTTTCCCCCCACCTGTTCCCCTTGAGCCGTTATTTGGACCTAAAGACGGGACACCAATGATGAAACACCCTGTATAAGACAAGCATTGATCAGGCATGACCTGGTTGACAATGGAAGCATCTGCAGTTAAATAGCAAGGTCAATATGGTTCCTAGTTGCAGAAGGGTATGGTCCCACTGCCTACCTCAGCTGTTCGAATTAATGTGAAAAATAGGAAAGAAAATTCCGCAGCCTGGATTCGAACCAGGAACCTTTGGCTCGGACCGCCAACGCGCTAACCAATTGCGCCACTGCGGCCATGAAAGCGAACCGCTATTTGCATGACCTTAGGGCTTGGTTAGAGCAGTTGCCTAGTTCGCAGGCTGGGACTATCTTTCCTAAGGCGTAAATTCTTAAAGAATAAATCATTAGATAGTCAGTGATTTTCTTTCCTATTTTTCATCATTAATTCGAACAGCTGAGGTAGGCGTACCATTAAAACGCTCACTGACTATCTAATGATTTATTCTTTAAGAATTTACACCTTAGGAAAGATAGTCCCAGCCTGCGATCTAGGTAACTGCTCTAACCAAGCCCTAAGGTCATGCAAATAGCGGTT
>JAHWFO010057280.1:7892210-7938135 GCA_023313115.1 Rhysida immarginata | reverse complement strand
AGTTTATGCACTAAACTACTACTTGTCCACATACAATTGTAACCTTTCGTACAACCTTTTAATAGGTGCTTTTTTTGTTTCTTGTTTGTTTGTTTGTTTGTTTGTTTTTTTTTGTTTTGTTTGTTTTAAAAATATTTATATATACTTATAAATATTTTTTGTCTCAAGTATATATATTTATATATACTTATTTTTTGTCTCAAGTATATATTTTTTTATATACTGAATTCTTGAATTCTGATTGGTTCCGTTGGAGGTAAACAATGAAGTATGTGCTATTCCATAACTGTGAATTCTGAATTTTCACAGTGTGTATATTACACGCATGCATTTTTATTCATTGATCAGAATTCACAATACAGTACTACTCGCTTACCGCATGTTTGTGTATTTATAAGTTAGTGGTTCACGCTGCTCAGATCTTTGTGAAAGGGGTTCGTGAGTTGAAAAAGTTTGGGAACCACTGATTTACAGGGATAGTGGTGTGCCAGGAAGATATTATGAATTATCATATTTACCCGATTATTAGATAACCTCAAATATAAAACACCCCCTCCCCCCAAATTTGCAAGTACTAGTATTTCAAGAAAAAAAATTTTTTAAGTCAAAAAATGAACTACAGTATATGTGTTTCAAACAGTATTAAAATTCTATGCAGTGAAGCCACCTGCCTACACAGATGGGATACCGACATTTTGTTACAAGACAATTCGGGACAAACACAGCTCATTCCGAAAAATTTGCGAGACTCACAGCTTTAAAATTAAAAGAATGTATCACAAATTCAATCATAAATTTATGCAGTAAAACCTTGCATATTTTAACTTAAAAAACGTGAATGTAAGGTCACTTTTTTCTTTCATTAATCTATTTAAAAAGCATCGCTGATGAGCATTACAGAAGAAATCCCAAAATCATGCATTTTTTTGTTAAAACAATGAAAAGGTCGTTTTTACAACTTCAATTATACAATCAAAAAAGCAGGTGTTATATCATTTAAACATTTTAGAATCTTACAATGTTTCGTTAATAAGACTTGTCGCAGGAACGAATTGCTTGTCGCGAATTGTCTTGTAACGAAATATCAGTATTCCATACAGAGATAAAGCAGTAATGGACGTGTGCAATGAAGCCAACCCCATTGCTTTTTGGGGTTAAATATCCGAATGTAAGACGATCCCCTCTAATTTTGGGAAAAAAAAACCCTCATAATTAGACTAGGTGATATGCCTGGCGTTGTTCGGTCTGTTTATTTGATGAAATTTTTGCAATATCTGAATTTGAATATGAATAAGAACATATGAAAAATCCTTAGAGTTAATAAAGTAAATATTCACTTTGGAAAAAAAGAATTTGGAAATGCTTGCATTGGAATTTCGTGTCCGATTGGGCTTGCCTAGGAAAATTCGACATTGCATCCTTATCATTTTAGAATATCAATAAAGGCTATGAGTATTGAATTATTTTGGTCTATATTAAAAAATACTTCATAGATGGATTGAGAGTGTTCAGGAACTCGATTTACAGCTCCTCAACATCCCTCATCAACATGTAACCGTTTCAGTAGAGTTGTATTCAGTCACAGAGCGTGGAATCATGTCCTGAATTTGGTTGTTCATATTGACAGTATCAGTTTTAGCAGCAAGAATTGCCCTCTCACATTGTCTTCTCAATATCCCTTTCAGATATTTATAATTTTCTAAAATGTTTAGATGAACATTATCTATAACTTCTCTAATGGGAAGTTACTACATTACAAAAACTATATGAAAGCTCCAGTTATTAGCTCATTAGGGAAAGTACCTTCACTTTTTCAGTAAAAGCTTGAACACCTGCATGCCCTAGAAGTTGTATTCTCTTATTTGTTTTAGAAAAATTTCTTACATCTTCCAAAGATTTTAATAAAAAAGATCTTGATTTTATTTATTTATTTATTTATTTATTTATTTATTTATTTATTTACTAGCAGAGGACCCGGCATTGCCCGGGATAATTACACTTGTAGGTAAACAGAACAATCTCAAGAAGTTAAATTATAACTCCAAATTGGTTAAATCTAAATAACTCAATACAACATCCATTCTAAGGGACTAAGAAAAATCCGAAAAACAAGAATTCTAGGTGATATACCAGGACTTTTAACTTCTTTTTGGCTTGCCTCAGATTAAAATGATATCCATCTTCACCACTGGGGAACATCACTGGATACTTTAGACCCAAGTTTTTATTGCCCTTGACGTAGAAGCTCTTATACCCTCTTGCTCTATTCGAAACTCCCGTTGTTCAGATGTTCCCAATGCCCGTATAGCTTTTTCTGTTTTAGCTGCAGAGTTTCTCTGACCAATACTCGTTCTTTCTCTTTCATTTTCAGACACCTAAATTTTTGCCAGTCGTCTGGACGTTTGATAGGGAGCTCAAGGGAGATGCGTGTGACACCTTTGCCTCCTCAATAGATGCTGCCTTATTTATGTCCTGTCACTGCATCATCATTTTATGCTCATTATTAATAATTCTTGGAAACGAACGTTCAATCATCACATTATCAATATCTCAGTTTCCAAAATATTCACATTCATGCAGAATATAGTCAAAATGTATTTTTATGGAATGTTTGGATCTGCTGTGCTACCAAATAAGCTAGGTGATAACCCCGCCGTGGCTCGGACTTTTTTTTTATTATTAAATTTTGCAATATCTTAAAAATAAACATGAAAACGCTTAGAATTAATATAGTAAAAATTCATAGTGAAAATTCAAAAAAAAAATTTTTTTTAAATGTTCACAATGGATGGACCTCTCCAAGTATGCCGCAGCTAGCCTAAATAATTTCCTAGTTACATAATGTTACTTTAGATGTACACTTCATGTTGTTGCAATTCCCACTCTGCTCTCGATGTCTTGAAGCAAAACTTGGCCATTCATCACTTTGTGTAGTTTAGCATTCGTCGATTCTTCTATTGACATGCTTACCATTTGCTCAGTACAGCACCGAGCTAAAGGACTGCTTTCTATGTTGCCTTTCCACTCTTTCTTAAATGTCTACTCACTCTCCATTATCTCCAGTTACTGATCATTTTTAAAGATTTTCAAGAAATTGTTAAGTATTAGAACTCTCAATTCTAAGAATAGCCTGAATAACAGGGATTCTATGCATTGTTACAAATTGAACCTTATTTAAATAGCACAAACTTTGCCTTACATTGTTGGTCTTGAGATATATATTGTTGATCCCTGCATAATGTTGTGAGTTGCGTGTTGATACCTATTGTTGCACAAACTTTTCCTTGCATTGTTGTTCATGAGATATTTATTTTTGGTCCGTGTAGTGTTTGTGAATTGCCTGTTGATCCCATTCTTGATAACTATACTTACTTACTTTTCAAACCCGCTTATCCGTTAGGGTCGTGGGGGCAGCAGCCCTATGGAGGATCTCCAGCGATCGCGATCTTCCGCCATCAGGTGCATGTCCTCCCTGGTAATATCCAAGCGACTTGAACCCAGATTCTCCATGTAGTCTAGCCACCTGGTTCTAGGCCGACCTCTTGGTCTCTTACCCACCGGCTTGGAAAATAACAACTGCCTAGGAAGACTAGTTTGTGGCATCCGTATCACGTGGCCATACCAGCGCAACTGAGATCTCTCAATGCGGAGAAGTAGCGGCTCAACACCTAAAGATTCCCTTATTGTGCTGCTGTACACTATCTAGTAGGGTAACACCTGCCACACCTCTCAGAAATCTCATTCCGGCCGCTTGTACCCACGATCGCACTCTTTCGGTCATTACCCAAGCCTCATGACCATAGGTGAGAATGGGGACAAAGATAGATTTGAAGACGGAGAGCTTGGCTTTGTTACCCAGCTCGCGTTTTGTTACCACGGATCGCCATAGTTCACGTCTGACACAGCTTGCTGCACCGATCCGAGCATCCAATTCTTTCTCCTGCCGTCCATCACTCGTGAATGCAATCCCGAGATACTTGAATTTCTCCACCTGTCTCAATGAGGCTCCCCTAACATGGAGAGCGCACTGAGCAGGCCGTCTTGAAAGGACCAGAACCTTGGTTTTAGCCACACTGATCTTCATCCCAGCTTCTTCACATTTGGCTGCACCGGTCTAGTGCATGCTGAAGGTTCGTGCGAGAAGACCCAAGGAGGACAAGGTCGTCAGCAAAGAGCAACCTCTCCACCAGGCAGTCGCCCACACCACACAAACATGCTCATCGCCTCGGCTGCTCCTGTCTATCCAGTCCATAAAGATAATGAACAAGAGGGGCGACAGTACGCACCCTTGGCGGAGTCCAACAGCCACGGTGAACGGTCTTGACTTAATGCCATTTATCCGGACACACATCTCAGAGCTTTCGTACAGAGACATGATAGCAACCAGTAATTGCCCATCCACTCCATACTCTTGCAACACTTGCCAGAGCTTCTCCCGAGGAACTCTGTCATATGCTTTTTCAAGGTCCACAAAGCAAGCGTAGACCTCTTTTGCATACTCCCAGGATTTCTCAAAGATTTGCCTTAGAGCAAAGATGTGATCCGTCATGCTTCGGCCAGGTCGGAAACCACACTGCTCCCCCGACAGTTTGGAGTCTACTATTTCCCGACTTCTCTTCTCCAGACACTTAGCGTACACTTTCCCAGGAATGCTGAGCAAAGAGATGCCTCGATAGTTGCTGCAATCTCTCTGATCTCCCTTTTTGAAGATAGGGATTACAATTCCTGTCTGCCATTGCTTAGGGGCCTGTCCAGATATCCAAGCAACCTGACACACTCGAGTCAGCCACAGGATACCATCCTGATTTAAGGCCTCTAACATCTCGGACCGGATTTCATCATCACCTGCAGCTTTGCCAGTCTTCAGGGACTTAATTGCCCATCTGACTTCTGTTTCAGTGATACTACCGTGACTATTCTCCGCTCCAAGGTGCACCTCGTATGCCTCAGTTGTTGTTGTCACCGGATTAAGAAGAGATGCAAAGTATTCCTTCCACCTATGCAATACGCTCTCCTCCGTTTTCAGAAGCCTCCCATCTGAACTCTTAATAGTTTGTGATGAAAGAGACTTCTTTCCACGGAGGCGGCGCACGGTCTGCCAGAACACCTTGTTTGCCGCACCATAGTCTGCCTCCAATTTCTCCCCGAACTTCTCCCAAGCCTTGGCTTCAGCTGTTGATACTGTCTTTGCTGCTGCTTTTCGCGCCTCAGTGCATAACTGTCTTGATAACTATTGTTGCACAAAATATGCGTTGCATTGTTGGTCATGAGATATTTCTCATTAATATGCCCTGCCATCATTATGAATATCGATTTATTATCGATAATTATTATTTTTACGAAATCTGAGGTAAACAGTGACCTTCCTCATGCTTTGAAGGTCAAGTATGCAAAATTTCATCTACATCCGAATAAAACTGCAGATTTGTATAAGAAACAAACCCACCCACAAACTTACAAACATTCTTCTTTATATATATAGATTTTTATATTTATTTATTTATTTATTACTTTTTATAACTATCTCCCTTAAAACATGAATCATTAAGTCAAGCATCATAGCTAACAAAGGAGACAAAATTACCTTATCTTGTTTTAGTCGAAGCAACAATGTAACCTTCAGAGTTTCCATCTTGGATTTTAGCAATCAGTATTTTTTCGTTTGTTCAGAACAGTTAAGCTTACATTGTTGAGTTTCCTTGGCCCCATCTCTTGAGTAAACAAACATAAACCAAGTCCATTTCATATATATAGATATATTATTTTTACGCCCCCCCCCCCCCCCCGGGGGCAAACGGGGCGCTCGCCACGTGTAATCCTTACTCTGAATCTAACGAACATATGGTGCAAATATGAGCTCAGTCGGATAAGTGGTTCAAAAGTTTTTAGAACATTTACATCCCTACATTGGATTTTATATATATGTATATAAAGATAATTGTGGTAAATGTATGAAAAATAAGGTATGAACAATTAGGTTTATGTAGCTGGTGAACATTATTCAATGGAATTCTTATTTTTAAATAAGTGTGTAGAAGTTTGATATAATTATTGATTATAAAAAATATTTAATAAAATAAAATTTTTATTGCAGTTAAGACTAGATAAAAATAATTAAATACAAAAAAAGACATTTTTCTCTTATGTAATTTAGATTATTGCATTTCATTGCATTTAATAGATTTTTTGGCCAGTTCTGCAGTCCATTCTACATGCAATTCGAATGTGCTCTCTTGATTCTGATTCATTTCGCTATCCATTGCAAGGATTAACAGAATTGTGTGAAATAAGATGTGGCCCAACAGGAAATGTGCGACCCATATGCAACTTAGTATGTATAATTACGTTATTATGTTTTAATAGCGTTAATTCCTCTGAAATTTAGTATTATTGAGCATATCCGGAGCTCTAATATTTCTTTTGTATTGTAATTTGATTATTAAAATACACTTCAGTATTATTGAATAAAACAGTATTATTATTTTGTTTATTAAAATAGATGGTGAGCCAGAACCAGTGGCTACCAGAACCAGTCTCACAGGCTATTGGAAGAGAAATTATGAAGCTTTCTTTTTTGGGACCATTTTTCAGTCTATCAGTATTTGCAGAGGATGATGTAAGATTTTTTCCAAAGCTTAAGTTACTGTTTTAAGACATTTATTGTTTGTATTTAGCAAATTAGAAAATTTTTAAATCTTGTTCTAACTCTCCAAATTATAAGGTACCACACCCCAAGCTGAACCTGGGTCTTTGTTAATAACCAAAAAGTGAAAACCTCTAATCCATAAGGAGGAAAAAGGAAATACCAGATACATATTTTGGGTATCAAGTACCCATCTTCAGTGGTGAAATACAAAAGAAAAGAAAATGAAACATTAAAGCTAGGGGGGAGGGGCAATTATTAAGAGTAACTCACATTGATTAAGTGAAAGGGATGTTATACACTGTAAAAACAAAATAAAGAATAAATCAAAAGGCTCACGGACAAAAGTTAAAAATAAATCTGAAGTGTGTGCGAATTTTGAAGAATAAAATAAATCTGAAGTGAAAATGTTTAACGAATTTTTTTAACTTGAAAATTACAAATCAAAAATTAATAAATAAATAAAAATAGAATTTGGGAAATAAATTCGATTTGAATGTGCCAATGAAACAAGAGGGAGCCCAAGAGGAAACATCTTGCATGTGTAAAATATCCCTTTTGCTTTCTTCTATTATTATTATTATTATTGTGTAGTGGTTTAGATAATCATTGTACATGCCAATGATAACTTTGGTACTGATTCCTCAAGAGAATATTGCGCCAACATCCAAGGAAAAATATAAGGACAAACGCGAACATCCATGCCCTCAGTAGGATTTGAACTTGCGACTCTCTGATTCCGAGAGCGACAAGACCTGCACTCTGGAGTTCTCGGCCTTAAAGCTGGCCACCCCTTTTGCTTAACCAATGAAAGATATTCTTAACAATCCCCCCCTCCCTCTCTTTACTTAATATATTCTGTAGCTTTAAGATTTTATTTTCTGTTTTGTCTTTCACCACAGAAGATCAGTATCTGTTACCTGAAATACATATTTGGTATTTCCTTTTTCCTCCTTGTAGATTAGAGATTTTCACTTTTTGGTTGTACCATTCCATAGTAATTACTTGTTTTTTGTTTGTTAATAACTTTAACAATAATGAAGGTATTGTAGCTTTTAACAATATCTTTGTTTTGGCTTGGAGTGGAACACCCTATATTGCCTGTATGCATTAAGATCCAATCGTATATAGGATAAGAAATGTAGTGTGAATTGAACTTGATTAAATGAAACGTGATCATCATCACATTCCCATAACCTGATCAAATCCTTACAGATGTTCATAGCCTATCAACCTCCAGAATCCAGTGTGCTTGCCAGGGCTTTTCACAATGGGGGAAAAATGCCGCTTCACTAAATATTTTAGAGTTATACGAATTAATTGCACCCTCATACCATGGATAATTTATGTAGAAGGAACTACAGGGTGTATCAAAATCCCTGTCACAAACTTCTGGTGGTGATTCCCCATAGCGAGATGAAAACAAAAGTTCATATAAACATGGTTTGGATAAAGAACTGTTTGAGATTTCCGCAATTAAAAATTGAAGTTTCAGCAGCTGGTTTTTCTACTCTGTGGATGGCAGGTGACATGCAGAGAAGCTACAACAAATTCTTGAAATAGTATCCCATTTATTGGTTATTAACAGGTGAGCCTACATAACTATTCAGATATACTTAAACAATGCTTTCAGCACCGCAAGAGACAGCCCAGGGACCCTCGAATGTTTTGTTGCCCGTTGCATCCCATGGTCGTCGTTTTGAACATTTGTTGTAGCTTCTCCGCTTGTCACCTGTCATCCACAGAGTACAAAACTAGCTGCTGAAGCTTCACTTTTAATTGCGGAAATCTCATAAACAGTTCGTTATCCGAATCATGTTTATATGAAGTTTAGTTTTCATCTCGCTGTGGGGAATCACCATCAGAAGTTTGTGACAGGGGTTTAGATACACCCTGTATATTTCTTCAAGAACATCGGTTATGAACTGAAACAAGTAAGAGACAAAGTTATTTTTGATAATCAGAAAAGATTGGGTCTCCAATAAAGTGTCTAGTGCTAAAAGCTCAACTATCGCCATCTGGAGGTAAAAATTGTAACCGTGATCATGATTAGCATTTTGCAGAGTAAACATATGGATTTGTTGATAAAGCTTGTACATATGTAAAATAATCACGATCAAGAATTGTAGTGTAAACATGGTACTGTATTAGGATGCTTTCTTCTATTTCTTCCCAACTGTTTGTTAAATTTCAACTTTATAATTTACTTCCAACTTGCATTTTAAAACCAGACATATAAGGAGCTTCTATAGAACATTTTTTTTATTTTAAGTAGTTTTTGAAACTCTTTTCATTGATTATAACTTTTTTTTAGATTATTTATCTAATTGATTCTAAAAAAAAATATTTTTGACAAATTTAGCCAAGGGTTGTTGAAAAGTTTTTCTCAGGAAACACTTTAACTGCCGATAATTTAAGGCTTGTTAATCAGTCTCTACAACATTCATTAGAGTATGTTAGGGTGAGTTGATGTTAACATTAATTGAAATTTGATTTATATTAATAAAAAAGTTTGGACATAACTTTGAATGGCAAACTTTTTTTTTTTTTTTTCTTTATTAGGGGGAATTGTTTAAAATATTTCATTCAGTTTTAGTAAATGCAGATAGTAGAGATGCTGCAATGAACTTCTTAACGACTACTCTTCGAGCAAATGAAAAGAGAGCACAAATGCAGGTTAATATTTTTGAATAAATTAATATAGAGCACCTCGCCCTTGTATGTTTTTTTTTTTTTTTCTAATTTTATTTCTTTACTTTTGCAGACGGATGAAAAGATGGTTGCTCATGATGGATTCATGTTGAATTTATTAACTGTTTTACAGCAGTTATCTGTAAAAATCAAGTTAGATCGAGTTGATCCATATTATCCTTTTCATCCAAATAGCCGGCTTGATATCAAGAATGAGAGCCGGCTTAAGTGCACGACACAAGAAGCTTTAGATTGGGTAGACGAATTAAGTGAGTATTTGTTGCATTATACATGTATACAGCAGTGGTCGCCAACCATTAGGACCTCACAGCCCACTAAACCTGCTATTGTGGATTCTGAGGATCACTGTACTGGCTTTCGTAACAGTGTTGCCGACTCAAAAAGTTCACCGTCCCACAGGAATAAGGAAATCCTGTTTTGAGGAAACGAACACACAAGCGTATAGTGAAGGAATATAATAAATATGAAAATTGTGAATAATATTCAAATTATTCCAAGAACTCCCATAATTTTCTCATGGAGCATCAATGGTCTCCAGACCTTTGGTTGGCGACTGCTAATACAGGGTTCATTCTAGACTTAAAAAAGGCCACTTAATTTTCAAAAAAAGGCATTATGTTTTCAAAAAAGATATTTTTCTATAAAAAATGCATAGTTCTTTGTGAAGTTCCTTAACTCTTTATAAGAGCTTTAGATTTTTCTTTGCGAGTGCATTTTCTGGTATCAGGGCAAGTGATCAGGATCTAGGGCAGCAGGGCAGGAAATTTTTCAGCAAAGGACAAACAGGGTGGCTCGTCCTGTAAACCCTGTTTAAAATGAACCCTGTATTGTATGGTACTTAAGCTAATATTTTTCCTAATCCATAAGCCAAAAGAAAATAATAATTTTCATTTAAAATTAACTACTGATAAGAACTTCCAATAAACACTAAATTATGAAAGAAATTTAGTTAGAAATAACACTGTTCAGTGGTCTCCCCAGAAAATTTTATCAACTGGGTGGAAAGATAAAATAGTTGGGCGGACAAAAATTAAAAGCAAATAAAATATGCAGTGGTGTGCAGTTTATTCGTGCATTCAGCCGGGTGATCACCAGAATCTGCCGGGTGGTGTGCCCGTTCAAAAGGGCCTGGGGAGAACCCTTCTGTTGGAACTAAAATGAGATTTTTTAAAAGAATAAATGACACACAAGATTGGTTTTAATTAATTTCTCGTATTTAATCTAAATAAACATCATATATTTTCAGCAACATGCAACTTACTAGAGAACCATACGAACCTCTACCTCAGAGCATCAAACCAAATTGAAGTATTTTACTCATCTAAAGCTACTATTGATGCTTGCAAAATAAGAAATCGCGAAATTCAAAATAAACAGTGAAAATGAAAAAAATTGATCACACACATAGCCATAGACTTTGTATGGAGTCTCGGTATGGCAAATGGAAAATATCTAGCAAATAAATTTTTTTTTTTAAATATATCTTGTTATTTTATTTTTAAAAAATTGTCTCAAAAAGTGAAAATTAGCTCTCATCTCCAATAGTTCAGCAAATTTGAAAATTAGAATTCCTCATTTTGAACTACATGCTGAAAATTTTTCGTTTATTTTATCTTGTTTTTAAGAGAGCAGCTTTGATTCTCTGATCAAATTTTTTCATGATTGTAGAATAGGATTTGGATATAATGAAAGGCGATTCCTATATCCACGATGGGAATTCACATCTCAGCAGATCACTGCTTGTTAAATAAATTAATAAACTTTCATTATTTGGTTCAAAAGTATCATTTTATTAACATTATTATACCCTGTTCAACGAAATTTGACTGGGTGCATTCAATTGAAGTTGGACATTTTTTCTTTGCAGCAATGTCTAACAATCAGAATTGGAAATTTAATTGGACATACCCAGTCAACTTTTGTTGAACAGAGTATAACTTTCTAATTGGGTGAATCGTGATTACATTATTATTAGCAGTTGAGTTCTGAAGCACTTTTTTGTGTTTTTTTGATAGCAACATCACTTTCCCATAAAATCATGGAAGTTTGTTATTTGCATACGAGATAACTTTAAATAAACCTCTGGAGCCGTCTCTCCTGTTTCTTCATGATATACGAGATGTTTATTAATTTTATAGATTATTAATGAAAAAAGAAAGTTTTATAGATTTTATAGAATTTTATTTTTTGAATTGTTTCCTTTCTTCTTTAATTACTTTTACATGCCAATTTTGTTATTTTATAATATTTAAATTTTATTTAGATAAAAATCCAGGTCATGTTTGGCAAGAACCAAAATTTCAAACTGAATGTTACTTTCTTACTCTCCACTGTCACCATCTTGCATTTGCTCCGATTTGTCGTAAATATCACAGACGTCTTCGAGTGATACGAGATTTACAACGAATGGTGGAAGAATTACAAAATAGTGAAAGTCAGTGGAAGGATTTACCAACAGCAGCAAGAAACCGAGAACTTGTTAAAAAGTGGAAAATGCGTACAAAAGTAAATTAACATTTGTTATGAGCCAAATTCGTTGTTCACTTTTTTCGCTCAATTAATTTTTGAAAAACCTTAATTTAGAAACTTAGTAAAAGTAAAGCTTGTGCAGATGCCGCCCTTCTTGATGAGACTTTATTGAGGAGATGTCTGCAGTTTTATAGTTCTTCAGTTTCCATTCTCATAAAATTGGTCACTGCTGATATGGAAAAGTAAGTAATTTATAAGTAAAATATTAAAGATAATTAGTTTTAGTTATAGTTTCATCTATATATAAGGTCATCTCAAGTTCTTCCTGAAACAGAGTTCTCAGGTTTGTCATATTAAAATTTCGAGCAGTTTCTCTAGCTGTGCAGTTTTGTTAGAAACTGTATGTAAATGTTACACCGTAGACAACTTCATCTTGAGACACGTGTGCCAGTACATAGCAATTCAACCAGTCTCAGATCTCTACTGGCTAGTCTCACACTTATTTCAATCAATTTCAAATGAGTAGAAATTGCTATATGAGAGCCCTCATATTTCAAATTTCTACTCATATGAGGGCTTCTTGAAAGGTAATACAGTGTAGTTGTGATTATCTGGCCTTGGATTGTTCCCCATTCTGGATTCTGACATGCAGAATTCCAGCCAGGAATCCCATTCAAGACTTGACCAGGAGTTGTTGATTTAATTATTTTGGTTCATTGGACTAATCTATGCTCTAAACAGAATGCTATGATTGGCCCAGAAATCACAAATTTCTAGATGGCTGATAACAACATCTATAGATGTGGATAGAGATTATTTTTTTCCCAAAAGAAGATGGATATGGCAACCAAAATGCTTGCCACTCACAGCATGAAAATATTAAAGCAGCCAGAAATTCACATAAGTAAAAAGAAAATCAAAATACAGTAGGACTATATCAATAATTCAGCTATCTATTGCTAATCACAGTGGAGAAAATGAAAACTTTAACAATTTTGAAAATTACAGAAATGAAGAAATTTGAAGTTCAGATTTGGAATCAGCACAATTAAATTAGTCTAGAACACCTAGATTTGTCAAAGTAGCTGACAAAAAGTATTTTGCTGACTTTGTTGACCAGTGTTATCTGTAATACTTACTGTAATAATTTTGGAACTTAAGCTAAAATGTCAGGATCCCTTTCATTTGAGAGATAGAGAGAGAGAGAGAGTGTATGTGGTGTTGTATAATTATATCCAGCAATAGGTGTTGAAAATGGGGCTCTGTAAATATGTATTCAAGAAAGTAAATACCTATCCTAAAGCTTTTGTCCAAATAAATAGTCTACAAAAAAATGAAAATTATAAACATTATCTTTGATCTTATGATAGTTTATTACTCAGAAACACATCTTCATTACTGTATTAATTTTCTGATTCTTATATTCTATGAAGTAACTGGCTTAAAGTAATAAAGTTTAATAAACATGTTCATTAAATATAATTAAAAACATTAACACCAAACAAATCCATGAGGAGTTAGTGGCCATTTATGGTGATAGAGATAGAGAACTTCCTCAACAGCCAAAGGGAGGACTTCTATAAAAGTGGCATCCAACAAGTCGTTCATCGTTGGGAAAAGGGTGTGGATGTGCCTGATTTAATAATTTCATTAGACATATAATGTTTAAAAGAAATAAGAGGGTTGGGGCAAAAGTCATGGCAACTATTTTTTTCTTGAAGATACCAGTCCGGTTGGAAAATTTGACATATACAGACAAAAGGACAAGGTGTTAACTACATGTGTGGACAATGAATAGCACTGAAATATCGTAACACACTAATTTACTACGGTAGTATACAGGGCAATATGGCCTTCACGTTGCTCATCACTGGTTGACACACGTCCTTGCTGAAACTTTCCTACCCACCGTGCTACTGTACAGTATGGTAGGGCATTATTCCCAAGGGCTTCCACTAATTCACTGTGACATTCCATCACATTTCTCCCTCAGAGAAAGACTATTTTGATGTAAGCGCACTGCTCAACACGGGTTACTTCCATCTCGCATGACACTCACCAACTGACTGATTTCACAGCCCTCGCTGCGCTACTACCAGCTATCACAGAGCCATCTGTTGTTCTGCATACACACTATGCCTGCAGAACTTTCACACGACACATATACATTTGTGATCCGTTCACATATCTACAAGAAAAAAAATAGTTGCCATGACTTATGCCCCAACCCTCGTATAATAATGCTTTCAAAATTATCAGGCATTTAATTTCAAATTTTTCTGCATTTAAGAATTGTGTAACACAAATAAATTTGTTTTCTTAGAAAGAGCTAGACATGTTGTCTGCCTTATTGCTCCTTCGGTATATTCATCTTGAATGTGTTTCATGTAATCTTGATATTCTTGTTTCCTTTAGTATATTACTTCCACTTCCAACCACAGCTCCAATGGTTTTTGCTGCATACCCAGATTGGTATATCGAAGACGTTGCTGATTTTCTCCTGTTTGTTTTGCAGTAAGAATGTTTTGCAATGCCAGTTTTATTTAATAATTAATAAATTTAATATTTTATGAGAATTATGCATAATTAACTAAAGTAAAACTAAGTAGTTAATTGGAATTGTTACTTTTTTTTGTAAGTTAAAAAAAAAAATAGACACACACTTTCACCTTAAAAAATGCCTAAAATATACCACATTTCATTATGTAGTACATGTATTTTCTTTCTAAAATTTAATATTAAACATGCTACCACACTTTTACCTTCTTTTAAAAAAATTATATTTTTTATTTTTTACTGCATTTTTTAAGGTGAAAGTGTGTGCTTTAAAAGTTTTTATTTTATATTTTTTATTTTATACTTTTTAGTCTTTATTTAAAAAAAAAGTTTTTATATGATAACTATAAAACCAAATTAAGAGGAAGAAAAAGTTTTTTTCAAACCATACTTTCATTATGTTTTATAATATCTCTTGTAGTAAAGAGTTCAAACAAAAATTGTTGCTCAGACTACTGTGATGGTCAGGTAACTTTTTAGTGCCGTTGCCGGTCTTTTTTGTCGGCTGCAAATGCGATCGTATCATGTACTTCAAGCCGGCGACAAAAATTTGTAATATTAATTGTTTGGTCTAACAATTAAGGAATTCATATAACAACCGTCCCTCCGCAAATCGGCAACTGAAATGAATTCGTGTCCTAGAACGCGTTCTAGTGAACTGATTTGAAAATTTTTTCCTTTAACATGTATTGTCATCGGTCCTGTATCAAATTTAACATGTATTGTCATCGGTCCTGTATGAAATTTCAGCTCTCTAGCTTGTCAGGAAGTTGGTTTATAATATTGATTGCAAGATTTGGCCCAATCAAACAGTTTTCAAGCTAAATAAAAGTGTGTTAAAATAGAGACATTCAAAAGCTATGATACGATTGTTCACATACAGCTAGACAAATCACTGTGGGAATCTGATCAGATAGTTTATTTACATGAATATTTTACAATAGCTGCACTCAAAGTGAAGCTAATCACTGGTTTTAACATTTTTACCATTTTTGGTTTTCACATCTGCTCTAAAACCAACAATCGAAGCAAAACCCAAACCGTGGTTTACACATGCACTCAGCAATCCAGCCTCATTCTAATATTCTGGTAGTGTTTTTCTGCACTTACAGTTGCTATTACTCTAACGGCCATATTCACCACCTCGGGTTAATCTGAGAGTTAGAGTTAAGGCGAGAGATGGTATTTTAACGTTTCTCTATTGGATAACGAGAGTCACGTGCTAAGGTTTAACTCTAGGTTGCCCAACTCGCACTTTAATCCTAGGTGGTGAATACGGCCGTAAGTGTCTTAATGACTGTAAGCAGAGTAGTGATCTGTTAAGCTGCTTTAAATACAAAAATTAGAGAAACTTTTTTTTTTTTTTTAATATATTTTTACTTCATTTTACAGAAATATTAATTTCCATAATATCTTTTAAAAACAGGTTTGCTCCTCAAGTATTGGAAGATACTTGTACTCCTGATATCTTGACATTCTTATTATTATTTCTCTGCAATCCTCATTACATAAGCAATCCCTATCTTGTTGCCAAATTAATTGAGGTGATGTTCGTAGCAAATCCCGCTATCCAGCCTCGAAGTGAATTGCTCTACCAGAGCATCTTGACGCATTCTCTAGCAGAGAGCAATCTAGCATCCAGTTTAATGAAATTTTACACAGGTTACAAAAAAAATCATTATGTCAATAAATTAGCTTAAATCATCAAAACTTATACTTAGTGGAAAGAGTTCGATCTTTATTATATATCCTTATATTTTTCTATTAGATGTTGAAACAACCGGAGCTTCAAGTGAATTTTATGATAAATTTACAATTCGATATCATATTAGCATTATTTTTAAGAGTTTATGGGAGAGCCCTGTACACAAAAAAGCCATAATAAAAGAGTCTAAGTAAGAAAAAAGTAAATCTTTGATCATTTATTATTATTATGAGCAAGGTAATTTGTAAAAAAAATTAAGAGTAATTGTTTTTCAGTTCAGGTAAACAGTTTGTTCGATTTGTTAACATGTTAATGAATGATACAACATTCCTTCTTGATGAGAGTTTAGAATCACTCAAACGTATCCATGAAGTACAGGAAGCCATGGAAAACAAGAATACGTGGAATCAGCAGACGAGGGTAACCCATAAATCTTTAGCCTGTACATCAGCGTACGAGGGCCTAATCTTATTTTTCGGGTGCCCTAATTTACACATAAGTAAAAATGAATTCTTGTTGTTAATTTCAGGAACAGCAACAGGTGAGACAAAGGCAGCTAACAACAGACGAAAGACAGTGCCGTTCTTACTTGACTTTGGCAAGAGAGACTGTTGATATGTTCCACTACCTCACAAAAGAAATTAAGGAACCCTTTCTGAGACCTGAATTAGCTGATCGACTGGCAGCAATGCTTAATTTCAATCTCCAACAGCTTTGTGGTCCAAAATGTAAAAATCTAAAAGTAAAAAATCCTGATAAATATGGTTGGGAACCAAAAAAACTTCTTGATCAGTTGACTGACATATATCTTCATCTGGACTCTGAAGCGTTCGCACAAGCAGTGGCAGCTGACGAGGTTCAAGTCACAATTTGTTTGCCTGTTCTAGTAATAAAGCAGAAGTGTTGTTATCCAGGCTCAAGTGTTGTAATAGAGTCCAGGTTATTCAGAATGTTCTTTATTGTTATACATTTACATCATTTTATTTATGAAAAATTGTATAGCATATTTTAAAGACATGTTGTATTTCATGAATTGAAGCAAGGTCTTGTAAATGATTATTTACTGATTAATGTGTTTGTTTATCACCCAGAATGATCCCTATCACAATTATTCTGCATAACCAAGATTCTACTAAACTTGATACATAAATTTTTTGTGCATGTTAAGTTTTAAATCAAAAATTTGGAAGGAAGACTAAATAGATTTTACTTTTTCTAAGTATTTGCATTTTAAATATGAAAATTGTGTATTCCTATAGAGATCATATAAGAAGGAATTGTTTGAAGATGCAGTTGTGAGAATGAGCAAAGCATTGATTAAGACAGTTCTACATATATCTCATTTTCGGAATTTTGCCAAACGAGTTGAAGAAATAGTAATACAGAATTTGAAAAAAGAAGTTGACTATAGTGATGCTCCAGATGAATTTAGAGGTACAGTGCTATTTCATTGAATTATGATATAAGAGATTTCTTAATGATGTCAGGTTTTTTCCTATTGATTCCAAAAGACATTTGCGCTGTTTCTGTTGCGAGAACTATTATTAATATCCACAGTTCTTGGATATATAATGAACATGATCAATATTTGCTGTATGTACTTTTTTTTTTTTTTTTTAATAATTATACTTATTCTGAATCAGCAAATGGTGACACTAGCCATTACTGTAAATTATTAATCACTGGGAAAATATCTTCCTCGGGTATAGCGAGGGCATCCTTTGGTTCCTGAGGTTCTTTTTCAGGTATAGCTAGTTCTCACCTACCCGCCTTCATCCAAAGCGCTATGACTTCAAGTCATACACACACAGCACAATGGGTATTTAGTGATCTAAACTAAGGCGATAATTTTTATTTATTTATTTTATAAGTAAAGTACACAGCATCCACCCATTAAGGAAATTAAGGAAATAAATACCCATATTGCTATTGTGTATTCTGTGCTCTCTTTGGAACAGTGCCAAATAAAATACCGTAATTTCATGCAGAAAAGCCGTGATTTATTATTTTTTTCATTGTAAAATGATTCTGTAGTTTATCCGAGGTGCAGTTTATCAGAGAACATTGGAGCAAGCCTTTATTTAGATTTGTTCAAGATGGCTCTTTGCCCTCACCATCTACTTTATCTGCCTTTTATTAATTATATTTACTCTTTCATCTATCTTACCCTTCTTCTTAAGGTCACCACACATAGTGAGCGACTTTTGTCCCATGACTTTTTTTTTTTTTTTTAAACAAAAGAAGGGGGGAGGGTTAACAACGAGGGGTTGAATACAATGGAAAGTATTCCAGGAAATGTTGCCACTATCATGCAGGTATTCAACCCATTCACTGTGTTTACATGCTCAGTTTCGATCCGGATCGAGTCGACCTATTTGGAGTCAATGCTGCAGAAAGTGGCATGTAAACGCTTCGATTTGGATAGAGTTCAATCCAGTCGAACGAGTAGTTTGAACCCCAGGAAGGATGCCTCAGGGAAGTAGGTTAATCCACTGATGTGCATGTAAACACCCCGATCCGGATAGAGTCCAGATTTGCTGTTTGTTTGAAAAAAATATAGAAAATTTTAGCTAGAACAATTAAACTAAAAACTTGATCTAGTTAACATCAAGTAACCTTATAATTATTTATATATAGAAAATTTTAATTGAAGACCAAATTTAAAGGAAAATCAATAATTACAATTTATTGGTTGTCAATTACATTTCTAGACGATAATAATGAGAAAATTAAAAAAAAAAAATTGCAGTTCAACTTTACTCAGGGCATCTTCAAATTTAAAATAAAAACTTCATTATATGGACTTGCCATTATAAATTTGGTGTTATGTAGAGTGCCATTATAAAGGAGCATCATTGTATTTGAAATTAATTGAAAAAGGAGCAAAATTAATTGAAAAAAACTTTCATTGGACAGAGTATAGTAAATTGTATTCAGCAAATTTTTGCATATTTTGATGTAAAATCTGCTTGTTGAGCAGAACATCAAACTAAGTTGGCAACACTGATATAAACCGACTGATGAAAGGAAACGGTGGCAGAGCACATGGGTTTGAGAATAAACCTTAATGTGTGTGTGTCCAGGTGCATCATACCCACAGATACCTTCACCTCTGACCATCACCGGAAACGTCTGCTGCGATACACTATTCCATTGTTATAGAGGTGTCGCTGTAACCAATATTTTTTTGTCGTCATTTAGATAGGAAACCAAAGTTAAGAGAAAATTCTGGTCATTATATACGGTTGGTCACTATAACCAATGTTGTTATAAACTGTTTCAACTATATGTAAGCAGCTGTTATGAAGTGAAGTTAGTTTTAGGTAGGTTTCAAGTACTTTTTCAGAAATAAATTAGGAGATCTTACAACTTGAAGCATTTTCTGAGCATTTAAATGTTTTTCTGAGAATGAAATTTTGAAGAAATCCTAACTGAATCCATTTATTTAGAATAAATTTCTTTCAACATAAAATTTAAAATCACACTAAAATTAAAACATTGATTGTAAATTACAGATCCACTGATGGATACTTTAATGGATGATCCAGTTATACTACCAAGTGGAACGGTAATGGATCGAGCCATCATCGTGAGACATTTGCTCAATTCCAGTACAGATCCATTCACTCGACAAACACTAACTATTGACATGTTACAACCAGGTAATATTCTTTAAAAATTAAATTTAAAAAAAATTGTAAAAAGGGGAAAACGTCTCATTCTTTCTTCTTCTTTTACTAGCAAATGAATTAAAGGAAAGGATTCGCAAATGGAAAGAAAGCAAAAAGAAACACGAAACATCAGGTTAATGTAATGATCAAATGGACTACATTACTCATAACATTCCCAAGCTGTTTTCAAGTTATTTACAGTGTTGTAATTGATGGATTGCCCTCGAAGAATCATAAGCATTTAGTTTTTAATTGCTGTTGCTTTTAAAAAAATGTTCCTTAAGGTGCTGATATCTTGTACTGAAGTACAAAAGAACATATGACTGGACTTTTTTGTGGTGTTTTTTTTTTTTTTTTTTTTTTTTTTTTTTTAAATCATCATGAATTGAGCATACAACTTAAAAGTTGTAAATGAATTCAAGCTCAGTTCTCGTTCCATGAAAATCAAAAATTTTCATGAACTCTGCATATTTTTCTATTTTAATTAGAAATTGTAATTTTAAGTCTTTAAGCAGAGATTATTTGTGCTGCGGCCTAGTCAGTTATTTCTCTTCAATAAATGTATGAAATTATTTGTGGGAAACGAAAGACATTCGTTCAGTGATTGAAAAAAAGAACCCAGTGTTGCAATCCCACAGCTACAGTTCATTTTTTTTTTCCTCCTGTTTTTTAATTCCATCCTGAAACTTGTTTTAAACAAACCTTTACAATTGCTTTGTGAAGTGAAACTCAAAAAGGGCCAATTTTTCAAGAGCAAAGCTCTTCAATTCATGTGAACTTATTTTCAACTCCTTCATCTTTTCCGTTACTGCCATATAACGATGGCTGAGAAAAACTGTAATTTATTATTTTAGGGAAATAAAATATTTTTTATTAAATTTAGTTTGTTGAAAAAAAGATTTATTCTATAATAAAATTTGTATATATAAATACGTTTAATGGAAAGTAATGAGAGTGGTATATTACAGGATTTTCTTATAATATGCACAGATTTATACAAAAAGGAAAAAATCAACTTTCTTTTTAACAAAAATACCGGATAGCACTTCTCACTTCTTTCATTCTTACTCTACTCAAGAACATGTTACGTAACAGACACAAGAGATATAAGTTTTCTGAATTTCCTTGAAGAATCGAAGATGCTGCCTCCATTGCAAGCCATTCAACAACCTTTTCTTCTGAAAACTGCTTGGCATTTGTAGTCAGCAGTGTTAAAGGACCCCAAAGTACAAGATGGCACACATTAGCTGCCACAGCTGCAGATGGACGCTGTTGTAAAGGGGAAAAAATAATACTTTAGCAATGTATTAAAGGTTTTTCTATAAGGCAATGGGCCTAATCTCAACATAAATTTATAAAATGTTTCTTGTCCGTCCTTGAAAGATAGAATTGGCATAACATTACAGTGTTCATCGATAAAAAAGGAAACTCCAGAATCAAGTAACAGGAAAACCGTAATGAAGAGTTTTGGTTAAGTCGCAATAAAGGAGATATTGTGTAAGTATATTACGAGGGCTATCCAGAAGTAAGTTCCAGTTTTAAATACAGTTGCTGTAGCAGTCCAGTCGTTATTGTATGTATGTGTGATTTATTGCATTCCTTCTGGCAAGTATTTACAGTGTCGCAGAAAATCAAGATGGCACCAAGTGAGAAAAGCATTCTGTGAATATGAAAAAATTGTGACATGCAATACAGAATAATATCTTGCAACATTCCAAGAGGGGGCTTTAGCTGTGACAAAGAAATACAATTATTAACACATTACGAGCAATCGTGCCTCGACTAACGATGGAAGTTCACCAACTTGTACCTCACGGATTCACACCAAATTGAAATATGTTAATGCTACAATTGATGCTTGCAAAATAAGAAATCTCTAAATTTTGTTTCTTTCAAAACAACCACGAAAACAAAAGTTTGAGCATACAAAGACCCATTGTTATTAATGCGCTTGATGGAACTTCTTTCCTCAACCACTCGACAATAAGAACGAATCTACTTCTCATAACAGTAATAGAAGTAACAGCAGATGACAATTGAATGGATTCCCATGTTTCTAAACAAGTTGCCATCCAGTAAAAAAAAAAAAACTTATAGTAATTAATAACAATTTCCTTAATTTGTTAATCTTCGTCATGTATCGCGAGTGATACGTTGTGTTGGTGAGGGCGTATGTATTGTGTTACTTTATAATTTTAAATAAAAATAGTACTCGTGGATGCTTACCTTATCTTATAAATTATTTTGAGACTAATAAGTGTACAGCAAAATGAAGTTTTTTTTGTGCTTATAACACTGCTATAACCACAATTCTTTGGTGACCGCCATTAACGATTTTGCTTCAGCTTGCCGCCATGTTTTATTTAGTCCTTACTTCTGCTACTGCCATTGCACAACGCCATTGCTTCCAAAGTATGCTTGGGCGAAGCAAATAGTTCTGATACAGGTTCGTTAACTTCCCTTGTAAGCGATCGTCACGTGTGCATGCTCACTTCAACAGTGCTTAAAAGATAAAGTAACATTTTATTCATTGTTAACTCCTCACTATGAATCCATTGTTATATCACATGTTATATCTTTATTCTTTGTTGATGATCACTATTAGAGCACGTCAATTGACTTGAAGGGGGTCCACGAAAATGCCTGGATAGTTGATACAACTGAGCTATGTCTTGGTGATATTGTTGAAAACAGAATTTGAAAAAGTTAATTCGTTTTCAAGTTATCATACAAATGGCAGACAGACTAATAAGCGATGTGGTATGCTTATCCAGGGTATTGTGCTGATTAACAACAATGCATGTCCACTTGGCTGCTACAACTCAATCTCAAGGCTTTCTGCCTCCAGTCCAGACATTGCACAGAGTGATTTCAGTCTGTTCAAACATCTGAAATCCTTCTTTGGTGGACAGCAGTTTCACACAATAACCAGATCAAGCAATACTTTTATATGTGGTTTGTGTCACAAGCAGCATCTTTCTATGATAAGGGAATACTGTACAACTGGGTGAAACACTTAAGTGCCTCAAGAATGGTGAAAACTATGTAGAAAAGTAGTGCATGTTCTTCATTCAATTTTTTTAAATGTAACTGACTTTCTGGATAACCCTCTTATAAATAACTCATGGATCTATTTGATCTAGATAAGGTGACAGAATAATTTAGATAATGTTAATACCTCCTTTGGATCTTGCTTTAACATATCATGTATAAGCAATTTTAATGGGTTCTGTAAATTAGGAATTTCAGGAAGGTTATCCTCCAAGTAAGTATCATCTGTTGACGCATACAAAGGATTCTTTTGTCCAAAAATTTCATAGGCTAAAGTGGCAGCAGTCCATAAGTCAGATTTGTTGTAGTCAAGGATACAAAATGGACCAGGAACTGCAGTTTTGATCTAGAAAAGAAATTTAAAATTTATTAGACAGCAATATTTAATAATGTTGTTTCGTTTTTTTTTTGTTTGTTTATTTCTTCTCCAACATCAGGTGACTCTAAATTCTAAATACAGCCTGGAGCAGAGTTTCCCAAACTTTTTCAGTCTCAAAAACTCTTGGCAGGCCAAGACCAAATATTTTACATAAGTAAAAACAGAGTGATTCAATGTGTCTAACTAATTTTTGTTAGTTGAATAATTATTAGTGGGCATAGCTAGCGTCATCAAATGTCATGCGCATGCGCAGGGGCCCAAAAGGACTTTATTTACGGAGTCTAGTTATTTTCTTTGAATTTTTTTTTTTTTTTGCACCAAAATGGACTGATATTCATCAAAGACAGTTTTTCTTAGTAAAAATAAAACTAACTTTGTGACCAGAGACCTGCCATAACATTCAGGAAGTGGTCTAGTGCCTTTAAAAATAGGCCAAAGCAATACTAAGCATGTTAAGAGCATTAAGTGACAAGTTTGAACAAACAGGTCAGTGGCCAATGCCTACTATGAACAAGTGCATCCTAGACGCATGGTTTTTGTCAGGATAGAGCACCTCCACACTCAACAGGCAAAATTCTGGATTTGCTCAGAAGTCCCTATGACAATCGTAAAAGCTCTGGCCACATCAACCCCTAAACGAGTACAGCGAGAACTGGGGTACTCAAGAGCTCCGTTTGTAAAATGATGAAAGGAAGCTCTGGGATATATGCCTTTAGAACCTATCTCACTGTAATTAACCTATTTCACTAAGCTCTGTCCATCCAAGATGGCGTCTGTAAAAGGGATCATGCCTCTGATGAGCCATAGCGCTATTATGAATAAAACTCCAAGGTAACTTCATCTCTTCCATAGAATGCTGCAATTTTTAACCATTTTAACAATCTATGAATAACAGTCGTGTATGGATTCAATTGACGGTTTTCTCTTCCATAGTGTCCATCTTTAAAAAAATGACCAATTTTAAGGACCAATGGGAAGCACGTGATATAGGTCAATTCACGTAACGTATGGAGCAAATTGCGCTTTTCTGCTCAGGTCATGCGAAAATATGCCTCTAGTTGTTTTGTAGGGAGAAGTTATAGGTCCCAGTTTACAAATTTTGTTTTTGAGCTCAATAATTATTTGTTTTAATACTCATGGCTCTACTGCATGCTTCAAGTGATGGTACTATATCAATGTTCAATAATTTTGTCAATAAAGGTTAATTGAGAATCATGAAAACCTCTCCATTCAAATGGGGACAAATTTTTCAACTAATATGGAGAGAGGGAGTAACAAGTTTACCAATTAACTCTTGCCTTGCAAACAATAGCTTATGGGAGAATGGTTTATAAGTGTAAATGCATAGTGCAAAATTGCATGTGAAATGCACAACACACAGCTGTTATTGATTCTTTTGAAAGCCGTAGCAATTTTGCTGCACCATCAGTCATGCAAGCCATTTGATTCAATACGCACATGTAGATTTCTCTCCAAAGTAGATTAATTGTGAAGTGTGCTAGATTTAAATTTTTAAATCAGATGCCAGTAAATTTGTAAGAATGTAAAGAAATAACTACGTGAAATTTAAAAAAAAAAAAAAAAACCTCTCAAAAGAAAAAAACAAAGCACAGGCTTTCTAGGAGGAAAAAAAAATGTATATTTTAATCAGTAAATTTTAAGATAAATTTAAATGTGATAAAACAAACCTCAGGTGCCAATAATGCCCAATTCCCTCCTCTTTCCACATCAATACTTGTATATGGTAACTTCAAGTTCTTGTCCACATAACAATTGCCAAAGTCTGTAATTGCTAATACAGGCATCTCAATACCTGAAAAGAAATAATTTATTCTGATTTATATAACGAGAATAAAGCATTCAATAATTCTTTATTATTTCCATGAAACCAAAAAATAAAAACCTAGTGTCAGATCTAGAAGAATATTATCAGTTTTGAGATCTCGATGTGCCACTCCATTTCGTGATAAATGCAATATTGCCTCTATTAGTTGTGTGAATAATGCCACCCGTGTTGTGGATGCAGGATTACAATACTCCAGGTACTCACGTAAATTGCAATGATATCTACAAAACGGGGAGGGGGAAAAAATTTCATTACATTTTCGTAATTTACTTTACTCATCACAAATTACCAGATTGTACAATACTGTTAATGCAGTAACATTATATGACAATACATTTGTCTCACATCATCCGTCATATTAAATAGAAATAAAAACTCTTAAACCACAATGAAAATAAAAAGAAAAATGCAACCTGTATGCATTTCGAAAGCAAGGCTTTCATCATTCAGCAGGACTAGTGAGAAACCTCGAGAGAAGAGAGAATTCTGAAGGTTAAAAGTAACCTGGAAGGCTTTTTATAGTGCGATAAATCGCAAATGACCAAAGGGAGAAAAGGCACTCGAATTAAATATTCTGATTGGTTGTAACTCCCACCCACCATCAGATGAGTGATGAATCGCCAACTGGGACAAGGTCTGAATTAAGCAAAAGGTTCTTGGTCCTCTGAATAGCCATGCTGTCAAAGGCATTAAGCAAGAAGCATTTATTTATTGGTTTTACAAGTTTTAAATTATCAACGTGTCCGGTGTCAAACAAGTGTTTCGCGATGGCAGATTTTTCTGTCCTTCCAAATCTACAATGAGACAAATGTTCCTTGAATCTACTTGTCAGGCATCTTTTCGTCTGACCCTTGTAACGTTTTGGGCAATGATTGCATTTTACTTCGTAAATTCCTGATTTTTGATGGTCCTTTCGGGATCTTGTCCTTCGGGTTGCCCAAAAGATTTTTGAGTTGGTTCGGATTCCTGAAAGACAAGGCCAAATTATGACTTTTAAAGATGGAAAATAAACCTTTTGTTAGTACTTTATTATGTGACATTTGAATGTCAGTATAATGCGCTGCACCCGGCAGAGGCAAATTATGTTGTGTATGTGTTTTGAGTAAGTGGTGTCTGTGTTAAGTGAAACTATGGAGTAATCGGAGGTGGCAGTGTGTTTTGGTTTGGTTAGTGGTGATTTTGTTGATTGTTTATTTTGTTTGTCTTGTGGTTGACGAGAGAGAGGTGGATGGAGGGAAGATTGAGAGCGTGTTTTGCGAACGAGTGTGGGTTAGTGCGTGTGTTTGCGTTTAAGCGTGTGCAATTTAATATTTTTGAGTGCAGTGCGTATTTTTGTTTTCTTTTTATAGTACATTAAAATGTGACTTTTATTCATTTAATTGTTAGATTTTTGAAAGTTTAGCCTGCTGATGCGTGGCCATTGTCGCTTTCATTAAGAGGCGACAGCGCTCACGTATTGTTGGGGAATGTTTTATTTCTATTGGAGATTCTCATTGTTGTTGTTGCCATGACGCTGTTGCGAGCTTGGAATGTTCGAAAGGTGTTGTTGCGATAGGCTTGGAGAAGCAAGGATTTGTCTTGGTGGAGAAGAAGTTTGGAATGGCGGTCGGCCATGTTTAAAAAAAGGATGAACATTGCTGTTACGATCTTCAGTCCAACCTTTTCAGATGTTAATGTGGGTTGGTGTTTAACTGACTCTTTGGTCTCCTGTTGAACATAAATGTATTTTGAAGAGTCGTCAGCGGCAGTCGAGGTATTGTGCCGGGCGAAGAAGCCCGCAACGTATGCCAGTAACGATGTCCACATATTGGGTGAGTGACTGTCTTTATGTTTTTGGCCCCGTGAGGAAGAGTCCCCGCCGTTCAGCGTGCTTCGACTTTTTTGTCAGTCCTTTGGATTGTACCCGTCAATTCTGTTAATATAGAATGTTTCTGTTGAACAATGCACTTGAACAGATATGAACTGTTAGAAAAGTTCGAAAACACCACGAACGAGCTGTAGCGTATACAGTTTCGTCTTTTCTTATGTAAATGCTTGTATTATTTGTAATGTTGAGTCATAATTTTAAAGCTTGTAATGTTGAGTCATAATTTTAAAGCTTGTAATGTTGAGTTATAATTTTACGACTGGCTCTCGTTGAGCATCGCAGTGTAAGAGGGAGTGTTGTTTCGCAAACCAAAGGGAATAGGCTTAGTTAAAGGCTTTACGGGTAGATAACTTGTGCTTCGGTGAGGGGTGGGAGGAAGATACACAGTTGTGTGGTCGGGCAGTGCTCTTGCACCTGTGCCTTGGTCTCAGTGAAGCCTGAGTAACACCCCACGTGTTTCCAGTCTGCTGGGGTTCCTGTGATCCCCCCCTTGTTAAATTAAAGGGATCACACGACGCCTGAGGGTGTCAGTGTTTCAGGAATATTTGGAGAGCTGAGATTCCGTGGGTGTGGGGCCAGCTGAGACTAACTAGTTCCCCCCCCTTATGAGCATCGACTCACAGCTACCGTTTAAGCCACGTGCACTGGTCGTACTGGGAACTTTCAGTTCCTGATTCCTAGATTCCTTGTACGGGACTGCACTCCCAACGTTCCGGTTTGGAAGGTGTAGGCGTTGGCCGGATTTTTCTGTATCTAGAATTAAGCATTATTTTCCAAGATCGAGGGGACCCTCTAGTTATTTAAGTTATTTTTAAGTGCTGTATGTTTGTGCCCATTTATTGATTTGCTCCGTCTGCACTTGATATTGTAGAAGTGATCATTATTCGTTACGTGGAATAAATCAGTTGCTTTAAGTTAGTCTTGAGAGCGAGTGTTTTGTTTATGTTAATGAACTAATGCGAGTCCCGTTTTCGATGCCTAGAACTCCTGATAGACTCTGCTGTGTAGCACCCGTAGTATTAACGTAGAACTACATTGTCTATAGGGCAGGGTCTGTCACAATTATAAGGGATAGTGATTGTTCTCTTTTTATCTTCTTTAATATTGAAGGACAAGATCCCGGACCATCAAAAATCAGGAATTTACGAAATAAAATGCAATCATTGCCCTAAACGTTACAAAGGTCAGACAAAAAGATGCCTGACAACTAGATTCAAGGAACATTTGTCTCATCGTAGATTTGGAAGGACAGAAAAATTGGCCATTGCGAAACGCTCGTTTGACACCGGACATGACTTTAATGCTGTTAATTTAAAACTTGTGAAACCAATAAATAAGTGCTTCTTGCTTAATGCCTTTGAGAGCATGGCTATTCAGAGGACCAAGAAAAAACCTTGTCCGACACGTGCTCAATTGGCGATAAGTCTGGGGACCTCTCGGGCCATGGCAGGCAGTTGACATCATGCAGACATGCCATGCTCATGTTTGCTATGTGTGGTCTGGTGTTATCCTGCTGAAAGACTGCAGGTATGGTGTGCAGAAAGAGCAGTAATACAGACTACAGAATCTCTGTGACGTACCGTGCTGCTGTCAGGGTGCCTTGGATGGTGACTAAAGGCGTTTTGGTATTGTAGCCGATGGCATCATAGACTATGATCCCGGGTGTTGGTCCACGATGGCGATACCAGATGCATTGTTCGTTGGCACGTTCCAATGGTCTGCGCCACACCCATCCGCGTCTGTCATCAGAGTCTAAACAAAAGCGGGATACGTCGCTGAAGACCACCGGGGGCCATTCCATTCGCCAGCCCACTCGTTCACGACACCATTGCAGTCGTATCACGCAATCCTCAGGTGTCAAAGGAAGACAACAATGGGCGCCTGGCTGACATTGTACGAGCTGACATGATTCTCCAGGCCCCAGAGCCTGGTCTTCTGGCATGTGTGCTTTCCTCTCTCCATTGCCTCCAACATCGGCCTACCATCCGTGCATCCCGCGACACATGGACAGCAATCCGTCTGGTTGACCATCCAGCCTCGGAGAGGCCAATAATCCGACCTCGTTCAAAGTCCATTAATTGTGTGAACGGTTGTTGTCGTCATTATCGCGGCATTGAGACCGTTGTGCGGGTGACAGTACTGTATGTTCACGAGGCAGTTGCTTCCTCCCTACTGCATGGAATGTCTCGCACAGGTGTCAAGTGATGAACCTATACAGGCACCCGGACACCCTGTATCAACCCAAATGGTCATGTCCCGTGAGCATACATCTAATCATTTACTAGTTGGAGGTAGACGAACCCCTCCACTAAATATGGATAGGTTGGATAACTCCTTGTTGGAGGGGCAATTTCATTGCAAAGCAGGGTATCTTAAAAATGGCTTGGAAGCAATGCAGAGAAAACTAGTTTAGAAACAATTATCCCGAGAAATGCTGATTGCAGAGATTATATGAAGGCATACTCTTTGAATTGTTCCCTATAAATTTTACATTTTATATGAAGGCATGCTGTTTTTTTTTTAAAACACTTAAAAGTGTTAATTTGAAAAAATAAATAAAGGGTTTTATACTGTAGTTGCAAACATATCTTATAACAGAAGTGCTTAATCCACGAAGAAGCAACTTATTGCATTGCACCTGACAGAAGGTTCAAGTGAGGAAGATCCTACTTAAAGTAACTATAAAAATAATATCAAACGCAGATGAAACCATCCAACATATATCAAATTGCAAAATACACCAAATGAACTATGTACTTAATGGCAAACATCATACTAAAAAAAAAAAGCACCCAGAAAAATGAAGAGTTTATTTCCAAGTGTTGAATTCACAAAATGCCAAACTCTAAAAATGTTTTTTTCCCTAAATAACATGGGATGTACAAGCTTTCACGATGTTTGACAAGGGATTTATGACATTTAGAAATACATTGGTACATGAGAAGAAATGAGCTCAATTAATTTTTGAACAGAGTATAGTATTTTTATTAAAAGAAAATATGTAAAAGAAAAGAGAAATAAATGAAAGAAGAGAAACGTATGATGATGAACATAATTAAAAGAAAACGAACGCATAATTATAATATCAAACAAACATAGAAACTGGCAAATTGAAGACCACACTTCAAATAATATAATAATTTTGGTGTTAAAAGGGAAGGAAAAAATTTTGTGACCTGCATTCGATCCAGGGACCAATTGAGCTACCATAGACACTGAACAGCCCTGCTGTAACGAAGTGCCTATAGGGACTTCAATGAAGTCAATAGATAGCCCAAATGGCAGAGCTTCGAAAGTTGGGAATCCTCCTTGCCCTGAAACCATAAAATTTGTAGATGAAAATTAATAATAAGCTTAGAAATTGGACTTCATATTTGGACCTTCTCCAATAAAATCAGGTAAGCATTCCAAGAAGGAGCTTTACCTGTGATGCAAATACATGTAGTAATTTTAAATTTGTTGAACAACTTTGAGAAACCTTTCAAACATTTTGGGGCAAATCTAATTTATATCCTTGATAAAGCTGGGAATAACTGGCAAAACTAGTTGGAAACTCTGTTCTCCCTTTATTAAGTACCGAAAGATGCTTTATGCTATCAGTGTGGTGAAACGTGTCTGTCTGTCTGTCCATAACTAACTCCTCCAAGGCTACAAAAGATTTTCAAAATCTGTTTTCGTCAGTCGATGAATATGGTTCCATAGCACATGATGAATATGGTTCCATGAACCAATCACAAATATTATCTAAATCGGTTCAATAGCACATGCACAAATGGTACCTTCATGACCCCACCTAGCAATTTTCAATGGGAAGATATAGCAAGTAATATATCAAACAAATCGTAATGATGAGATAAAAGTGGATATAAATTACTATTTTCGCCAATTGATAAATATGGTTCCGTGAATGAACCATTTTGAAAATAGTTGTAATCGAAACAATGGCACGTGCTCAATGGTACCCTTATGACACCCTCAAAAACTTTCAATGATAAGATACGGCATGTAATATATCAAACAATTTAGAATGATGCGTCATGAATGAATATAACGTAAAATCAATGATAGTCGAAATTGATTTAAAGGCACCTAGTTTAGTGGAACCATTATGGTTCATTGGAACTTTTAATGCTAAGATAGGGCATGTAATATATCAAACAACTTGGAATGATATGTCATGAATGAATATAACGTAAAATTAATGATAATCAAAATTGGTTCAAAGCTACATGGATTAATGGTATCATTAAGGTCAATTAGAAACTTTCAATGTTATCATAGCATAGTTGAAAAATATGGTTCCACAAATGGTTTATTTAGTCTTTCGATACTTGGTTATGTCATTCCTTAATGGTTTATTGTAAAGTCTCTACCAATTTTATTGATAGAAACAATACTTAAAAACTCTTAATTTATTGATCAAAATCTTAAGTTGCACTAAAATGTCCATTTTCTCAAAATACTTTTTAAAAATTCTAAAACTTATATAGTTTCATTTTAGTTCTATTTTAATTTGACATTCCTAGTATTTTTTGTCAGCTATAACAAAAAGTGAGTGATCATAACGGGCAATCTACAAGAGATTGCAGGCATGTGTGCTCCAAGCCAACATCAACAATACTTAAAAAGTAATGTTGTATTCATTCACCACTGATCAATATGAATTGAGTGATGTAAAAAAAATTAACATCCAATGTTAGATCACGTGCAAAAGAATTTTACAAAAGTATCTGAAAAGTTGTCTGAGCAAAGACCTTTATGATCATGCTTACTGAAAACAAAATCTGCAAAAGTTAATCTGTTTTCAAGTTATTGTGTGGATGCAAAAGTTTTCAAGTTATTGTGTCGAAATCTGTTAAAATTTCGACATTTTCTTTAGCATTTAATATACACAAAAAAAAAAATTTGAAAAAGGGAGAAAAAAATTCCATCATATGAAATCAAACCAGGAATCTGTAAGCATCTGTTTCAAAACTATGACTTGAGCTACTGTAAGCAAAGGTCCCAAGGAAACCCATGTGTTTTACTGACCAATAGAGTAAGCACCTGGTTCACTAGCTTGGTAACTATTCATACCAAAATCTGAAAAAATTAGCTAAATTAAAATGAAAAAAAAATGTGCCTTGAAAGAATAGATATCAAATCATGAATAATTTATTAAAAGAAAATGGGAAGGATACATTTCACAATGAGGAGAAAAAGAATAAGTGAAAATTTTTCTTCCAATTTTCGTTTAATAATTATTATGGTTAGAGGCCATTCCTCGATAGCAATTCATTTCAAAAATTAACCATTAATTATTAATACCTCTTCATAACTAAAAATAAGGTCATGTTACGACCTGAGCCTTCTTTATTTAAACGATATGGAAGGGCATCTGGATAAATGTTTATGGCATCAGGTAATAACGGCATTACATCAGCGAAAGCACAATGCATTTTAACCACATTTGGATGAGGTGGAAGAGAATAATCTTTAATTGAAGACCTAGAAAGTAAATTTTTAAGAATTAAGATAGAAAACAAGAAAACTAAGGAAATTTCAAAGTGAAATAAACGCCAATTACTAACCTAAAATTCGAGAATCCCATCTTTCCTATGATACGTTCAGTTGGTACAGTTTCTCTGTGCATTGCTTTCAAAATGGCAAGAGCATTGGATTCAGCATCGTAATTAAACATCAATTTTACGGCAAGATTAAACTTCTGGCATCCAGCAAGGATCTTAGAATTTGGAAGTTCCACATCTACATAAACAAATGACTTTTAACCTTTCAAAAACACAGTGACGTAATCTACTATAACTGAAAGTAACTTCTATATTGATGATTCTACAGGATGCCTGAAATAATGCAGGGAATGGCTCCCTATCTCAAAATATTCAGTTTAATTTCTCAATGATCTGTCGAATTCTGACTTAAAGGTTTCAGACACCCTGTATATATGAACGTTCAATCTCTGTAGTTATTATCGACATTAGGATTCTAGGATAATGTTATTTACATTTATTTCATTAATCTATTTACTTATACAGTTGAACTTCGAATTAACGGACCCCCAAAAAAATGGATTCCGGAAGCAACAAACAAATTTTCAGATGGTCCGGATGGAATATTTTTGAATAATTTAGCTATTGTTTCTTTATAGAAAAACAGATCACCTCTACCCCCAATTAGTCCGTTGTTTTGAAGTTTGACTGTATTTGATTCGAAATTGATGGATTTGAAGACATTCTTAATGTTCTCGCTATACTTCCAAATCATTGACATGGTAAAGTGAGATATATTCAATTCTCTGCACACATCGCAGTTGTTGGCACAAGACTAATAATGTTACAAATAATGTTATAATTTTTTTTTTTTTTTTTTACAATTATGAACTTTCTTTTAGGATCCATTCTTGTTAATACAATTACAACATTAGTTTGGCTTGCTCAGGCTGAAAACTGGGTCAGTTTTCCAAATGAAAACATTTTTAACTGCTTAAACACAACTAAAATCTGCTCAACTTAGGAGAACATCTGCTAAGTTGGCAACACTGAAACTAACTGACTGATGAAGGGGAACGGCATCAGAGCACATGGACATGAGAATTAACTTTCAAAATCGCGCGTCTAGGGAGATCTTTCCCACAAATACCCACACCTCTGCCGTTGCCCAGCACCATCATCGAAAATCAGTCATTATAACCGATAGTCGTTATTTCACTTAAAAAGTCTGCTGCCGTACATGGTTCCATCGTTATAACTGATATTTTTTGTTGTCATGTAGACAGAAAACCAAACTTAAAGAGAAAAATGAGCACGTCCAGTAGAAATACCATCTATCATAAATGGGCAAATTTTTACTGTCCTATACTTTTCAATTTTCATCATTTCCCCTGTACTAGTTACAGCCTGAGACAAATTTATATCATGATTTTTAAATTGTGTTTTGAAAACAAAGAAAACAGCACGTTAGTGTGCTTTTTTGCATGAAAAACTACAAAAACTCGATTTTGATTTAGAAATCTCTTCTCTTTCTATGATCTTCAGTTCGGAGCAGAAATGGGCAAAATCGAGCCCAAAGTTGATGAACTCTCAAGATAAACAGCACTTTGTGTGCTTAAATTCTCTTCTCTTTCCGAGATCTTCAGTTCGGAGCAAAACAGCGCACAAAGTAGATGAATACTTAAGGAAAACAGTACTTTGGTGATCTGGTAGTCATATTCGGTTGGTCATTACACCCAATGTCATTATGAACCATTTCGAGTATATGTGCCCATTTCCACTGTGCGATGTGAAAAGGGAGAATGTATCAGTTCGTTAGAGAGGGGGGGGGGGTGTTCCCAGGTTTTGATAAAATTGTTTCTATTATTTTTTCTGCTAATAACTCATAATTGCATGGAATGCACAACAAGTTATCGCAGCTGTGGGCACAGTTCGATTTATTCGTAAAATTTACCCGAAAAATCTAAATGATAATAAATTGCTATTTTATAGTCTAATTGACAAAAACGGGTGGTGTATTTCTGAATAACATTACATTTATAATAAATGCTTGTACCTAATTTTAAAATCGGTAAATATTTACCTGGTATGCTTTCTTTATCTTCAGATTTCGAATCTGTAATTAAATAAACAAAGATGGGGGAGGGGGTTATGACTGCTTATGTTTATTCATGGCTTGTCAAAAGTAAATATCCATACCCAGCGTTTCCTTTTTCCATCTTCCAGCATGTACAACTGCATTACAACCTTTAGCGATCACCTCTCCAATTTCCAGGTCATTTACAGAAGAAATGGTGACGGCTTTGTCGGAGTTCTCATCTTTCTTAAGGGAAATCTGTCAAACGGGGACGATGTAATAGCTTAATAGTAAATATATGAAAACGTGAGTAAATATATGATCACCGATTCTACTTACTCGAATGTCTTCGCACACTCTCTCAATTTCGTCTTCTTTAGTAACAAGTCCTTGTCCCGATATTAAATTGATCCCGACGAAACCTAAATAGGGGACGGCGTTCCTACCGCCATAAATGATCTTCTTGGCAGCGTTCCTTCGAAACCGGGCGGCCGTGCTGTTGGTCGTCCATCGGAGTACATGCTTGGCGAAATAAGTTGTTCGAAATCTTTGTTCGGGTGGTAACGGATTAGCGTTGAGCAAGCCCTTGTCTCGTACGTTCGCGTTAATATCTCCTTTGACTCCGCGCGTAGTGTTCGTATCGAATTTTGTCTCGCGAATAATTTGCAATAATTTTCGTCCATGATTGACGATTCGATGGAACATCTTCATGGCTAACCCGTTCTCATGAGCTGCTTGAAGCCAAATCGGAGAGAGTAGTCGGCTGCATGTCGTGTTTAGGAAAATTCTTTTTTGGGCAGAAACGAAGCCAGATGTTTTGAACCAAATCATGATTCCAAAATCGAAAGCAAACTTGTTTATCTCATCTCCTTAATTTTTAATAAAACTTTTAATACGCAGTACGTAATGCGAGCGAGACTGCTGCTGCCCTCTGTAAACAAATGCCAGCTGATCGCTGCGAAAGAAGCCTCGCATTGGGCATCACCCAAATTCGTAGCTTGCTAAATAAATCGCTCAAATTTGGGTGATGAGTACCGATTGTGTTTTGCATGGCTTCAGTTTTTATTTGTGGCTTGTCAGATTGCATGTGTATTTGTCACCTAACCTTATAAATTAGGAGCTACTTTAACCATTTATACATATCGTCAACGTTTTAAATTCACCAGAAGTTGATTTTATTTTTTTAAAGCACCATCGTATTTTATGATCACTTCGATATGATTTTAGTTGGTCGAGAATAAGAAAAGCGTAAGTTGCCTGTCTCCTACTTCAATAAACTTCCTCGTACTCGTTAGGATTGCCTTACTTTCAATGCTTATGCCAAGGCTAGCTGTCAATATCAATCATGCTTCTCTATAGTGCGATTGATTTTAAAGTGAAACCGTATTTTTAGATAATGATCGCCAATTATTAGTGTAATAATGATGTTTTGAGCTGTTGGATTCGATTTCTCTAGCACATTACTTGAATATTCACCATCTCGAAGACATATGTTGATATTATTGAATTTATTTATTTGTCACTAGGAGTAGACAAATGTGGGAAAATCTCAGGGCAAGAAAATAACTGCTTCACTCCTTATTTTTAAAAGCAAGTAAAAGTTTAGTCTACCATAAGTAAGGAAAACAGCTCAGTTAACTTCAAACATGTAAGACTTGAAAATTTATTATCTTGTTTTTGATACTCGAGTTAATGATACATGTGAAACTTTAAATTTCTCTAGTTATGATCTAGATTCTTTTATGTGAAAGATCACAAAGTTTTGGTTCACCCTTTATTAGAGCAAGTTTTTATGTAAATGTACACAATTTTCATGTAAATGTACAATTATGATTTAAAGAGCTTTAATTATAATACATTCTGGCCAAATTAACATTAAATGGATGGAATTGAAAAGAGCACGCCAGAAAGAATTTAGAGCATTTGAAAGACCACTCCAATTATTTTTAGAACATCACTTTTCATACAGTGATCTATTAAAATATGATTGATGCAGTGTGTAAGTCGAGGCGGCTAAGAAAACTATAAAATTTCACTGTTGTACAGGGTGGGCCAAAAGTCTGTTACCACCCATACAATTTCAAATTGAGTGGAGATAGAACAGATTTGTTGCGGGCAGCATATGGATGTTAGGTAGGGGTTAGACAATGCTGGTGTCATATTTGACCTTTGACCTTTGTAGAAATTTTGCAACTTTGCAACCTTACAGGTAGAGAAATATTTCCAACTGTACAGTTGTAGAGCTCAAAACGCTGATTTGAACAGAAATAAAAGATTAAAAATAAGCGTAAAAATAAACCCGCTACAACAAAATGAAGTTTGTGTGCTCGAGGTGTATGCTCTGTACCAGCATCAGTAAATGATTTGAAACAATGAATTCAGCCGGCTTGTACAGACATGATATTAAATGTGATGGGATCTGTGAAATACCGTGCACAGTTATGCATTGCTGCAGAAGGACACCACATTAAGCACTTCATTCATTGACAAATGCAGCTTGAGCACTGAAATTTCATTTTGTTGTGGCAGGTTTATTTTTGCACTTACTTTTAATTCTCTCTCTCTCTCTCTTTCTCTTTCTTTAAATCTGCATTTTGAGCTCTACAACTGTACAATTGAAATTTTTCTCTACATGTAAGGTGCAAAATTCAAGGTCAAAGGTCAAATTTGACACCAGCATTGTTTAAGCCCTACCTCACTTCCTATATGTTGCCTGCAACAGATTTGTTGTATCTCCACTTGTTTTGAAATTGTATGGATGGTAACAGACTTTTGGCCCACCCTAAAGATCAATACAATGTTCAAAAAAAAAGAATGAAAGGTAAACTGTGAATAACTAGAAAAGAAAGACGTAGGGGGAACTCTTAACATATTTTCTCGAATCTAAAGCCCAACAGCATTTTGGAAACAAAAATTTGTACTTTCTGATTTTTGCAAATCTAAGGTGCAGCAGTACGGGCCCCTTCTTATGAACAGGTTAGGTTCCGTATGTTTGTTCGTAAGTCTAAAATATACTGTTCAGTTGGATCTGAATCCTGGTTATCGCCGGAGGTTAGAAAGAAAAACGCTATACAATATTTAAAGTGCTTTGAAATTTATTTTTAATACAGTATATGATTATAAAAAGATTAAATAACTGTAAAGATTATAAAAATTCTAAATAGTATAAAAATTTGCTGAGCAATTTAAAATTTTGATTTCAGTGAACATATGCAAAAACCAAACTTTGGTTCCAGCAATACCGTAAAACCTTGAATAAATGCTGGGTATTCAATAAATGCCTGTCTAGATTAAAGGCCGGGTGGCGTTTTAAAAATAGATTAAATGCCGGGTCTTAAATAAACGCTGGGTCTAATTGTTTTTCAGGTTAATCGTATAAATTTGGGCGTTTTTTGTTCCTGTTTCTTGGGAATAGCCCTTAACACAGAGTCTTAAATAAACGCCGGGTCTCAATTAATCGCTGGAATGGGGGGGGGGGTAGGACCATTGTGACAATAGACGCCCGGGCCTCTATTCAAGTTTTTATGGTATGTGTATAAAAAGAACAGCCAGTGTTGACTAAATTAATTTAAACTATCAGATGATGTGAAAGATGTTGAGGCTGGCTCATTCAAAACAGGTGAAATCATAGTCATATTACTGCTTGAAATTGATGGCATAGGTTCTGACTCTTCTCGAACTGTCTTAAAAAATTTTGTCCAATGCTGTTTGCATTATGGCTATTTTTATTTCATCATATACGAGTTTAGATGATGACAATGCTTCATTCACAGCCGTGGACACTTTGAAAAATTTTTCGAGGTTTGGATCTAGGGAGCCAAACAATTCAAGAGCTTTTTCATTTAGTCTAAAGCCCTCTGCCATTACATTAACTTTAAATCTTTTAGGCTTCTGGTTGGTCTTCTTCAGCATCTTTCGTATGCATCTGCGATTCTAATTCCATGAAGTCTGCATTGCTTAATTCTTGCGTATTCTCACTTAACAGCTAATGAAATCACCCTCTTCCAATTCAGTTTTCAGTTCTGTAAAATTAACAAAATTTTAAATCAGATTATAAATGTTCATATATATGAAAGTTCGTAAGTTGAAAGTTCATAAGTAGGGGATCTACTGCACTCTGGAAAATCGCAAATTCAAGACCATAACATGTAATATGGTAATGACAATGTATTTGTTCAGTTATGGTATTTCACAAGTATTCTTAATCACAGGGTTCATTCTATGCTCAAAAAAGGGCAGGGTGCTAAGGGCTAAAAAGGGCACAACGTTTTTAAAAAAGGGCACTTAATTTCCAAAAAAGGGCATTATGTTTTCAAAAAAAGATTTTTTTCTATTAAAAATGCATTATTCTTTTTGAAGTTCCTTAACCCTTTACAAGATTTTTAGATTTTTCTTTGTGGGCACATTTTTGGGTATCGGGGCGCATGATCAGGATCAAAGGGCAGCATGGTGGAAATTTTTCATCAAAAGGACAAATGGGGTGGTGCGCCCCGTAAACCCTGCCTAAAATGAACCCTGTAATCAGAATCGTCATCACCGCTATAAAAAATTTGGTTTTTTCAATTACATAATTATAATACGATAATTTGATGATATTACTCATTTGATTTCAAAACATTAAATGTGGAATTTTTTTTTCATCATACATGGCTGTAATATTAGTTAAGATCTATATAGTTCGAAGTCTTTGTATCGATATTAGATATATGGAATATGAAAGCTTTCAACACATTATTGATTAATATTTATTTCACAACTGATTTCTCCATCTTTTCTTGGCCTCGTCAAGGTGATGGAATGAATATTGTTAGATACCAATATCCATTTTCAAAATATTTAGCAGTTATTCTTTCCATCACCTTAACGAAGCTGGGAAAAGATTGCAAAACCAGTTAAGAAATAAATATTCATCAATAAAGTATTGCAAAGCCTCCATATTTCGTATATGTAACAATAGTTCATAGTTGCATGAACGTTAATTTTTCGTTGCTATGTGATTCTAAGTGGGCCTTAGATTCAAGAAAATATGGTATTCACAGGCAACATAAAATTATGAAGTACGTATACATGTAATACTGGATAGTATTTTATAACTCTATCTTTCTTGTGAATTGCAGTTTTTCCATCTTTTCAAAAACATTGTTGTTTTTCTGATCTACATAATGGGAAAATTTAAATTAGCAGCTTCAAATTTTAACCAGTCAATTCAGGCACTGATTTACCAGCAAATTTAAAATTTTATGACTATTTTTAGTAAAAAATACTTGGAAGCTATTTAAAAAAAAAAATGTCAAAGAATTAATCTGTAATGTTTAATAAGCATTTTTAAATTTCTCAGTTAAGCATCATATCTTCCTTGGTTCTGAAAGCATTTAAGGGTTTTTCTGAATTTTTATGTCTCCTCACAATAGCAATTATACAATTTAAACCAGGGATTACCAATCGTTTTCAGACATTGAACCCTTGAAAATTATAGTTAAAGTCTGATCACAGATGCCAGACTCCCTTGTTGGCCAAGTGCCAAGTTGAAGAGGAAAAACAAATATGATTCAGAACACATTGTAAATATTAGAGGTGTTTTTTCAGTATGTACCATTTTAATATAAAAAGACAAGGCCAATTTTTTTAATATCCTAAGTTTTATATCCTAGCCTGGACTTTAATCTACTTTTCAATATAATGTCCACCTATTAAAGGACTTATGTAATTAAGGCACTTATCGTATCATACGACTAGCTTCTGAATTCCATCCTGCTAGAAATTAGTCAGATCTGATAATCACTCCAGCCTGGATTGCACAGAACGAATGGGTTGGCCAGTGTTTTGACTTTCCTCAAGGGTTACTGGGTCAAAGTGGATAAGTTTTTAAGACGAAACATGGGTTACTTATGTTTCACCGGAATCAAAACAACAGCCCATCTAATGGAGGCATTCAACATCACCCAAGAAAATGAAGTTCAAGCAAACAATTTCAGCCCAAAAAATGAAGTGCTCCGTGTTTTGGAATAGACAAGGTGTTTTGCTTGTGGATTTTTTGTCTTGGGTTAGCACTGGAATGGTTAGCAAATCAGGTGGCCAATTTCTTTGAGGATAGAATTCAGAAGCTGGTTGTATGATATGATAGGTGCCTTAATATAGGTGGAAATTATACTAAAGCAGACTAATGTGTTAAGTCTTTCATATAAAAATTAAGGTGTTAAAAAATTATTCATGGTTTTTCCTTTATATCAAAAAGGTGTGTACTTAAAAACACGCCTTGTATAATGTACAAAATATCCTTATCATAAAAGATGATTCCACCAAAACTTAGAATATTCACCAATTTTTCTATTGTCTGAAAACTGCAGATCTATGTCGAGTGGCCAAGAGTATTAGGGCGCAGGTCCTCTGACTCTAGTGATCATTAGGTTGCAGATTCGAATCCCGTAGTGGCATGAATGTTTGTGTGTGTTCTTTTTAACTCCAACTAACACCTCCAATCTGCATTTGCCTAGCGTGAAGGCTTATTGGCCATTTCCCTTCAAAATTAACCATTCTATGAATGCCAATAGTTTTGAGGAAACCTCATCCTGGCAGTGAATAGATGATGGTTGTCTCAGTAGTATAATGATATCAGTTGACAATGATCTCATCAAGCCTGTTTATGGCTGTATTTACTGACTAAATAATTAAACAAAAAAGTTCATAATATTGCATCCACTGTTTTCCATTTCACTGAAAGGAAAATAAAAATTTCCATTTGGTAAAAAGCTTTCGGGGGAAAACATTGTTATAAAATATTTCGATTTCCTTAGGAATTTTTTACAGCCAGGTAGGATGATGGTAAAAATGTGTTTTAAAAATCATAAAAGTTTTATGTTTCATTAGTCGAGCAGCACACTCATTTACGAAGATCTAGCGAGAACACTGAAAATACTTATTATTGGTAGTTAAAATTAGAAAGCATTGTTCTTCTCTTTCATTTGGAAAATGATGACTTCTCTTGAAGTTATGCTAAACAAGTAATGTTCATAATAGATATCAATATGTAAAATCTACTTTTAATAACAATGAATTAATTTTTTTCCCCATCATAGATTGGATATGGGAGAATATATAAGAGGAAAGAAAGCCTACACTAAATGGGATGCCGAATCAGAAAATATTGATATTGAGTATCGACCTGATGCTCATAAGGGACAAATCCAAGAAACCTGGCTGAGCGGCACAAAAGGGAAAATTATAAAGGTATTTTAATATATTTTATACTTTCCGTTACCAGAAATTATTAAAAAATTATAAAGCACTTTTTTTTTTTTTTTTTTTTTATCTCGGCTATGGAAGGAATTTTTCAATAATATTATTATTAAATTCCTTATCTTAAATTTTTTTTTTTTCTTTTAAAACATTTGGCATCTTTCCATTATTGTTATTTCCCATTTAGTTTGGAAAGGTATTATGGTTAAACAAGATATAAATAGAATAGGAATGCAATTGGAAATTTAGAGCCTTTTAAACCACTCAACTAGTTAAACTAACTATTTAATTTTCTATTTCTATTACTGCATTCAATAAGTAATTTTTAAGCATATTTAAGATTTGCTTTAAAATCTTTTTCTTGTTTTTTTTTTTTTCAGTTCTTACTATTGACTTTACTATTTTTTATTGGTGTTATTATTGGATTTGTTATACGACGTGGAGTTCATGAAGTTCCTCATCACCATCGGAGTCAAAAAAGTGAAGAAATGAAAACGTATGCTTTTACTTTTAAACATTGTCAAGCCCTTCAAGAAGAAATCAAAGGAGACAATATCCAAGAATTTTTAAAGTTAAATTGTTTTGATTTTTATAAAATTGAAATTCTAAGTACAGACAGGCCAAAATCATTATCCCATTTTATGTTTCAGTAAAATTAATTGTTAATTTATATGTAAATCATAACAGTTGTTGTTAAAATTAAAAAAATGCCTAGAAACTATGGGCACTATAACTATAAAAGGAAGGAAACAAACTACAAGTCCACAAAGAATGATTTAAATAACTTGGATGTATGGCAATGCCAAGGGTGGCCGTGGCCTGGTTGTCTCGTCGGTTGGCTTGCCAATCGATGGAGTTCAGCAACTTCAGGCGCGGCCAGCTGCTGGTTGGGTGACGGCCTGGGCTTGAGGGCCACTGCTGGCGGGACAGCTATTTGGGGCGCGGCTGTTGGGGGACTTTGGTCTGACCCATTTGCCGATTGACCATAGCTGGTGTTCCAGCAGTTGGTGACAGCCTCTGGTTCGTTTATCCCCATCAGCTTTTCCATCATGAAACCCCCCGTGCTTCGGAGGGCACGTTAAGCCGTCGGTCCCGACAGCTACTGTCATCTCGTAGCAGTCGTTATTAATGGGATGGCGCAAAACTCCCTCGTAGGAGTAGGTGCCGCAGATCATCGCTTGCGATAATCTACCCTCTGTACCAGATAAGATAAGATGGCAATGCCAAATTCATCGGCGAATGAAAATTACAAGAAAGATCCATTATTATTTGGGACATTTAAGGAGTGCTCCGAAGAAGAGAATGACTGACCATGTTTCTTATATTTGGCAATTGTAAGTCTTGCTGACCTTATACTGAAAGAAACTCACTCGTATAACACTGATTATTTTGAAGTGTCATAACACCCTGCATCCTTTAAGAGCAGTATTTATTGTGTCCGTTTTCTATTTATCCAGAGATTTTGTGTCTCGTTTATCTTTCCTTCTACAGCCATCGTTTATCTGTGAATTGTATTACAGTAAATTCTGTGTAATTCGAATCCAAATGGACCAACAACAAAATTCGAATTAGGCGATAATTCGAATTTTATGACATTGGTCATACTTATACACACTAAATCACATGCTAAAAACTGTGTTTTGGATTATGGATAATCGGTAATCATATGTATTGAAAAAAACAATGAAAAGAAACATTTCAACTCACCTGTTTATTTAAAATAATCGGTAATTGATTTTTACGTACTGGCAAGATTTTAAGCTATCGAAATGAAAAACAAAGTTAATTGAGAGAGAAGATAAACCTAAAAGCTGTGAAAGCTACATTGTAAATATTTTTGAAGTCTTCAAAAATATTTACGCCTGGTCACTCTTGTGTGCGCTGCTGGAGTCCTTATGATACTGAGCACAACCCCTAATTTGTCTGCTTATATATATATACTTAAAGCAACAATGGAACGCTAGTGCCAAATCTCAAAAGCGGATTGGCTACTGTATCCAGTCTGGCTACTGGATAATCCAGTAGAAGAGCGATCGGCCAATTATATTTTTAGTAGCACAGTGCTTGTTCTGATCAATCTGAGAATTAGTCACAAATTATTTTCAGAGTAACTATGGCATTCGAATTAGGCGATGAAAAATACATTAGTGTGTATGAAATGTACTTGATGATTGTTTCAAATAGGGCGATAATTCAAATTAGAAAATTCGAATTATGCAGTAATATTTTAAAGTAAATGTAAAGGATATCAAACGTTCCTTGCAATTTATACATTAAACAATAATTTGAATTTGGCGGATTCGAATTACACAGAGTTTACTGTAGTTCCAAGCAGGTTACTGTATATACTTGTATAAGCTGAGATTTTTTTCCAAGAAATGACTGCTAAAAACCACATTTGGCTTATGCACAAGTCAGAATTGATGAAAGCTCTTATAAGCAAAATTCTTTTATAAGCATAGTTTACAAATAATTTATAAACCAAATAATAATTTATTATTACTTTTAGAATTCATTTATTAACCCTGTCACTGTGTATATAAATTTCATGCTCATCCTGATAAGATAATTATCCACTCTTCAATTGTATTTTGAAAAATTGCCTAAATAAGCATTCCAAGGATCATGTAAGGAAATAAATGGCAAGATGGATAATTTCTGGGAAAGTTTTATGAAAATAATGAGTCAGATGATGATTCGTTTGATGAAACTGAGACCGAAGACCGTGCGGATGATGAATATGAGACTGATAATGAAGTCCATGACAGCTCAGAGTCAGCTCTTTGGAGAGTCAGGTGAAGAAGCAACTCTGTTTGCTGGTTTTCCCACTCCATAAATTTGTTACTGTAAATTTAGTTTTGTGTGGCATTGCAAAACTGCTTGTAATAGTTCTGTTGTATAATAATTTTTTTATGCCTGTGCTTATGCATGAGTCAAGCCATTTTTCCACTTTTTCAGGTAAAAATCAGTGGTCGGCTTATTCAACTCAAACATCATTTGAGTCATGGTCATTCAAAATTTTGTTGCCAGTTTGTCCTTTTTCCCTATAATACCATTTTTAATAAGTACTCAATACAGTTTATCAATAAAACATTTTGGAGATGCTTTGGCTAAGTTTTCTGGCCATACCTTCAAAGTCAGTCAGGTCTTTCTGCTTCTTGCACATGCCTTCTTCATTGAGCATTTCTATTGCAAAATGCTTCATTAAGTTCACCTTCTATTGCACCTGAAAGGAACTTGTGCTATAATCATGTGATTGCTGAAATGATGTTTTATGTAACGCCAGCCATAATGTGTTGGTTCATTATTGTATACTAGATGGATCCCATCAAAATTTGATGGTAAACAACTCGTCTCCATCTCTTTAATTAAAAATCTATTTGCCTGTATTGTTGTTTATTGTTATTGTTGTTAATTGTTTACGTAATTGTTGTTAATTTGATCATCAATGCTAACAAAGTTGTTGATTGTGGCTCATTGTGGAGAGGATTGTTTGATTTGCCAGCGTAAGCAATTTTGAATTGTAAATTACTGCTGATTAATAGTAATTATGGACAAAAAACTAACTTTGACAAATCTACAGACTAAATCTTTCATTTAAGACCAGAATGAAGTTTAGAGATGTAGTAGTTTTCTCCAATGAACTGTCGAAAGAATCACTCTTGGAACTTAAATATATAGATGTGGTAAATATTGTGCCAAGTTCCACCCCTTTACAAGAGAAAATCATTAAGAGTTTATTTTAGTTGATATAGCAGTTCTTGATTTTATTGAAGCATAAAACATGATTAAGTATTTTGGTCTCCTGTATAAAACCACAAATTATTGGTATCATTATAATGTACTTCAAAATATCTCAATTAAATTGTTAGTGTTGAAGATTTAAAAATAATCAGAATCCTCAATAAAAAAACTTCAGTAAAATAATTGAATAATTGTGAATTTTTAAAATTTTTTTTAATTGTTCTGTTGGTATCTTTACTCAAAGATGAAACTATAAAAACTGATTTTTTAATAGGAATTACACTTCAGAACCTCATATTGCAGGAAAGCCTTCTAGTAGGGAATATGTTAAGCATATTGTACAGTCTTGGAAATCGTGGAACATAGAAAATGTTCGTGTAGAAAAATTTAAAGTACTATTATCATATCCATCAAGGTAGTGTTGTATTTTTTCTTTTTTATTTTAACTTCTGATTTCTTATTGAATCTAATATGATTTTTTTT
>JAHWFO010057280.1:7880146-7892110 GCA_023313115.1 Rhysida immarginata | reverse complement strand
CAAAAATTAATTTATGGAATAAACTGAATGATTTCAACAAAACTAATTTTACAGAACGATTTTTGAAAACCCATAAGAAACTACCATAATCTTCAGTATATAATGCATATTAAAAGTTAAAAAAGTCATCCCTGTGCATTATAAAAAAGTCTGCATATTCTGATTTTTATGTGAAAATTTTCACGCAGCAGCCGAGAGAACGGGAGGGAGGGGGAATACATAATATGTATTGAAATAATTTTGAAAATGGAAAAAAACTAATAAAAATGCATGAAATACTTTAAATACTTTTTTATTTTATTTTATTTTATTTTATTTTTATTTTTTTTATTTACTAAACCACCAACGGTACTATTTTAAGGTAGTTTGAAGAATTAGACTTGAAAGTTTGTAAATTGTAAAGCATCCAGGCTTTGCATTTTATACAAGTGCCGATCATAATGTCACCGGAAGACTGAAAGATGGGATAATGCTGTACAGTGGTAGCATCAGTCCTTCTCCACATATGCACCTTCCAGGGCCACACACTTTCCTTGCGATGAAGTCCTCCTTGCTGGGAAGGACAACTTGCTAAGAAGCCCTCCTTTTGGCTGTTGAGAAACTGCTCCATCTCGAAGATGATCTCGTCGTCATCTTGGAAATGCCATCCACGAAGCGGATTCTTCAGGGAGAGAAGAGGAAGAAGTTGCTTGGGGCCAGAAATAAATAAATGAACAGAGGTCAAATAACGATACGAATACAATTCTTTAATCCCTGCGCGTTTCGGTTTACACCATTATCAAGGCTTGGCTAGATTGTAACAAGTGAAAAAGCCGTTGACAGTTATCGGGTGAATACGGTGGATGGTTCAGTATTTCGAACCCCAGCCCCCCCCCCTCCTGCAATGCTCATAGTCTCGCGTGTGGAATAATGGTGGGCGTTCTTCCGCAGGAGATATCCAAAGCATGCTCCTGTGAATGTCTGGCCTTTCCTTTGCAGTCTGTGGCTTGTCATAGATGGAGGGACGTCCACTTTGAAGTTTGTCTTCCACGTTTGTTTAGCCGCACTGGAAACGTCAACACCACATGGAAATGTCTTGTACGATGGGGCATCTAGTACAGAGGGTAGATTATCGCAAGCGATAATCTGCGGCACCTACTCCTACGAGGGAGTTTTGCGCCATCCCAGTAAATAACGACTGCTACGAGATGACAGTAGCAGCCGGGACCGACGGCTTAACGTGCCCTCCGAAGCACGGGGGGTTTCATGATGGAAGAGCTGCTGGGGATAAACGAACCAGAGGCTGTCACCAACTGCTGGAAAACCAGCTATGGTCAATCGGCAAATGGGTCAGACCAAAGTCCCCCAACAGCTGCGCCCCAAATAGCTGTCCCACCAGCAGTGGCCCTCAAGCCCTGGCCGTCACCCAACCAGCAGCTGGCCGCGTCTGAAGTTGCTGAACTCCATCGATTGGCGAGCCAACCGACGAGACAACCAGGCCACGGCCACCCCCTACGATGGGGCATTGTCGCCATAAACGACCACTAAACCCTCATGATATTATATCCCTTCAATGAGGAACCTTATCGTGGTTCACACCTCCAATTTTCCGACGGGCTATACACCATGTAACTTTTGATGCTCTGGTGGCGTTTAGCGGTACTGCAACAAACTCGCTTTGTATCCTCCAGCACTTGAGGGATGTCGCTTCCCAGTGGCACCACACATTTTCAGAAGCGATCGTTCTTTCATGTTGATTGTAATGACTTTATGACTGCCCCTCGTAAAATGAAAAAATAAAGTAGATTTCTATATATTCATGTATATTCTTGGATAAATGTGGTAATAATACAAATAAAATAAAATTCAATAATTTTATTTAATTATATTTTAATATGATGTTCATTTGTTATATATACAATGGGTGGGCATAATACATGGATGCACATTATACACGGGAATTTTTTCCAAAATCGCTAAAAAAATTCTTTGCGCATTATGTTCTGAAAATTACGGTAATAAAAAATTTTCATATTTTTCGATATTTTGATTTTTCCAGGTGCGACTCCCTTTAAATTGTAATTCAGAAATTACAATTCATTTCCTCTTTACTGTTAGATCTTAAAACTAAAATTGCATTAAATAAAACATTTAACAAAACATTGTAAAATAACAGTTTTACTAATTGATATTGTATTTGACAGTGATGAACCTAATGCAGTTCGTTTGGTACTTAAACCAAATGATGCTATTGTACTGGCAGCTTCAGAAAGTGGTGATGATGAACTTCATCCTGATTTGAGGCCCTACTTCGCTTATTCTCCAAACAAGTCTGCTGAGGTTATTTTTACTATCCTTTACAGACTTATTTAGTGCCAATATTAAATGCACATTTTATTAATTTTAAACATTTTTTCTGCTTTTCTAAATTTATTAAAAATTTTGTTTTTTATTATTAGGGGAAATTAGTCTATGCAAACTATGGAAGAAAAGAAGATTTTGAATATTTAATTAAAGAGAATGTTACTTTAGCTGGTTCTATCATAATCATGAGATTAGGCAAACTACATCGTGCAAATAAGGTGAATACTTATAATTTCGAATGCAATACTTTAATAAAAATTATTATTTTAATGTTTGAATTGTATGGGTATTTATAGAAGTTGTCTTGTGGACAATAGGCTTGAGAAAAGCAAAAAACATTAATTTGATGGTTCTTTCTGAATCTTAAAACAGTTGGCCTTTTCTGCTTTATTAATAGTTTTAAGGGGAGGCTTGCATGAAAATGAAAACTTTGAGTTAAATCCATCAAATGCTTTGAAATTTGGTACATGATTAGCCTTTGTGGCTATCAGTAAATATACCCAAGAAGAAATTTCTATGATGAATAGAAAAAATTTTATATGCAAAACACTATGAAAAAAATGTACATTTTCAGTTTAAAAATTAAAATATAAAGGACAACACAATCAAAATTTCCAGTTGCTAATGTTGCATTCTAAAACATGACAGAAAGAAATTTTTAAAAATATTAAATGTTTTTTAAAGTTGAATGCCGACTGTTGTATTTTAATTGAAAATTTCAATGTCTGTCAAGATTACAACTCATCTAAAAAATTTTGATTTTATTTTAGAAAGAAAAACTCTCTGTCATGTACTTCATGAGTGTGCATATTGGTGAACTGCAAATTTTTATAAAGATATCTAAAGTCCTTATAGTATAAAAACGTGATTGATTTTGCTATTAGCATGAAAAATCAAAAGTTGCAGAAAAACAGTTTTTTTATTTTGGGAATGTGTTTGTCCCTAAAACGGAGCATACAAGCAAATAATTTCAACACTGAATTTTTTTTCACTGTAGGTCTCTTGGAACTCATTTTTTTATCACAGTGATCTCAAAAATTTATAAAACTTTCATGAAAAAACACGAGCAGCTACAACACTTGAATGAGGAATGCAAAACAATTGTAACTGGCTCTTACACTCACAGAACAACCTCCCTTGCAACAAACAGGAAGTTCTATAGAGAGCAGAGGGAGGTAATTCACAGATTCAAGAGCATTCACATTTACTGAAAACTATAGTACCTATAACGCTATCTAGTTAGGAAAAATGTTATTATGACTACCTTTTAGCTGAAAAATCAAGGTTTTGGATTAAAAAAATTATTCATTTACTGCAATAAGGAGAAAAGTTAGAGCTTTTCAAAAAGTAGCCATATTTCTAAAAAGTCACTGTTGTACAAAAGTACTTATTTTATATGATGCAAGGAATATATTCTTGACACTACACAGTAGCAAATGACGAAAAAAAAAATTTTTTAATTTTTATTTTTTTTTTAGAAAATCTTGTTTTTTTTTTCGGGTAAGCCTCCCCTTAAATGCACTTATGATAGGTGCTTAGTGTCATAGGACCCCCCCCCCTTACAATCTATCATGGTAAAAAGCAAAATACAGCAGTTTGACCTGGCATTGATTCCACGAGAAGTGGCTTGAAATTGAAATCTCTGTATAGATGTTGACCCATGACATGGGAATACAGTCGAACCCTGATAACTCAAATCGTCAGGGGACCACAAAAAATTTTGACTTATCAGGTTTTGGAGTTAACCAGTAAGTCGAAAACGAGGCTACATGAACACTACACAGATTACATGATACAACATTTCTATGAATTTGATTAGTTTTAATGAGATCCATATACAAATACAATACAGACCCAGTAAAATACGGTCCGTTTCAATAGAAAATCAATTCAATGCTGTTATGGCTTCCAAATTCTACTTTCGGTTTGTGAAAAGTTTCGAAAGGCATCTCTTGGCGATTTCTGCCCATTTATTGTTCATCTAATGACATTTATGATATATGTATAAAGATTTTATATTTTAAACTTTACAGAGAATTCACTTTTTTCTCGAATTTTCGTTACTTTTACATCGACAAAGCAATGAGACAGTGAAGTTTCGAAATCAAAATGGCGACGGCCAATTGGAAGTGTGGCTGCTTCTAAAAACTCGTTTGCGATCATTCATGCAATGAACTTTATGGTCAACATGAACACTTCCTCTAAAAATAAACATGCAATCGTCATCAATTACTTCGTATAAATATTCTCTCATTAAACGATTGCAATCAACAAGTTCAATTCGCAATTTTGTGTTCTGGCTAATGTTTGATTTTCACAATGGCTGCCAGCGACTGCGAAAGATTCCTTTGCCATGTGGACGTAAAAATGAAATAAAGTTTCAACAGGCAAAGCTTGTTTTTTTAAGATAGGTTTTCCTTAAATTTAGGAATACCTATTCACTAAAACCAAAATTACTTTGAGTTAACCGGGATTAATTAAAAATTTGTTTGAGTTAATGAGTGAATTTTCTATTGAATTAAATGCTCTGGGGGATGGGACTTAGAATATCGTTTGAGTTAACCGGGAATTTGAGTTATCAGAGTTTGAGTTATTCGGGTTCGACTGTATTTGGCCATAGCTTTGTGATGTTTGTAGATACAGGAATGTGGATGCAAATAGGCCTCTTCAGGATTCTGTACCATACACGAATCATGTAATCAGCCTAAAACATCTGAAATCATGACCTATTAAATCATGCCATATGTTGCAAGTCCTCCAGAGTCCAATTAATAACATCACATTCCAGCAGAGTGGCTATGTCCTTTGTCTTATTGTCAACAGGGGAATCTGCTGGATCTTCTTCCACTATATCTCATGGAATTTAATGAACACCACATTGTCCTTTGGGATATGCATCTCTAGTACATCCAGTATTGAATGTGGATTTGATTTGCATAAGAATTGCTTGTATTTTACCCCAGATGACTCTAGCCAGATGTTGCTGGTGATGATCTGTCCTGGCCAGTTACTACTTTGTCTACAGTAGATGATAATAATGCCCTGAGATGCTCTCGATTCACATATGATACCAAAGATCAAGACATGTTGAATGTCTCCACTAGCCATTTGTTGGGCAGTCCGTATCATGCCCTGTTCAAACTTTTAACAAGGACCCTAAATGTTATTCCGAATCATTTATAAAAGGTCAGGTTACAACTAAGACCATTCTGGGAATTTCTGTGACTTTGTAGTTTGATTGTGCCATCTAACATCACATTTATACACTATTGTCCCACTTACCCTTAAGAGTCATTAAGTTTTTGGACTCTGCTCAAAGCACTACTGGCATATACTACAGTGCATGGGTTTCCTAATTTGATGGTGTCCTATAAGTTCCTCTCTCATTCAGCAAGAATTAGTTGCGTCCATACAGAATAAACAGAACTACAGTCTCCGTTTTGAAGGGCAGTTGAATGCAAGTGACAGACCTCGAGAATCGCAGTTTGAGCAACAGGCAAACGTTAAGTTCTGTCGAAAATTAGGCAAATCAGCTAATGTCATAAGCATCCTGAGCAAGAATTGGTTGTTCATATATGACAACGCCCTTGGACATCATTCGGTGCTTGTCCAAGAGGAATTGGCACAGCAACAGGTTGTTGTTTTCCCACATTCTCATACTCATGTGATCTCGCAGCACATTTCTTTCTCTTTGCCCGCATGAAAGAAAAGCTACATGGGCTTAGATTTCGGATTGCCACAAGAGCATCCATATGATAATTGATTCTTGCCAAATTTTTTCAGAGGTATTTACAACATCTATACCAACATTGACTGACAATCACAACATTTTAAGTTAAGATATGAATATAAGTAAGCATGTGAAAATAGTGTCATATGGTCTGACAAGAATAACAGTTTACGAACCTAATGAGTGTAGCAGTATTATTTGGATTGTTTTATGAGAAATAGTGAAGAGCATTTCATCCTTTAAATTGTATCTTTCAAAATTATATGTAATTCATTTGTTTTATTTTGCTAAAAGTGAGTCAAAAATGGTCCATTTAAGAATGCAGTTTTCTTATTGTACCTGAAAGACTTAAGCAGTGTCAATTTTGCTACCATGTATTTTCTGTTCTATAAGTACCCATATGTAACTTTATAAAGAACACAAGGAACTTAATCTCAATATGCAGTTTTAATTTTGATAATTTGTTTCAATGAACTGTCATCTAAAGATTCATGGCAATAATTAAGAAAAATGTCAGTGGCAATTTATTGTTAATGATTCTGTAGAAGATATTTTGTTGAAATTCACATTCAAACCTGAAGATTTTCACATTACTCTAGATTTACAAGCAATATTGATTTTCATGTTAAATTTAATATTCATATTGGAATATACAGAGTGCATTGGATATTTGAGGATATGATGCAGATAGGAGAACAAACAACATATTTTATTCATACAAAATTGAGTACACAAATGTAGGAAAGGTTGGAGAAGGGGTTTATTCGATGTAATCGCCGTTAGCTGCAATGACGGGTTCAGTGGGAGACTGGAAGTGTTGGCATGCCGGAATTAAATGGTCCTTTTGGATGTCAGCCATTATTTGGCCTGTGGTGGCCTTGACGGAACCAATGGTATTGTGGGAATGACAATTCGCTTCCCGTTCAACAACATCCCATCCAGGGGATTGAGATCTGGCGAGTTAGGTGGCCACAAATTCTGTGTGATGTGATCATGCAGATGTATTGTCACAGCTTTAGGTGCAGAGTCCTATTGAATGACATACAGTCTGCCAACGCTATCTATCCAAGGCTTCACAACTGTTTGCAGCATTCACTCGAAAACCCTGTTAAAGGAAGTGGGGTGGCATGACGTTTCCTTCACTACTCACCACTCCTAAAACCATCACTGTTCTGGGAAACTTTGTGTGCATAATACATGGGATATCCGAGGAATCCGCACATAACCATCTACCATTACGCCAGTTCACCTTTTGGTCCTGGTTAAAAAATTTTTCATCGGAAAAAATAAAAACCAGCATGGTTCCTATGGATATTTGATCTTGTTTATTAACTGCTTTGCTCGAAGCAGTCATTCTTGTTTTTTCACCGACATGAACTGACTGCTCTTTTCTCAGAACATATGACTTATAACGAAGGTCTTCATGCATCACATGTGCCCTCGGAAACTGGAGATCTCGGGTGATGGCTCCTGATGGATATTCCTGGGTTCGCATCAGTAATGTTTTGCACCTGTTGTACAAATTGTGGTGCTCTCATACAGTTCAAATGTTGTGTGTGCTTCTTGTGCTTAGCTACAGGTGACACATGTTTGCCTGTGGCTTCTGACTTCTTCTGAACTTTGTTCACAAACGATCTGGCGACTTTAAAAAATGTTGCAATTTCAACATCGCTGTGCTGTGCATGTTGCACAAAGATCACTACTGGGTAGCTTTTCATTTCTTGTGTCAGCTGAAGCCCACCATTGATGCTCTGTAAAGATGAAAAAGATATTAGTGTACACTTAATTGCAGACACTCAATCACATGTCCTCAAATACCCTATGCTCCCTGTATAATCATAAAGAGGGTCGTTAAAGGAGGGAAACGTTATATAAGCACATTAAATCAAGTGAACAAATTAATATTTTATTTAGGTTAAATTTGCAGAGGAATATAACGCATCAGGTGTTCTTTTGTATCCTGATCCTGCAGATTACGTAAATAAAATGAAAATTTATCCCAATGGCTTAGGTTTGCCAAGGGATGGTGTAGTGCGTGGGAGCCTGAATCTTTTTCCTGGTGACCCACAAAATTCTTTTCAAGAAGGTAAAAAACATGTAAATAAACAGTATTGTTTTTGATCATTAATACAATTAAGATTTATCAGTTTGTTCATGATTTTTTTAGAAACTGGAACACATTTACGATCTTCTTCACAAATACCTGGAATTCCTGTTGAACCTATTAGCTACAGTAATGCTGAAAGATTTATGAGGTAATAATGAAAAAAATAAGGTAATTGTATAAATTGTGTAATTGGTAAATATATTGCAAATCGCGTTAGGTTTTTTGGGCACGTCAATGTCTAGGTAATTTTGCGCCCTTACTCGTGACTTATAATATCTTAAACAATCTTGAGGCAATTCCACATAAATGGGAGGAAATCTCTACACCTACCTTCCAGGGACAAACACAAGCATCCATCCTTAAAATAAATAACATGAATTAAAAAGAAATTAAGCAAGGCTAGAAGTTCTAAAGTTCAAAGAGAAGAATTGGTAGTAACCAATTTGTTGTGAAAACTGGTAGTAAATGTTAGTGGTTGGTAGAAAGAGTAGTGGTAAAAAGAATAGGTGTGGAATTTTGAATCTCAATATCTGACATGATTCATCATCAGTTGATGTTGGATAGAATTGAGTTTTTTAAATTAAATAATTATATCTGAACAAATAAACGATGATGATCATGATCTGTATATTGTTGGTTAGATAGATTTGTTAAGTTCAAAATAAAAGGGAGTATTGTTGAGATAATCAAATTAGTTTTTTGTGTATAATAGAGCTGGTAAGTATTGGTCAGTTCCTGGCCCGTTGCCTAGCGATTCCAAGCAGTAAGTTAACCACAGATAAAATAATAGTGGAATTAATCTATAGTGTTTCTTTTATGAATTTTTTTTTTATTTTTTTTTGTAATTTGTTTAGCTCTACCATCATTTGACTTAAATAACAAATGGTAAATTATCCATTTCGGAAAAAAAATAAAAAAATGCTCAATCCTATGCAACATCAACTGATGATAAATCATTCAGATTCGAAAACATTATTCAGACCCAAAACTACTACCATTATTTTACCAATAGTTCTTCAAAATAAACAGTTCTTCTTTCACCAGCTCTTCAACATCATTTCTTTCACTAGTTCTTCACTACTACATGTAATTCCGATCGTCACAATCCAATTGTAGCTGAACTGAAACAATACGTCTCTGCTGCATGTCAGACCATTCCAACTGCAATGTTTAGAATGCATTAGAGATCAAGTTTCTTTACAGTCCATGTGCTGAAAATTTCCCAAATCTGGCCAGTAATTTATTTGTTTTATGTATAGTCCCCTCCCCCTCCCCGCATATTTTGTGCAGACCTGCGTTGCAGTATAGTTTCTATCAATTTTCTGTTGACTATATCAAAGATGGATTGCTATAATATCATCTTATATTTTAGGCCATTTTGGAATAATAATAAAAAAAGTCAGAGTTTGTTACAACTATCACTCTTTTTTGCAAAACAACCGCTAAATTTTTTTTTAGATCTGTTGTTACAATCATAAATAAATGTGCTACTGATATCAATTTAGAATAGTTAATATATTTAAAATCTTTTTAACTTTGAAGTATTGATCTTAAATTGGTCTCTGTCTGTGGTAAACACTTTTTGGTATTTTACAAAATACTTAAACTTTTTATCTTAAGATATTAATTTTATTCATATATCATTGAATTTTCTCTTTATTTGACTTAGAGAAATGGCTGGTCCTCCTGCTCCATCAAACTGGACTGGTGGCATGAACATTACATACCGTCTTGGCCCTGGCCATGCTTCAGATAATAATCAGTAAAAGAGAACAATATTAAAATTAAGTAAAAAAAAAACAGAATAATTTTTAAAAATTTTGTAAGCTAGAAAAAATTTACTTTTCATATTACTTTCTTTTATAGCATTGTAAAAATGGAAATATTTAATCAGCTAAAGGAGGTTGAAATCCAAAATGTTATTGGCAACATAAAAGGAATATTTGAGCCAGACCGTTACGTGATTATGGGTAGCCATCATGATTCGTGGACTAATGGTACTGGTAATCCTGGAACGGGTTTGGCAGTTTTCATGGAAGTTGTGAGGTCCTTTGGTCATTTGAAAGAAAATGGTATATTTTATAGAATTATTTGTACTCTTCATAGTAATAGAATTATTTGTACACTTTATAATAAAACATAGCTAGTAAAAAAGACAGACCATGGTGCAGAAAAGTCACCTGCAGGCCAACCAAATTTCGCTGTTTTCAGTGAAGACTTGCAGTACAATATCTTTGGGATAATCTGTCCTTTCCATGCATAATCAGTCGCCACGCAACTTGTATGCCACCTATCTCTACGAATCACTAGACTGTTTACTGAGAGCACATAGCCCATTAATCATTCCAATTTATTCGTGTGTACTTCCATTAGTTACCCAGATAGATACTTGCGTAAAAATACTGATTGTTAAAATCCAAGTTGGAAACAATGAAGGTTACATTGTGATTCAACCTACTATGGTCAGATGACTTTTCCATGCCAGGGCCTGCCTTTTTCGTCAGCTATGACAATAAAATTACACTGTAAATAGTTATTTCAATCATCAGTAATTTTCTTAAAGCTAAATAAAATTCTAAAATGTAAAACCTTATTAGCACTTGCATTCAAAGATTTTGATTTTCCACTCTGAGGGTGGGCATCTTTTGAAAAGATTTTTCAGCAGGATGAAGCGGAACATAATATTTTTTAATAAAACAAATTAACAAGTTTTCAAAAAATTAAATTGCTTAACTGTACTGTATAAAAAATATCATATTCAGGAGAAGGGAATTCTGTTTTGTTAACCCAAATGTCCTGCCAAAATTGGGACAGATGGCTACTCTGCACTCTCACTAGATATGATAATCTATATATTTAAGTTGCAAAGCTGATGAAAACTACTGCATCTATAAAATTCATTTTGGTCTTAAATGAAAGGTCTTAGTCTGTTGATTTGTCAAATTTAGTTTTCGTCTTCAATATTACTATTAATTAGCGCTTATTTACAATTGGAAATGCTTACGCTGGCACGCCAAACAATCCTCTCCACAATGGTGTCACAATCAACAGCTTTGCTACCATTGATGATCTAATCAACAACAATTACGTAAACAATTAACGGCGATAACAATAAACAACATTACAGGGAAAACAAGATGGAGATGGGTTGTTTACCTCGCTAATGTTTTATAATATTCGAAAACATTGCTTAAAATTATTTTTAAAATTAATGTTGTTTTTTTTTCAGATAATAATTATATGTGTTTACTTAATAAGAGCTTATAAATTCCATCATTTACATTTTAAAACTTGTGAAGTTGGAATGTGTATCTTGTCTGTAAAATAAATATGCAGTAATTCACAGGCATTACCAAGAGAAAAATATATTTTTTAATGGTTTTTAAAATCACAAAAGACCTTTGTAGCTTTTTGGAATTGATATTTAGAAATCACTGTTAACTCTTGCTGTTTTTTACTTATAGTGCCCGGCACGAAAGAAAAAGGAAACTGGCGCATGTGTAAATGAATAAAACTCGTTCAACTGATCAGAAACGGACTGAAGACGAGGTATTACTTATACCTGGTGTCAGTAGTAAGTAATGCCTTGATTCTTGTCCGTTTCTGTTTGGTTCAACGAGTTTTATTCATTTACACTTGTGCCAGTTTCCTTTTTCTTTCGTGCCGGGCACCATAGACATGTGGCTATATCCTGCCATTGTCATTTCACTTCTGCACTGGATCTCCGTGGTGATTGTAACGACTTTTTTGACTGACCCGCATAGATTTCAGTCCTCAAATAGTA